>CM035140.1:129907774-130507774 GCA_020205605.1 Panax ginseng
TTTAATTTTCTCGAAATATTTTTTTTAATATTATGGTGTGGATTTGATATAATGTTATAGTTGTGGGTAATATTTACAAATTTTGTAAAGTAAGCAAGTGGTTATATAATATTCGATTGGTCGGGGAATATTCGTTTTAACAGGGTATATTATTTATGGCGGCGACAATCATTGGTGGACCCCATAATCGGAAGTATTGTCGTAGTTAAAAACGACAAAATTATCTTTCTATAAAAATAACTATGAGGTGTTATTCTTTTTAAAAGCTGTTGAACTACTTTCGGTAGTAAAAGTACAAAGATGTCTGCCGTGGTTGCATAGTAGTAGTACCACATTATTGATTATTGATGCTTACGTGATAAGTCACTCAGGTTATACTCAATTATTACTACAATAATTAACGATCATATCTCTCATATTATTGATTCAATTATTGTTACGATTATCATCGCATAATATGATATATTATTAAATCAATAATTGAGACGGCAAAGTTCTTCATATTATCATTTGCAATATTGATGATGTCTAGAAGTTACATCGAGGAGAAGTTTGGTCACCTAATTGGCGCCGAATAAGGAGAAATCCTTATCGGAAAGCCCTCTTTCCAGGAGCGACACGATTGTTAAATATTATGAGTTATAATATTAATGATGAATAAGTTCGTGTTGATTAAAGATGAAATTGATAGTTCCATTGTGTTGGGATTATTAGTGTTAGTGGAAATTGACATTTGTTTCGATAATAATTGATGTCTGGAGGTTATATTGTTCAATCGGATATTCGGGGCACTTTTCGTGTCGGAGTACTATTCACGAGTTACTATTCATGAGTTACTATTCACGAGTTACTATTCATGAGTTACTATTCACATAGTACTATTCACCCGTAAGATATATTTCTTTTTCGGTCCAAATTATTTTTGGATACAATATTATTCCATGAGGAGATGTGCTAATTTTTCAGACCGTTGGTCGAAGATATAATAGTAAATCAGTATGGACCGTTGCTTTAAGTTTTAATAGTAAACCAATATGGACCGTCCGTTTAAAAGTAAATCAATCTGGACCGTTCATGAATTAGTTACTATTCGATCTATTCTCCTATAAATAGAAGCTCATTCCTTCATTATTTCTTACGAATTCATTTGAAACTCTAGAGAGAAAACTATAGAGAGAAAGAAGAAAGTATTTTGCTACTTCACTACTCCAATATCCGGTTTCTTCTAAGGTAGGGATATTATTTGTTGTACTCAATA
The DNA here is from genome assembly GCA_020205605.1 of Panax ginseng. Classification (NCBI taxonomy): domain Eukaryota; kingdom Viridiplantae; phylum Streptophyta; class Magnoliopsida; order Apiales; family Araliaceae; genus Panax; species Panax ginseng. Next base: position 129,909,033 of record CM035140.1, read on the forward strand.
AGGGGTATTCTTTCTTTTTATTAAGTGAAGAGACTTACATTATTCCATTCTTTATTATTACATTGGAATAACTTTTGTATCACGGGGATACCCTATACTTGGTGAAATTCTTACATTATTCCATTCTTATTATTCTCATTGGAATAACTTTGTATCTGTGGATACCCTATACTTGGTGAAATTCTTACATTATTCCATTCTTATTATTCATTGCAATAACTTTGTTTATGCAATCTGCGCATACATGGTGAAATTCTTCTAATATTCCGTTCTTTATTATTACGCTTAATATCATGTCGTATACGTGTTTTCGCCTTGACTGGTTCCATTATTTATTATTCTCGGAATATCATGTTTGTGCGTTCTGTGGACCGGTTCCATTATTTATTATTACGTTTAATATCACATACATGCATTTACGCTCGGACTGGTTCCATTATTTATTATTCTTTGGGAATAACATGTGGGTCAAAGATATCGCACGCATGGTGAATCCTTCTGTTATTCCATTCTTTATTATTCTGTTGGAATAACCTGTCTATGTGGATTACCAAATGCATGGTGAATGATCTTGTGTATTCATTCCTTATTAAATTTTAAAAATGATCTGTATACGTAGATTATCGCATGGCGGATGAAAATCCATTTGCAGTTTCATATATTATATTATACTCAGCTGGTTAAAGCTTTGACTTCTATACTTCATGAAATTAGTGGAATATCCTTGATATTTGCGCTTCATCCAGTATCTTTTCATGAAAATATTCTTCTGAGCATTCTTGAATTTTACTGCACAAAGCAGTTTCATGTTGACAATTTGGACGTTATTGAGTTCAGGATAAATTAATTTATAAATCTTTAAAATTTATTCTTGAACTTGTTTTATTGAATTATTATGTCATTGTCATCATGCTCATGCTTATATTGTGATGAAAGTCATCTTTGGCTTACGTGCATAGATGGACTTGGTATGATTATGACCAGGGATTATTCGGTATAATCATGATCGTAATGTGACGAATGATGTGGTAAAAGTCCTCATTGGCCTGTAGTTCATTGGTGGACAGTTGTTGGTATGATTATGACCAGGGATTATTCGGTATAGTCATGACCATTGATGATTACATGAATATCCTTGGTCGTGGAGCAGGGATGATTCGATTTTATTTATTAAGTTGAGTCTTAGCGATAAAAGTGATGAAAAACCTTTTAAATCATAGAAGATAGTAGATTTTATTCTCTACTTGACTCTTCTAATGGATTGCTTGTTCCGCTGTAGTTAAACTTGATGTTTATTATATTTTATCAGTTTAACACCGTTGAAGGCTAATGATAATTTATTACGCATTATCTTAGTCATAATATTTCTTCTTTAGGCTAGTTGAGCTCACCCTTTCTTTCACTTGTTCTCTTGTGAAATGAGAACGTGGGCTGGGACTAGTCGGAACAGAGTGATGGTCCTAGATGGTGCATTAGTAGTCCTCACTATTCTGTGAAATAGTGTGATAATAAATGTAATGAGGACTCCATTAAGTGTGGATATTGTCTAGATGACAATATTTGTATTAAAACTCAAAGCCTATGTTTTGTCGTATTTTACACGACTGTTGTATAATTAAGTTGTATTTGTATTCAGTACCTTGTATCTGGCGACCCAAGATGAGTGATGTATACCTGTTTTGGGGGCGTCACAGGTTGGTGTGTCTAAATATCAAGCTGTACCGGCTTTTATTTTAATAAGAGGGCCCCACCTATTCAACATATTATCAGTATAGTTAAACAAAATGAATATTTAATATTATAAAAGTCCTAACCGGCACAGCTGGTACCGGCTTTGCTTTTTTTTTTTTTACATATTTCTCCATTATATGTCATGACTCAGCACATTAAAATCACATAAAAAAATAAAAAATAGGTCGGCCAGTACATGTTGTCACGGCTGGAAATAAAATATTGAAAAAAATTACCGGCCGGTAAAAGAATTGTTTCTAACTATTCATTTGCTAAGCAGAATCTTGAACTCATGACCTCCACTTCCACCCTCGTCATATGACCACCCGAGCACCACGGGCCTAACTGTTCATTTCTCGCAAGGGTTAGTCTTTATATTAAAACTTTACATTTTCCCCAAAATCTATATATTATTATTATATTACGATTTATTTTTATTATTCAGCAATTCTAGATTATTATTATTATTATTATTATTATTATTATTATTATTATTATTATTATTATTATTATTATTATTATTATTATTATACTCCCTTCGTCCCATAATAAAAGTCGTTATTACTATTTTGGGTAGTCTCATGTTAAATGTCCACTTTCCTTTAATAACTAAACTTTTACACATTTTTTCCTATTATGCCCGTAACATTAAATATCTCATACTTTTCTTATTCTAATTCTCTCTCCATATTTAATAAGTATGGAGAGAAAATATTTTGAATTGAATAGCTAAAAATTATTTTCTCACCTACACTAAAAATAATTAATGACATATTATTATGAGCAATTTTGTCATTTCATTCATCTTCTTAATATGCGTGAAAAGTCCACCAGGACTTTTATCCTGGGACGGAGGGAGTATTAAGTTTCGATGATAGGAAATGAATGCCTTATCTATTTATGAAAGTGGTAGTAAATTGGTAGTGGAATTTAAATGGAGTTAGATTATAATAATTTATTTTATTATTACACTATATTATTATTATTATTATTATTATTATTATTATTATTATTATTATTATTATTATTATTATTATTATTATTTGAGTATGAGAGTATGATATTCATGTATTAATATTATTAAAATAATATTAATAATTATTTTTAATATTAATATAAATAATGTGCTTATTAATATTAATCTGAATAATAATATCCATACAGTTCAACCAAATAGATATATTTTTTCCGTATTAATAATATGAAGTGGTTTTATGTGATTAAATAAGATTAATATTACTAAGTTATGAATTTGAAAATCTCATACAGTTCAACCAAATAGATATTCTTATTAATTAATATGTACATGAGATAACGCTAGAACATTTTCTATATCTCAGAGGCCGAAAGTAATCTTGTGGATTTCTTGTAGAGCTTTCATGCGATGCGGTAACGAAAGACCGTGACATCTTCCAAGGACCACTTCTCTTCGCAAATATCAACATTGGACCTAACAAAACCGTCAACATACTTGCATACAAAAATGCCACAGTCTGAGTTGTTGTGTTGTTTCGGTCAGATCTTTATGGCCTGCACAGTAGGATTAACGTTGGGCCACTCACGCATCGGATTACCATTTCGCAAACAAAATGGTATCAAATGTACCTGCATGTACAAAGTAGTTGGTTAATAATTTTTTAATATTAAAGGACATTATAAAAGTAACATATTTTAAAACTACACATACCGCAACTTTAACGAATTTTGAGTACATTTCCTATAACTTCATATGCTTGGTATCATTGTAGTACGGGTCAATGATAGTAACCATCCAATCTTCAATTGAGAATAGGAAGAAGACAAAATGGCTTTGATGTGTACTACACATCGGCATGAATATGTAATAGCATTCGTGTAAAGGTGGGCCAACATCTTGGTTCACATACAGATTGCAAAAATTCCATGCATGATTCTCTTCCGTTGGGGGCACATAGTTCTGCCCAAGATGCATGAAGAATGAATTCATGAAACTAAATTAGGCCCACCTTTGTATTCCTCGCTGTAAGACCCCGAATTTTATAAAATAAAAGTATTCAATTTTCTATTTTGGTAAATAGTTAAATTGATAAAAGTTTAAAGTTGAGGATGATATTTGAAAATTTTGCAAAGTAAGCAAGTTGTTATAAAATATTCGTTTGGTCGGGAAATATTGTGACGCCCCCAAAACAGGTTTACATCACCCATCTTGAGTCGCCAGATACATGGTACATAAATTCAAATACAACTTAATTATACAACAGTCGAGTAAAATACGACAAAACATAGCTGAGAGTTTAAACAAGAATATTATCATCTAGACAATATCCACACTCAATGGAGTTCTCATTACAATTATTATCACATTATTCCGTAGAATAGTGAGGACTACTAAAGCCACTTATCCTGGACCATCACTCCATTTCCCGACTTATCCCAGCGATATTCTCATTTCCTGAAGAGAACAATGAAAGAAAGGGTGAGCTCAACTAGCCCAGTAAGAAATATTATGACTAAGATAATGCAGAATAAATTATCCTTAGCCTTCAACAGTATAACAACTGATAGAATACAATAGACAACAAATTTTAGATCAACAATTGCAGTGGAATAAGCAATCCATTAGAAGAGTCAAGTAGAGCATAAAATATACTATCTTCTATTATTTAAAAAGTTTTTCATCAACTTTATCACGAGACTCGACAATAAATAAAATCAAATCATCCCTGCACCACGACCAAGGATATTCATGTAATCATCAATGGTCATGATTATACAGAATAATCTCTGGTCATAATCATACCAATAACTGTCCATCAATGAACTACAGGCCAATGAGGACTTTCACCACATCATTCGTCATATTACGTTCATGATTATACCGAATAATCCCTAGTCATAATCATACCAAGTCCATCTCTGCACGTAAACCAAAGATGACTTTCATCACAATATAAGCATGAGGATGATGACAATGACATAATAATTCAATAAAACAAGTTTAAGGATAAATTTTAAAGATATATAATTTAATTTATCAAGAAATCAATAACGTCCAAATTGTCAACATGATACTGCTTTGTAGACTAAAATTCAAGAATAATATTCATGTACCAAAAATAATTTGGACAGAAAAGAAATATATTTTTCGGATAAATAGTACCCCGTGAATAGTACTTCAGGAATAGTACCTCGTGAATAGTACCCTGACATGAAAAGTACCCCAAATACCCGAGTGAATAATATTCGGGTGAATAGTAATTTAGGTGAATAGTAACCCGTGAGTAGTAACTCGCGAATAGTACTCCGACACGAAAAGTGCCCCGAATACCCGAGTGAATAATACTAGAGTGAATAGTAACCCATGAATAGTAACTTATAAATAAAATACCAAATAAAATGATACTTCATGACGATTACAAAAGAAATGATATCTCATACGAGTATAATAGAATATACGAAACAGCAAATGGATTTTCATCCGCCATGCGGTATTCCACGTAGACAGATCATTTCCATAATTTAATAACGAATGAATACGAAAGGTCATTCACCATGCATGCGGTAGTCCGCGTAGACAGGTTATTCCAATAGAATAATAAAGAATGGAATAACAGAAGAATTCACCATGCATGCGATAGACCGCACAGACAGGATATTCCAACAAAATAATAAAGAATGAAACCAGGTCATGCGTAATCCGCACAGACAGGATATTCCAACAGAATAATAAAGAATGGAATAACAATAGAATTCACCAGGCATGCGATAGACCGCACAGACATGTTATTCCAACATAATAATAAAAAATGGAATAACAGAAGAATTTCACCATGTATGCGGTATTTCACATAGACAGGTTATTCCAACATAATAATAAAGAATGGAATAACAACCCTTACGAGTATTGAAAGAAAATAACTCTCTTCATGAATATAAAAGAATAATACTCCTTACCATAATAATAATATCCTTTACCTTAGAAGAAAACTGGTGTGACGCCCCCAAAATAGGTCCAATCCACCCAACCTATTCTGAGTCGTCAAATACATGGTACAGAAACAACTACAACTTTATTATTACAATTGTCGCAAAAATACGACAACAACACTATGTCAGGTGAGTTTAAATACAAATATTGTCTTTTAGACAATATCCATACCCAAATAAAGTCCTCATACAATTATTGATACACTATATTACAAAATGGTAAGGACTACTAAAACAATCTGCTCTTGAACCATCACTCCACACCCCAACTAGTTCCCGCTTATATTCTCGCCTCCTTAGAAGAAAAATGGAACAAAAAGGAAAGGGGTGAGCTCAACTAGCCCGAAGAAAGAACATTATGACTAAGATAATATAGAACAAATTATCGTTAGTCCTCAACGAGGAAAAATCTAATAGAATACAATAGACAACCGGTTTTAAATCAATCTTCGCAATGAAATAATAATCCATTAGAAGAGTTAAGTAGAGAATGCAAACTACTATCTTCTATATATGAATTTAAAAGTTCACCGTCGATATTTTATCCTGTAAACATCAATCAATATATATCTGAATCAAATATTCATATTTGCATTACGAACCCAAAGATATTCATCGATTGGTCATGTTCATCTAAATACTGTTCATCTTTTGCACTACGGGCCAAAGATATTAATCGATCGGTTAGGTTCGTCTCAACACTGTTCATCTTTGCACTACGGGCCAAAGATATTCATCAAGAAATCATTCATCTTTTCTTTTCTGGCCAAAGATATTCAAGAAGATCATCATTTAGGGATCGAGGATGATGAAAATATTTTAAAGAAAAGCGAATCCAATGAAACAAAAGAACAAGTATTAAGGATTCATACTTTAAATAATCCAAGTTCAAAACACTTCATAAATAACCAGTTGGAGTAAAATTCAAGAATGAAGATCAAAACATAGATCTAATCAAAGATAGGAATCATAACGCACAATCTTGGACACGAGAAAAGAAAATTTAATTTTTTGTGAATAATGTCATGATTCGTGAATAGTCTTGATATCGTGAATAATACCGTGAGTATCGTGAATAGTAACTTTGACCTCAAAAGATAGAAATTTCACAAAAAAAATATTATCACGCTTCGTGAATAGTTACTCGTGAATAGTAACTCATGAATAGTAACTCGTGAATAGTAACTCATGAATAGTAACTCTGACATGAAAAAGTTCCAAATTTGATAAAAAGTTCAGAACAATATTTTGGCATAATGATATTGACGAAGATAATATCATTTAAGAAGAAACAACATCCCTTACCTCAGAAAGAATAGTACTTTTAATATAATAATAATATATATATTATAAATTCTTACGCACACCCTCATTGATCCAAACATATCAGCCACACATGTGCCAAACTTGCCAAAAACGTTTTTGTGATTTAAAATATTTTAAACTTACAAAATTTAATTATTTCGGAACTTCAGAACTTCAATAATTCATAATAAATAGCCCTTTTATAGAAAATTTCAATAATTCAAAATGAGTAGTGCCTTTTATTAGTAAGAAGGCACTACTCAATAATTGTTACAGTAATTACTGTTCAGTATTTTATTTTATTGATTCAATAATTATTGCATTGATATTTTATATTACTGTTGTTTCAATAATTATCACTACACAGTATTTTTCATTATCGAAGCAATAATTCATATTATCCGAATAATATTATTAGATAACATTATTGGCAATATCTAGAAAGTTACATCTAAGGAGAGGTTTGGTCACCTAATTAATTGCGGCAAGATGAGAAAAATTCTTATTGAAAAGCCCCTCTTTCTTGGGAACCGCACAGTTATCATTATTGTGATTACGTAATATTATTTGTGAATAATTAATTATTGATTTATATGATGAGGAAAAATATTCATTTTATGTGGATATAGATGGAGAAAATTTTTAAAGTGACAATTATTGAAAATCGATATTTTATCTTTTATGATAAAATAATATTTTATTATTTTATTATAATATAATAATGATGATATTTTTACAATGAATGTGTGACATATAAGTATATGAGGAGGAAGAGTATTTTTGTTGCATTAAATGATTAAAACATGTTTTGTGTGTCGGTGGACCCATTTCTTGACCGAAATTTGATTATAGCACAGAAAATAATCCGTATGTGGATTTCTTGTTAATTTTTGTTTGGAATTTGAAAAAACTTTATTCTCGGAAAGTTGTAGAGAATTGAATTTCCTATAAAATGTAAGGCGAGATTCAATTTTCCGATAAAAGAGCTATTTATTATGAATTATTGAAGTTCAAGTTCCAAATAATTAATTTTGAAGTTTTAATTATTTTTAATAAGAAAAACATTTTTACATTTTTGGGACTCATTTAACATGTGTTAGGATGGTTGATTTCAGATTCTAGGTGTGCGTGAGGAAATTTATATAAATATATTATTAATTTATTAAATTTTCTCGCTTTGAGTTTCTAAGCATTTTCTTATATAAATAGGTGCTTAGGTTAGAATTGAAAATCACACCGTAAACTGAAGTTTTCTCTATTTTTCTCTCTATAATATCGGCGTATTTTGTGAGTATTTTAGTACTTTGAGTATTGCTATACTGCAAGTTCTTTTCAAAGACTATTCCAAATGATTCCAATTGCTTTTTTGAGAGATAAGGGATAGTAAGGGATTTTAAGGGATAGTAAGGGATGTTATTTTATTCAAAAAATGATATTATTTCTTCAATATCATTATGCCGAAATATTGGTTGGAAATTTTATCAAATTTGGAACTTTTCATGTCATGTTTACTATTCATGAGTTACTATTCACGAGTTACTATTCATGAGTTACTATTCACAAGTTACTATTCAGGAGTACTATTCACAAAGTGTGATGATGTTTTTTTGTGAAATTTCTATCTTTTGACGTCGGAGTTACTATTTACGTATACGACACTATTCACGTATACGGCACTATTCACGAATACGACACTATTCACAGAAAAATTAAATTTCTTCTTTTACGTGTCCAAAATTATCTATTCGTTATGATTCTATCTTTGATTGGATCTATGTTTTTCTATTCTTGAATTTTACTCCACTCTGATTATTTATGAAGCATTTTTGAATGGAAAATTGTTTAAAGTACGAATCCTTAATATTTGTTCTTTTGCTTCATTGGATTCGCTTTTCTTTAAAATATTTTTTCATCATCCTCACCCTAAATGATGATATAATCGAATATCTTTGGCTTGTAGTGCAAAGATGAATGATTTCGATGAATATCTTTGGCCCGTAGTGTAAAGATGAACAGTGTTTAGATGAACATGACTAATCGATAAATATCTTTGGCTCGTAGTGCAAAGATGACTTGTTGATGAATATCTTTGGCCTCAGAGTGCAAAGATGACTTGTTGATGTATATCTTTGGTCAGTAGTTAATTTATTAGTAGGATTATGAACATGAATTGTGATTTGATATAACCATAATCTTTGATGTTTCGTGATGAAAATTATCTTTTCTGGATGAGAAAAGGAATTTAGAACTACAATTATGATTATGAGTTATATACGTGATTGTGGACAGGAATTGTTGATTGATGTTACAGGGATAAAACATTGTTGGTGGACTTTTAACATGGAGAAGATAATAGATTTTATGGTCTATTTGACTCTTCTAATGGATTTCTCGTTCATTCAACTATGGTTGAATTTTTTTATCATCTACCATATGTTCTAAATCTCTGATTTATTACTGATGAAGGCTATTGATAATTTAATTATCTTTAGTCATGATATTCTTTACTGAGCTAGTTGTGCTCACCCTTTTGCTTTACAATTCCTTTCAGGTAATAAAAGTGTAGCTGGGTCGAGCGGGGGATAACAAGGGAATAGAACGGTGGTCTATAGATGTTGAGGGTGAGGTGAATTTAACTTGGAAGGGTGTTTTTCCATTATCATACAAGATGTCTAATGACATACAACCTCGTGTCATCATAAGATGTGGTTAGGCTCATCCACTTGCTGAGTATATCTACCAGCACTACCTATATGATCTTGGAGTCTATTTGAAATATAACTCTTAATTAGAGACAGTGGAGATAATGATATGTCAAGAGAAGACTCACCATTGGGAATAATATGATAGTAATCTTCTCGCTTTTCTTTTAGGGTCTATTAGATTCAACCAAGGATAATTACGTGGCTATATGATATCTATCATAACCTAGAAGCATGGCCTCCCATGTATGAAAGTTTCCTTGAGCACTTCCCAAAGATTCTAATTTCTAAAACAATTTTCGACTATACCTTTATGTAAGGTGTCATTATGAGGTGTTGTCCACGGTTGGGACATGAGTCACAGTTGATATATATTTGTATCCAAACTCACAGCATATGTGTTGTTGTATTTTGCACGATAATTGTTGTAATAAAGTTGTAGTTGTTTTCTGTACCATGTATTTGGCGACTCAGAATGGGTTGGATGGAATGGACCTATTTTGGGGTCATTACATTTGGTATCTGAGCTTAGGGATATGATCTCAAGGAGATCGGGATTAGAACTAGGAGGGAGAGATGAGTAAATCCTTCGCTTAGTGTGTCCTACCTAAACTTATTTGTTGGTCGATCATAATATCGGGATATTATGTGATATGTTAATTTGTTAAATTAACCTTTATTTTGAAGTTGTATTCTAGAATGATATCCAAATACATGAGATGAGCAATGGAGAAATCATGATGAAAGGAAAGATGGAATCAAATGAAAGCAAGGTATTCTCAACTCTTTGAAATATCAGTACGTAAATTTGAGGATGAAATTTCATAAGGAGGGAGATTGTAAGACCCCGAATTTTATGAAATAAAAGTATTCAATTTTTCTTATAATTATAATTCAAGAAATGGTTAAATTGATAAAAGTTTAAAGTTAAGGGTGATATATGAAATTTTTTTCAAAATATGCAAGTGGTAATAAAATATTCTTTGTTGTGGGGAATATTCGTTTGGTCGTGGAATATTCTTCCATTGGGGAATATTCATAATGACGACCACGTGACCATTTAGGGGCCCATAACTTGAATAAGCCTGTTGGATGAAAAAAAAGACAAATTAAAGTTTTTATAAATAACGGCGTAGTAGTTCTCAAGTAATATTATTGGAATACCCGGTGGGTAAAGTAAAATGTCTGGCGTTGTTGCACAAGAGAAAGACACGGTATTGCACAATATTTTTGAATTATTGATTCGTACGTAAGAAGGCACTACTCAATAATTATTACAATAATTCTTTCGCTCATATTTTATTTTATTGATTCAATAATTATTGCATTGATATTTTATATTACTTGTTGTTTTAATAATTATCACTACACGATTTTTTCCATTATCGAGCAATAATTCATATTATCTGAATAATATTATTAGATAACATTATTGGCAATGTCTAGAAAGTTACATCTAAGGAGAGGTTTGGTCACCTAATTGCTTGCTTGATGAGGAGAAATTCTTATTGAAAAACCCTCTTTCTTGAACCGCTGGTTGTCATTATTGTGATTCTCGTAATATTATTTGTGACTAATTAATTATTGATTTATATGATAAGGAAAATATTCATTTTATGTGGATATAGATGGAGAAAATTTTTAAAGTGACAATTGTTGAAAATCAATATTTTATCTTTTATGATAAAATAATATTTTATTATATTATTATAATATAATAATGATGATGATATTTTTACAATGAATGTGTGATATATGAGTATATGAGGAGGAAGAGTATTTTTGTTGCAAAAAATGATTAAAACATGTTTTGTGTGTCATGGACCCATTTCTTGATCGAAATTTGATTATAGCCCTTAAAATCATCCGTATGTGGATTTCTACTCAATTTTGTTTGGAATTTGGAAAAACTTTCTTCCGCAAAGTTTAGAGAATTGAATTTCCTATAAAAAGTCGAGAGATTCTAATTTTCTAATAAAAGGCTATTTATTATGAATTATTGAAGTTCAAAGTTTGAAATAATTAATTTTTGAAGTTTTAATTATTTTTTAATAAGAAAAACGTTTTTTACATTTTGGGACTCATTTAACATGTGTTAGGATGGCTGATTTCAGATGCTAGGTATGCGTAGGAAATTTATATAAATATATTATTAATTTATTAAATTTTCTCGCTTTAGTGTTCTAAGCATTTTCCTATAAATAGGGTGCTTAGGTTAGAATTGAAAATCACACGTAAACCTGAAGTTTTCTCTTTATTTCTCTCTATAATATCGGCGTATTTTGTGAGTATTTTAGTACTTTGAGTGTTGCTATACTCTGATTGCAAGTTCTTTCAAAGACTATATCCAATATTCGATCGAGACGTCTTTTTTGAGGTAAGGAGGTAAGGGATGTTATTTTATTCAAAAATGATATTATTTCTTCAATATCATTATGCCGAAATATTGGTTGGAAATTTTATCAAATTTGGAACTTTTTCATGTCGGGTTACTTATTCATGAGTTACTATTCACGAGTTACTATTCATGAGTTACTATTCACAAGTTACTATTCAGAGTACTATTCACAAAGTGTGATGATGTTTTTTGTGAAATTTCTATCTTTTGGTGTCTTGAGTTACTATTCACGTATCGACACTATTCACGAATCACTTACACTATTTATCACACAAAAAATGAAACTTTTTCTTTTTGTCCAAAAATATCTATCTATGATTCTATCTTTGATTGGATCTATGTTTTGGTCTTCATTCTTGAATTTTACCCACTCGATTATTTATGAAGCATTTTGAAAGAAAATTGTTTAAAGTACGAATCCTTAATATTTGTTCTTTTGTTTCATTTGGATTCGTTTTCTTTAAAATATTTTTCATCATCCTCGGTCCTAAATGATGATATAATCAATATATCTTTGGCCTATAGTGCAAAGATGAATGATTTCGATGAATATCTTTGGCCCGTAGTGCAAAAGATGAACATGTGTTTAGATGAACATGACTAATCGATAAATATCTTTGGCCTCAGAGTGCAAAGATGACTTATTGATGAATATCTTTGGCCGTAGTGCAAAGATGAATTTATTAATAGGATTATGAACATGAATTGTGATTTGGTATAACCACAATCTTTGATGTTTGGTGATGAAAATTATCTTTGTCTGGATGAGAAAAGGAATTTAGAACTACAATTACGATTATGAGTTATATACGTGATTGTGGACATGAATTGTTGATTGATGTTACGAGGATAAAACATTGTTGGTGGACTTTTAACATGGAGAAGATAATAGATTTTATGGTCTATTTGACTCTTCTAATGGATTGCTCGTTCACCGCAACTATGGTTGAATTTTTTTTATCATCTACCATATGTTCTAAATCTACGATTTATTATTGATGAAGGCTATTGATAATTTAATTATCTTTAGTAATAATATTCTTTATCTTGAGCTAGTTGTGCTCACCCTTTTGCTTCACAATTCCTTTCGGTAATAAAAGTGTAGTGTAAATTTGGGTCGGCGAGGGATAACAAGGAAATAGAATAGTGGTCTATAGATGTTGAGGGTGAGGTGAATTTAACTTGGAAGGGTGTTTTGCAACTATCATACAAGATGTCTAATGACATACAACCTCGTGTCATCATAAGATAGGGTTGTGCTCATCCACTTGCTGAGTATATCTATCAGCACTACCTATATGATCTTGGAGTCTATTTGAAATATAACTCTCAATTAGATACGATTGGAGATAATGATATGTCAAGAGAAGACTCACCATTGGGAAGAATATGATAGTAATCTTCTCATTTTTCTTTAGGTCTATTGGGTCAACCAAGGATAGTTACGTGGCCATATGATATCTATCATAACCTAGAAGCATGGCCTCCCCTGTACGAAGGTTTCCTTGAGCACGTCCCAAATATTCTAATTTCTAAAACAGTTTTTTACTATACCTTTATGTAAGGTGTCATTATGAGGTGCTGTCCACGGTTGGGACATGAGTCACAGTTGATATATATTTGTATCCAAACTCACAGCATATGTGTTGTTGTATTTTGCACGACAATTGTTGTAATAAAGTTATAGTTATTTTCTGTACCATGTATTTGGCGACTCAGAATGGGTTGGATGGAATGGACCTATTTTGGGGGCGTTACAGTAACAACTATGCCGTTATTTATAAACAACTCATACTTGTCTTTTTCTTCATCTAATCGCTTTCCGTTATGGGGACCACAAAAGACTGCGCCGTCGTACGAATATTCCCCGACAGCAAGAATATTCCACGACCAAACGAATATTCCCCGACAACAATAAATATTTTATAACACCTGTTTATTTTAAAATATTCGCGCATTTTACTCATAACTAACCACATCAATCAATTCAACCTTTACTATTTCAAAATAATAAATAGAGGAAATTCTATTTTATTAAAAAATATTCGGGTTCTTACAACCTCCACTCCTTATGAAATTTCGTCCTCGAAATTGACGTACGTACCTGGTGTTTCAAAAAGATGAGGATATCTCGCTTTCATTTCCGTTTCTAACTCCCAGGTCATTTCTTCAATAACATGTTTCCTCCACAAAACTTTGACTTGTGGTATGACCTTTGTGCGTAGGACATGCTCCTTCCTATCAAAAATCTTGACAGGTACCTCCTCGTACGTTAAGTCTTCGGCTATCTCATCCGGTTCTAACTCAATGACGTGGTTCGGGTCATCCACATAATTTCGTAACTTCGATACGTGAAAAACGTTATGAACACGTGTCATATTTGGCGGTAAAACGAGTCTATAGGCCACAGTTCCTACTCGATCGAGGATTTCAAATAGACCAATAAATTGAAGGTTTGAGCTTTCCTCACATCGCCAATTCTCGCTTTTGGAATAACAACTTCTTGCACCTCCTTCTTCATATTCATCAGCTCCGGTATGTAGCCTGAGCAATTTTAACTTTATCGATAAAAGTCGGTTCTAGTTGTATATCATCACGTGAGTCCCTAGAGTCTTTAACTCTATATCTATCATTTGTAAGTTATATGAAATGGGTCTTTGACAATATCGCATTCGTACTCGTATACGATCTTTTACTCAACACGTCACCTACCACGTTAAACTTTTCCGGATGGTATGGTCGAACATGTGCCGAAATGAGTCTCCTATTGAGTTCTTCGAAGCTCTTCCCACATTCCTTGCTCCATTCGAATTTTGTATCTCTATGAGTCAGCTGCGTTAATGGAGTAGCGATTCGAGAAAATCTTTCCACAAAATCTTCGATAATAACCAAACTAAGCATAAAAGCTACATATTTAGATTCTCGACTTAGGTTGCTCTCAACCGTGACTCATATCCCAATCTTGGATAACACGTCACAATGACACTTATCAGTTTACTCCCGCACGAATATGGCGTCCCCTACGGAGAGTCTGGCTTCGGTGCATTCCACAAAGGAAGTCACCAGATAAAGGCTCGGGTACAAACTTCTACAGTTGAATTTTTAACTCCTGAAGTTCAATAGGAGCCATGAGATTTTAGAAATGGGTTTTGTACTGGGTTCAAAGTTGATACAAAATTCAATATCACACTTTGGGAGTACACCAAGAAATTCTTCAGGAAATACATCAGGAAATTTACTAACAATAGAAATATCATTCAAATCTGACGTATTTTTGTTCAAGTCCATAACATGGGATAAGAAAACTTGACATCCGTTTTTCAATAAACGAATGAATTTATGGCTTGATATGAAAGTGTTTGACTTTAATGGTTTGGTTGCTTAAATTCGAATAACAGGTTGCTTAGGAATATGAAAACTAACAACCTTACGAAAGCAATCAATTTTGGCATGATGAGTAGTTAATCAATCAATCCCCAAAATCACATCAAAAACAAGTATCTTTAAAGAAATAGGGTCAACAGATAATGTGATGGTGCCAACTTGGATCAAACAAGATTTATAAACAGTGGATGTAACGAAAGTTTCTCATAACGGAGTTTCAACAGATAAGTCAAAGTCTAATTTTCTCCGGAGTCAAGTTTAAACGTTGAGTATAAGCGGGAGAGATAAATGAATGGGTAGAACCTAGATCTAATAAGGTATAAACTTCATAAGAATTTATAATTAACTAACCTGCGCTTAACTTCGTCGGGTTCCTCGCATTCGACCGATCACAAAAACGCTCTTCCAGAACCGATGACTTTGACTTTTCTCGACATGACCTTTTGAGTCACCATCCCATTGGATCGGGTTTCGCTACCGTCTAATCTCGAAGCGATATGACCTTCTTTTCCATAATTATAACATACCTTGGAAGGTTATGAACAGTTTGGACTTATGTGTCCCTCTTCTCCGCATCTGTAGCATCTAACTGACGGTCTTTCTCCTCCTCTAAAATTCGTTGCTGGTGTTGGAGCCGACGTCTTCCCTTCATTGTTAAATATTCTCTTTTTGAAATTTTCACTTGACTCACCTTTCCTATTATCTTGGCCATGATTACCACCGAAGTGGTTACCATTTCTGGCATGATAATTTCCTCCACGATGGTTATCATTGTTCCGATGACCGTTGCCACCGGTACGATTATCATCAAGTTGTTGGTCATTATTTTTCAGTTGAGCCGACTCATTATCGCGCTCTAATAACTGAGCCCTATTCACAACATCTGAATATAAACAAAGTTTGTGAGAAATGAGGTATTGATGTATTTTGGGTTTCAAACCTCGCAGAAACATTCGCGTCATTCTCTCCTCATTATCAACCAAATGGGATGCAAATCGGGACAACTCGGCAAACTTAGCTTCGTAATGCGACACGTTTATATTGTTTTGCTCCAGCTTGATGAACTCTACCTCCTTCATGTGACGAATACTTTCGGGAAAGTACTTGTCGTTGAACAATTCTTGGAACTTCTCCCAAGACATCTTTAGTGTGATAGGTTGAGTACGCTTTACGGATTCCCACCAATAGTATGCCTATCCTCGCAACATGAAAGTGGCGAAAGGAACCTTTTGCTCCTCTGAGCATCCCAAGACATTAAATATCTTAGTGATCTTCTTTATCCACGTCTCTGCCGTAAGTGGTTCTGGCTTTCCCAAAAACTCCGGCGGTCTTAACTCCTTGAACTGCTTAGCGATGACCATCCGTGAGTTGCCAGTGTTTCCACCTGCATTTTGAACAGTAGTCTTTCTCGTTTTGTATTGCATGAATTCTAGAAAGTTCCTAAACATACCATCATTCGTCATCTGCTCAGTGGTGTTGTTTACAGGAGGAACATTACCTGCATGTTGCACGTTCTCCTCGTTGGTGAGCAAAGGTATCTCCACGGTCTCATTTACTCCACTGTTAACATTCCCAGTCGACATTCTTAAATACTACCATAAAACAAGGGTTAATTAAACGAATTAACAAATCACATAATACCCCTATATTATGACCGACCAAGAAATAAGCTTAGGTAGGACACACTACGAAGGATTTACTCGTCTCTCCCCTCCTAGTTCTATTCCCCGATCTCCGCCAGAGATCATATCCCTAAGCTCTGATACCAACTGTGACGCCCCCAAAATAGGTATACAACACCCATCCTATTCTGAGTCGCCAAATACATGGTACAGAAACAACTACAACTTTATTATTACAATTGTCGTGCAAAATACGACAACACTTATGCTGTGAGTTTAAATATAAATATTGTCTTTTAGACAATATCCATACCCAAATAAAGTCCTCATACAATTATTGATACACTATATTACAAAATGGTGAGGACTACTAAAACAACTGTCTTGAACCATCACTCCACACCCCAACTAGTTCCCGCTATATTCTCGCCTCCTGAGAAGAAAAATGGAACAAAAAGGAAAAGGGTGAGCTCAACTAGCCCAGTAAAGAACATTATGACTAAGATAATATAGAACAAATTATCGTTAGTCCTCAACAGGGAAAAATCTAATAGAATACAATAGACAACCGTTTTTTAAATCAATCTTATAATGGAAATAATAATTCATTAGAAGAGTTAAGTAGAGAATGCAAACTACTATCTTCTATATATGAATTTAAAAGTTCATCGTCGATATTTTATCCCTGTAACATCAATCAATATATATCTGGAATTAAATATTCATCTTTGCACTACAGGCCAAAGATATTCATCAGTTGGTCATGTTCATCTAAACACTTGTTCATCTTTGCACTACGGGCCAAAGATATTAATCAGTCGATCATGTTCATCTCAAAACCTGTTCATCTTTGCACTATGGGCCAAAGATATTCATCAAGAAATCATTCATCTTTGCACTACATGCTAAAGATATTCAGTAATATCATCATTTACGACTGAGGATGATGAAAAATATTTTAAAGAAAACGAATCCAGTGAAACAAAAGAACAAATATTAAGGATTCGTACTTTAAATAATCCAAGTTCAAAAATACTTCATAAATAACCAGATTGTAGTAAAATTCAAGAATGAAGATCAAAACATAGATCCAATCAAAGATAGGAATCATAACAGACAATCTTGGACACAGAAAAGAAAATTTAATTTTTCTGTGAATAGTATCGTATTCGTGAATATTGCCGTATACGTGAATAGTGACGTATACGTGAATAGTAACTCCGATCTCAAAAGATAGAAATTTCATAAAAAAACATCATCACGCTTCGTGAATAGTACTCGTGAATAGTACTCGTGAATAGTAACTCGTGAATAGCAACTCATGAATAGTAACTCGTGAATAGTAACTCATGAATAGTAACTCCGACATGAAAAAGTTCCAAATTTGATTAAAAGTTCAGAACAATATTTCGGCATAATGATATTGAAGAAGATAATATCATTTAAGAAGAAACAACATCCCTTACCTCAGAAAGAATTGTACTTCTGACTGGAATACTGGATATAGTGCTAAAAGAACTTGCAACGTATAGAAATAATCAAAGTACTAAAATACTCACAAAATACGCTCGATATTATAGAGAGAGAAAGAGAGAGAAATCTGTAGTTTCTGGTGTGATTTTCAATTCTAACCTAAGCACCCTATTTATAGGAAATTGCTTAGAACACCAAAGCAAAAAATTTAAATATAATAATAATATGTATATTATAAATTCTTACACACCCTCATTGATCCAAACATATCAGCCACACATGTGCCAAACTTGCCAAAAACGTTTTTGTGATTTAAAATATTTTAAACTTACAAAAATTAATTATTTCGGAACTTCAGAACTTCAATAATTCATAATAAATAGCCCTTTTATCAGAAAATTCGAATCTCGCAATTTTTTATAAGAAATTCAATTCTCTACAACTTTGCAGAAGAAAATTTTTCCAAATTCCAAACAAAAATTGACTGAAATCCACATACGGACGATTATACAGGCTATAATCAAATTTCAGTCAAGAAATGGGTCCACCAACATGTTTAACATGTTTTAAACAACTTTTACAATAAAAATACTCTTCCTCCTCATATACTCATATATCCCACATTCATTGTAAAAATATCACCATTATTATATTATAATAATATAATAAAATATTATTTTATCAGAAAAGATAAAATATCAATTTTTAACAATTGTCACTTTAAAAATTTTCTCCATCTATATCCACATAAAATCAATATTTTCCTCATCATATAAATCAATAATTAATTATTCATAAATAATATTACGTAATCACAATATTGACAACGAGGCGCTTCTCAGGGAAAGGGGCTTTCAATAAGAATTTCTCCTTCTTTGGCGCAATTAGGTGACCAAACCTCTCCTTAGACAGAATTTTCTAGACATTGCCAATAATATTTTCTAATAATATTATTCAGATAATATGAATTATTGCTTCAATAATGGAAAATACTGTGTAGTGACAATTATTGAAACAACGATAATATAAAAAAAATCAACGCAGTAATTACTTGAATCAATAAAATAAAATATTGAATAAAGAATTACCGCAACAATTATTGAGTAGTGCCTTCACGTAAGAATCAATAATTGGTGCAATACCGCAATACTCTTCTTTTGCAACAATGTGTATTCTTCGTGTTTTAACCACCGGGTATTCCAACAGTATTAATCGTAACAACTACGCCGTTATTTATAAACAACTCATACTTGTCTTTTCTTCATCCAATCGCTTTTCTTTTATTATGGGGACCACAAAAGATCAGCATACCGTCGTCTTTAATATTCCCCAACATCAAGAATATTCCACGACCAAACGAATATTCCCCGACAACAATGAATATTTTAAAACCACCTGTTTATTTTAAAATATTCACGCATTTTACTCATAACTAACCACATTAATCAATTCAACCCTTACTATTTCAAAATAATAAATAGAGGAAATTCCATTTTATTAAAAAAAATCGGGGTCTTACAACTGGATACTGGAATAGTGAGGTAGCAGACTTCTCTTCTTCTTTCTCTCTATAATTTCTCTCTATAATAATTGCTCTATAGCTTTAGTAAATTGGTGAGAAATGAAGGAAAAATGAGCTTCTATTTATAGGAAAATATAGTTTCGATAATTGCACATTTTGGGGATCGAAATATTACAGTATAATACTTTCCTCTTTTTCTTTATTTTTAATTTAGTCCTGCAAGTATTATCAAACATACACCACCTCCCCTAATAGTAAATCATGTGAATCAATAGTAAAATCATGTGACTCAATAGTATAATCATGTGAAAAAACTAATTACAGTATAATACCTCCATCTATACCTCTATTTTTAACTTAGTCATGCAAGTATTATCAATCTTGCACCACCACCCCTAATAGTACAAGAATGTGAATCAATAGTACACACATGTGAACAAATAGTTATAAGTATGTGAATTAATAGTAATTAATTGCTCATTTATCTGATTAATTACATTCGATCGTCAAGATAACTTCCGGACATCAATTAATCTTTGAAATAAATGTCGATTTCCACTAACACTAATAATTCCAACACAATGGAACTATCAATTTCATCTTTAATCAACACAAACTTATTCATCATTAATATTATAACGCACAATATTTAACAACCAGGTCGTTCCCAAGAAAGAGGGGGCTTCCGAAAAGGATTTCTCCTTATTGGCGCACAATTAGGTGACCAAACCTCTCCTCGATGTAACTTCTAGACATTGTCAATATTGTAAATAATAATATGAATAACTTTGTCGTCTCAATTATTGATTTAATAATATAACATATTATACGAGATGATCTTGCGTGATAATAATTGAATCAATAATATGAGAGATATGATCAAGACAATTCTTCGTAGCAATAATTGAGTATAACCGAGTGACTTCTTACGTAAGCATCAATAATCAATACCGTGTGCTACTATGCAACCACGCCAGACATTCTTGTACTTTTACTACCGGGGTAGTTCAATGCTTTTAACGAAGAACACTTTCATTATTATTTTTATAAAAAGATAATTACATCATTTTCTTTACTACGACAATACTTTTGTTATGAGGTCCACTTAATGATTGTCTTAAATGTCGAATATTCCCTATTAAAATGAATATTCCCCGACCAATAGAATATTATATAACAACTTGCTTACTTTGCAAAATTTATAAATATTACCCACAACTATAACATTATATCAAATCCACACCATAATATTTTAAAAAAATATTTTGAGAAATTTAAATGTTTATTCATAAAATCTGGGGTCTCACAAATATTATTTTTGTCGGGGAATATCCGTACGATGACACAATCATTGGTGGACCCCATAACATAATAACTGTCGGATGAAAAAAATGACAAGTTTGAGTTTTTATAAATAACGGCGTAGTTGTTACCATTAACACTGTTGGAATACCCGGTGGGTAAAGTAAATTAATACGCGTTGTTACACGATAGAGAGACCGGTGATTACGATATTTTTGAATTATTGATCCTTATGTAAGAAGGCACTACTTACAGTAATTACTGTTCAATATTTTATTTTATTGATTCAATAATTGCTGCGTTGATATTTTATATTATTGTTGTTTCAATAATTATCACTGCACAGTATTTCCCATTATCAGATCAATAATTCATATTATTTGTATCAAAACTCACAACATATGTGTTGTTATATTTTGCACGACAATTGTAGTAATAAAGTTGTAGTTGTTTTCTGTACCATGTATTTGGCGACTCAGAATAGGTTGGATGGATTGGACCTATTTTGGGGGAGTCACAGTTGGTATCAGAGCTTAGGGATATGATCTCTGGCGGAGATCCGAGATTAGAACTTGGAAGGGAGAGACGAGTAATATCCTTCGCTAGTGTGTGTCCTACCTAAGCTGAATTTTCTTACTTAAGTTGACAAATTGTGATATGTCAATTAACCTTTGTTTTGAAGTTGTATTCTAGAATGATATCTGAAATACAGGAGATAAGCAATGGAGAAATCATGATGACCGGGGAGATAGAATCTGAAATGAAAGCAAGGTATTCTCAACTCTTCGAACTACCAGGTACGTAAATTTCGAGGGCAAAATTTCATAAGGAGAGGAGATTGTAAGACCCCGAATTTTATGAAATAAAAGTATTCAATTTTTCTATTTTGGTAAATAGTTAAATTGATAAAAGTTTAAAGTTGAGGATGATATTTAAAAATTTTGCAAAGTAAGCAAGTTGTTATAAAATATTCGTTTGGTCGGGGAATATTATTTTTGTCGGGAAATATCCATACGACTACACAATCATTGGTGGACCCCATAACAGAATAACTGTCGGATGAAGAAAACGACAAGTTTGAGTTTTTATAAATAACGGCGTAGTTGTTACCGTTAACACTGTTGGAAAACCCGGTGGATAAAGTGTAAGGCCCCAACTTTTTATAAATGAAGATTTAATTTTCTCTATTTATTATTTTAAAATAGTAAGGGTTGATTTGATTAATGTGGTTAGTTATGGGTAAAATGCGCAAATATTTCAAATAAGCAGGTGGTTATAAAATACTCATTGTTGTCGGAGAATATTCGTTTGGTCGTGAAATATTCTTGCTGTCGGGGAATATTCGTACGACGGCGCAGCCTTGTGTGGGCCCATAACGGAAAGTGATTGGATGAAGAAAACGACAAGTATAAGTTATTTGTAAATAACAGCGTAGTTGTTACCGTTAATACTGTTGGAATACCCGGTGGTTAAAACACGATGTCTACGGCGTTGTTGCATGAAGAGCACACGATATTGCACCAATTATTGATTCTTACGTAAGAAGGCCTTACTCAATAATTGTTACGATGAATTATTATTCAATATTTTATTTTATTGATTCAATAATTGTTACGTTGATTTTTTATATAATCTTTATTATTTTAATAATTATCACTACACAATTTTTCATTATCGAGATAATAATTCATATTATTTGAATAATATTATTAGATAACATTATTGGCAATGTCTAGAAATTTACTGCCTAAGGAGAGGTTTGGTCACCTAATTGCATACCAAGAAGGAGAAATTCTTATTAAAAGCCCCTCTTTCCTGAGAACTACTGTTGCCGATCTTGTGATTCTGTAATATTATTTATGAATAATTAATTATTAATTTATATGATAAGGAAAATATTCATTTTTTATGGATATAGATGGAGAAAATTTTTAAAGTGACAATTGTTGAAAAATAATATTTTTTCTTTTCTGATAAAATAATTTATTATATTATTATAATATAATAATGATGATATTTTTACAATGAATGTGGGATATATGAGTATATGAGGAGAAAGAGTATTTTTGTTGCATTAAATGAATAACACATGTTTTGTGTGTCAGTGGACCCCATTTCTTGACTGAAATTTGATTATAGCCTATCAAATTATCCGTTTATGGATTTCGGTCAATTTCTGTTTGAAATTTGGGAAAACTTTCTTCTGTAAAGTTGTAGAGAATTAAATTTCCTTTATAAAGGCGTGAGATTCGAATTTTCTGATAAAAGAGCTATTTATTATGAATTATTGAAGTTCTGAAGTTTCGAAATAATTAATTTTTGTAAGTTTAAAATATTTTAAATCACAAAAACGTTTTTGGCAAGTTTGGCACATGTGTGGCTGATATGTTTGGATCAATGAGGGTGTGCGTAAGAATTTATAATATATATTATTATTATATTAAATTTTCTGTTTTGGTGTTCTAAGTAATTTCCTATAAATAGGGTGCTTAGGTTAGAATTGAAAATCACACCAGAAACTACAGATTTCTCTCTATTTCTCTCTCTATAATATCGAGGGTATTTGTGAGTATTTTAGTACTTTGAGTATTGCTATACGGTGCAAGTTTTTTCAGCACTATATCCAGTATTCCAGTCAGAAGTACTATTCTTTATGAGGTAAGGGATGTTATTTTATTCGAAAATGATATTATTTCTTCAATATCATTATGCCAAAATATTGGTTGGAAATTTTTATCAAATTTGAAACTTTTTCATGTCGGGATTACTATTCATGAGTTACTATTCACGAGTTACTATTCATAAGTTACTATTCATGAGTTACTATTCACGAGTACTATTCACGAAGCGTGATGATGTTTTTTTTTGTGAAATTTCTATCTTTTGAGGTCAAAGTTACTATTCACGTATACGGTACTATTCACGTATACGGCACTATTCACGAATACGACACTATTCACAAAAAAATTAAATTTTCTTTTCTGTGTCCAAGATTGTCTGTTATGATTCCTATCTTTGATTGGATCTATGTTTTGATCTTCATTCTTGAATTTTACTCCAATCTGGTTATTTATGAAGTGTTTTTGAACTTGGATTATTTAAAATATGAATCCTTAATACTTGTTCTTTTGTTTCACTGGATTCATTTTCTTTAAAATATTTTTCATCATCCTCAGTCCTAAATGATGATATTACTGAATATCTTTGGCCTGTAGTGCAAAGATGAATGATTTCTTGATGAATATCTTTGGCCCGTAGTGCAAAGATGAGCAGTGTTGAGATGAACATGGCCGATCGATTAATATCTTTGGCCCGTAGTGCAAAGATGAATGGTATTTAGATGAACATGACCAATGATGAATATCTTTGGCTGTAGTCCAAAGATGAATATTTGATTCCGGATATATATTGATTGATGTTACGAGGATAAAATATCGATGATGAACTTTTAAATTCATATATAGAAGATAGTAGTTTGCATTCTCTACTTAACTCTTCTAATGAATTATTATTTCATTGCGAAGATTGATTTAAAACTGGTTGTCTATTGTATTCTATTAGATTTTTCCATGTTGAGGACTAACAATAATTTTTTCTATATTATCTTAGTCATAATATTCTTTACTTTGGACTAGTTGAGCTCACCCTTTTTCCTTGTTATTCCATTTTTCTTCTCGGGGAGGCGAGAATGTAGCAGTAGTACTAGTCGGGGTGTGGAATGATGGTTCTAGAAGTTGTTCTAGTAGTCCTCACTATTACGTAAAATAGTGTATTAATAATTATAATGAGGACTTATTTGAGTGTGGATATTGTCTAGATGACAATATTTGTATTTAAACTCACGCTTTTTATGTTGTATTAATAAAGTTGTAGTTGTTTACGTACCGTGTATTTGGCGACTCGTAATGGGTGTTGTATACCTATTTTGGGGCGTCACATAAAATAAATTAATCTGGCGTTGTTACAAGAGCACACCAGATTGCACAAGATATTTTGAATTATTGATACTTACGTGAAAGGCACTACTCAATAATTATTACGATAATTACTGTTCAATATTTTATTTTATTGATTCAATAATTCTTTGCGTTGATATTTTATATTATTGTTGTTACAATAATTGTCACCACAATATTTCCCATTATCGGATCAATAATTTATATTATTTGAATAATATTATTAGATAACATTATTGGCAATGTCTAGAAAGTTACATCAAGGAGAGGTTTGGTCACCCAATTACGCCGCGGATAAGTAAGAAATCTTTATCGAAAAGCCCCCTTTCCTAGGAACTGCCTGGTTGTCATTATTGTGATTCTGTAATATTATTTGTGAATAATTAATTATTAATTTATATGATAAAGAAATATTAATTTGATGTGGATATAAATGATTGATTTATTTATGTGGTTATAAATAAAGGAATTAATGCTGAGGTGTTTTTTTCAGTATTTTGTTGGAATGGAGGCATTAAAAATCAAATTAGTGTTCTTAAAGCTCTATTACGTGAGTTATAATTTTAATCCGACCGTTGGATCATTGTGATTTTTGGATATGTTATACATATATAAGTTGAGTATATGTCCACAATTTTTGAACCGTTAAAAAATTAACGCATGATTTGTTATGAATTTTAAAAGGTGTTAAAAATCATCCGTTTGTAGATTTCGGATATTTTCTGTCTGGAATTTGGAAAACCTTAAAGCAACAAAGTTGTAGAGAATTCGATTTCGTGTGGAATGGACATAAAATTTGTATTTTTTTGATAAAGGGCTATTTATTATGAATTACTGAAGTTTCAGAAAATAAAATAATTTTTATTAAAATTAGGTGGGACCCACTTTTGGTTGGTGTAAAAAACATGTGCTGATTTTGGGTGGGCCCCACTGTGGTGGTTGATGATTTTTCAAAGGTGGCCTGCATAGAAGAAGGAAAATGAAATAATATTATTTTATTAGTTTAGTCTCCTTTGGCGTTCTAGCATTTTCCTATAAATAGGCGCTTAAGTTAGAATTAAAAATCACACCAGAAACATAAACTTTCTCTCTCTATATTATCGAGCATATTTTTGTCAGTATTTAGATAATTGGAAAGTTTCTATTCAGTACAAGTTTTCTTCAACATTACATCCGATATTCCAGTCAGAAATACTGCTCTTTTGAGGTAAGGGATTGTAAGGGTTATTATGTTTTTCAGTTTCATATTTTTCTGACCCTCAAAAATTCTGGAAAAATTTGAAATGATAATTTGATGAGTTTTTTAGATTGTGTCCAAAAATGGCGATTTTTGTATGTATAGATTAGGAGTTATGAATTTTATGGGAAAAGACTATTTTAAAAGTAAACCCTTATAACTCCTTGTGATTAACTCTAAAATTGGTAAAAATTTTATTGGGAGTACATGTATATAATAGCAGTATACTCTGTAAATGTCGGAATTTTTGGATAAAAATACAGTTTATGATAAATGTCTAAATATTCGGCAGTTTTGGCCATATGAAAAATAGTAAATGAATTTTAAAAATTCCAAAAAAAATATATGTTCAATATGGGACTATATTATGCTAAATCTCAGAAAAGAAAATTTTCTGGGACTAATTTGGTATTTTTCATAAAAATGGACTAGTTATGAGTAAATGAACTAAATATGTTATGTGAAGAAAAAAATTGGAAAATAGGATTTTGTGCCTTGAGAACCCTATATAAGGTATATGCAGATTTTTGATGAGGGTTTTGGTTATTGGTAATGAAATTTTATGAGTTTGGCATTTTAGGATGATTAAATGTATTAATTAGTAAAATGTAAACAATTAAAATAAATTGTTTATAAGTTTAAGAAATGATTAAAATATTGTGGTAATATTAATAATATTAGATTATGAGATTATTAAGTGATTTATAACATTTGGATTAAGTTGTTATGAAATCATTGATTTAAAATATTATTTAATGATTAATAATATTAGTAAATGAATTTAATGTTATTATATAATGAATAATATTAAATGGAGTTTATAATATAATGAATAATGTTATTATCTTCGTTAAATATTTGTTGAAATATTATTTTCTGTTCAAATCATTTTTGGTATAATATTATTCTTGAATTCTTACTCTAAAAAGCAGTATCATGTTGACAAATTGGGATATTCTTGAACTCTAGATAAATTGTATTATAAATGTTTAATATTTATCATTTATCTTATGTGATTGATTCTTTATATCATTCTCATCATTCTCATGTTTATATTGTGTTGAAAGTCATCTATGGCCAGTAATGCATAGATAGACTCGGTATGATTATGACCAGGGTTATTCGATATAATCATGACCGTAATGTTACAAATGATGTGGTAAAAGTCATCTTTGGCCCGTAGTGCATAGATGGAATTGGTATGATTATGACCAGGAATTATTTGGCATAATCATGGCCGTAATTGAAAATACGGATATCCTTGGCCCGTAGTGCATGAATAATTCGTGGTCATGATACTATTAAGCTGAGTCATAGCATTATTTGTTTTACAGTTGTATATCTTTGGCATGTAGTGCAAAGATGGGTATTGATTATTAGTTTTACTGATTGTATATCTTTGGCTTTATAGTGCAAAGATGGACTGTTGATTATTAGTTTACTGAGCTTGTATATCTTTGGCCTGTAGTGCAAAGATGGACTGTTGGTTATTGGTTTTTCAGTTGTATATCTTTGGCCTGTAGAGCAAAGTTGGACTATTAATTTACTTGATTATAAATATGAACTGTGATTTAATTATAATCTGTGGTGGTTCAGGTGAAGACAGGTGATGAGAGTTCGCTTTGTCTGGTGTATAGCAAAGAAC
Organism: Panax ginseng; assembly: GCA_020205605.1. Lineage (NCBI taxonomy): Eukaryota > Viridiplantae > Streptophyta > Magnoliopsida > Apiales > Araliaceae > Panax > Panax ginseng. The sequence continues at coordinate 129,937,276 of CM035140.1, forward strand.
TGTTGATGAGTATTACAGGAATGAAATATTAACGATGGACTTAATCTAGAGGAGATAGTAGACATTATGTTCTACTTGATTCTTCTAATGGATTGTTCATTCCGCTGCAACTATGGTTGAAAAGTTTTATCATATACCATATGTTCTAAATCTCTGATTCATTATTGACGAAGGCTATGGATAATTTAATTATCTTTAGTCATGATATTCTTTACTGGGCTAGTTGTGCTCACCCTTTTGCTTCATAATTCCTTTCAGGTAATAAGAGTGTAGATGGGTCGAGCGGGGATAACAGGGGAATAAAACGGTGGTCTCTAGCTGTGAAGGTTTTCCCTAAACATTATAGAAAAGTGTGTTGTATTTTATACATCATTTAGTAGTTATATTTGGTGAATCAATAGGGTGAGGCGAACCCAACGTTGGAAGGGTGTTTTGCCACTATCATACAAGATGTCTAATGACATGCAACCTCGTGTTATCATAAGACAGGGTTGTACACATCCACTTGCTAAGTATATCTACGAGCACTACCTATATAATCTTGGAGTTTGGTTGAAATATCATTTTCAATTACAGACAGTGGAGATAGTTATATGTCAAGAGAAGACTCACCATTGGAAAAAACATGATAGTAATCTTCTCATTTTTTTTTGGGGTCTATTGGGTCAACCAAGGATAATTCTGTGGACATATGATATCTATTATAACCTAGACGCATGGCCTCCCATGTACGAAGGTTTTCTTGAGCACTTCCCAAAGATTTTAATTTCTAAAATGGGGTTTTGGTATTTGTACCTTTATGTAAGGTGCCATGGTGAGGTGCTGACACAAGTTGGTGTCCAGGTTAACAATTGGTATTATTTGTATCAAAACTCACAACATATGTGTTGTTGTATTTTGCACGACAATTGTAGTAATAAAGTTGTAGTTGTTTTCTGTACCATGTATTTGGCGACTCAGAATAGGTTGGATGGATTGGACCTATTTTGGGGGCATCACACTCGTGACCTGTAGTATTCCTCTCTGTCTCGTAACAACAACATATAAGCGTCGAGGACATGCTCGAAAATCTAATTCCTAGGCCCCAAGGAATGCAATGCACTGTGGTCTAAATCATATAACTGCCGCGAATGTGACAAAGGATATAAATTCTCTTCCGAGGCCACCACGTTTCCAAACATATATTTATTTATGAATGCCTCCTTCCAATCTTTTAGTTTTTTGGTTAAGGACCCTTTTGGTCCATAAGAGATGCGATCTCCCGCATCTTGTACCTGATTGAGACCCGAATGTACATTATTATTATATGGCATACCATTTTTATTTATAAATATGAATATAAATAATAATTTCTGAATGCTTTAATTAAAACCATCACTATATATACCTTATTAGAACCAGCTCCCATGACGTCAGAAAGTTTCGCAAAGTAAGAGGTGGTTGGAATTTAACACTCCTCATAGGCTTGGGAGGTCGGAATGTAACACTCCTAAAAGGCTTGGGAGGTCAGAATGTAACACTCCTCGTAGGCTTAGGTGGTGGGAATGGAGCTCTCCTCATATGCTTGTGTGGTGGGTATGTAGCTCTCTTGTACAACATAATCAGTTTGTTTTCCAAGCCCTTCATTGAATTGGGAGAATTGGTACTATGTTACACCAATTATGGGACCCCTGTCGAGGTATTTGTTTCCCTCTTGTTTCGAAGTCGTATAGACTGTATTGGTAATCCCAATTGTGTTTTTGCAGAACCAACTCGGGAGGCATCTGATTAAGTGCTGAAAATTTATCAAGTAAAGACTTTGCACTCTAAACCTGTCATGTTAGATGAACACAAATAAATATCAATAACACTATATATGAATAAATGTAATATTAAGTAGTATATATACATCTAATATAAATAAATTAAAGAAGAAAATAATTTTCTACCATTTGAATAAGGTGTTGTTGGTTGTAAATGGCCCAAGGCTCATAACAACTGTCTTGGCCCCTTGCCTGTCGAGGTCGGTGGATTTTCAAACGTGTAATTTTCCTATACGAGGCCATGTAATCATCTACTGACACAAAATTAGAAATTTTATATTGTTGTCCTTCGAGATGATCCATATATGCCTCCCAAATCGAAATGTATTCCCCTCTTAAGGCCATGCAATCCTCGACATCAATAAATTTATACTTTTTCTCCTTCCTAAGGTCACTGTGGTTTTTGGCTGGGGATAGTATGCCTTGCAGGAACCCGAACTGTCTCATTACACGATCCAACATCTGGAATTCCACAATATCAAAGTTGATCAAGGGGACCCTACCAGATCTCAACAACCTCCCTTCAAATTTAAATCCACTGATTACATCATTCAACGTCATGTAAGGCCGCCAAACCACATCCCACATAGATTTAATATCTAACTACCCTCGATAAAATGAAAAATGGTGATGGGGATTCTCACGTCTACTAGGGTAACTATGGGTTCCAAAATATGACCATGTTAAAGCCCTAGGTAACCATAAGGATGATTGTGGTCAAGGGTTTGGCCTCCCAATTTGTACATGTTTGTAGGCCCAAATTTGTAACAATGCTTCATAACCATTAATGTATTTAACTCCTTTCCTAGTATCAGTATATAAAGACCTGTACAAATATGTTAACACTGTCGCACCCCAAGAGTAAGTGACACAATCTTCAGCGTTGACAATAAAAGACATATATCTTGGGTGCACACTATTCTTATTCCTATTCAGGAATAATATTGCCCCACACAACCACAACATGTAGGCCTTTGTGTGTCGCCCTATAACAACTTTACTTGCATTCTCGGGACAATTATTAAAATATTCGTGCAACCACACTAATGAAATTGCACTGCACTTTTTTGAACTAAAATATTCACCGGCTAATTTATCTCCAAAACAATCCCTAAAATAATTCAAATTGGTGACCGATAGGGGACACGTTAAGGGCTTTCCCACCACCGGTAACCCAAATATAAAGTGAACATCCTCTAACATGATTGTTATTTCTCCATAGTTTAAATTAAAAGTATTGATCTCCGGCCGCCATCTCTCGACGAGGACAGATATGAGACCAAGGTCAGTTTGGTGTACAACACCTCGAAAACTAAAAACTCCAAATCCACATTTATCTAACATAATTTTTTATTCTTTTGTCAAATTCCACTTATTATATTTTTGTTTAGTATATTGACTGGAGCCTAATTTTGCCCTATCTTTCCCATGATATATGTCATCTGATACATGATCTTGTTGATCATGGAGAACACTTGTATCAATTGGCCCATATTCCCAGTTGTCCATCTTTTACCTAAAAACAAAGTTTAATCCATTATTAGTATTAAGATTTAGATAATCATTTGACTGATAATAATAATTTATATATGAAATAATAACAAAACAAAAATAGATGCATGACCAAAACAGTTTAATAATAATTTAATCATATAATATGCTTGACTTTATAACAAGGTGTAACATGCATGACAAAAACAATTTCAACATGCATGACCAAAACTGTTTAATAATAATATAATTTAATAGTATAATATGCATGACAAAATAATAAGGTGTAACATGCATGACAAAAATAGTTTAAACATTCATAACAATGTCAGTTTAATCATAATAATTATTTATATAATAATTTAATATTATAACAAGCATGACAAAGTAATAATAATAACATGCATGACAAAAACAGTAATAACATACATCAGAAAACAGCAATAATAATAATTATGTTATAATCATGATTCCCTTCTCTTAAGGGTGTTCGCTCTTTTCTTCTTCTTTTCTCCCGTGACCATTCCTTCATCCGTGAACGTCTTCAGCTTTGCCTATATAAGGCAATGATACTGAAGGAAAAGAACTAAGAATTTCTCTGAAGGTTTCTCTCTCTTTATCTCTTACTTAATCTCTCTAAATATATGCAATTATAAGAGTATCTTTCTACACTTTGCTAAAGTTTTAAAACACGTTATCAGCACGAAGCTCTAACCAACTGAGACGGTAAAATTAAATTCTTGCAATTTATTATTATATTACCGGTTTGGCTATGCCACTAATAATATAATTTTATTCTTATAATTGGCTTTAAATTCTTGCAATTTATTATTATACTACCGGTTTGGCTATGCCACCAATAGTATAATTTTATTCTTACAATTGGCTTGGCTTTGCCTCCTATTATATTCTTTAACTGTCAAATTATATTTATGTTTTATTGTCCATCTTTAAATTCTATTATTTACAGTGGTACCACCTATCCTTGTTGATCTTACAAGACTTGGTGGGAACCTTTTTACCATTAAATTCTGTTATTTACAATGGTACCATCTATCCTTGTTAATCTTACAAGACTTGGTGGGAACCTTTTTACCACTTATTAAATTGTGGGAATACCCTGTATATGCGGAATACCACATACCTGGTGAAATTCTTCTGTTATTCCATTATTTATTATTCTGTTGGAATAACCTGTCTACGCAAACTACTGCATGCATGGTGAAATTCTTCTGTTATTCCATTATTTATTATTTTGTTGGAATAACATGTCTATGCAAATTACCGCATGCCGGGTGAAGATCCATTTGCATTTTTTTGTATATACATTAACGATTGTATATTTTTTTTACTAAAATAATATGCTAATAACATAAATATAAGAATATTTATATTATTTATATTTGCACTTTATCACCACTTGAAGTCGTGATTTAGTTTATTTTTTCTATATCATACATGCAATTGTTTATTATTTTAATAAATAATAAAATTTTGTTTTAACCGAGAATAGATGGCAAACTTGGCAAAAATAGATTTTTCTATTTTGAAAATCTCTGGAGACAACTATTTGGCTTGGGCACTTGATGCAGAATTGCACCTTAGTGAAAATGAGTTAGAAAAGACCATTGAATCGGAAATACAAATTACTTGACACAAAATGCAAAAGCCATAATTTTTCTTCGTCACCATATTGATGAAGGATTAAAGATCGAGTATTTAACGATCAAAGATCCTTTGTCTTTATGGACACAATCAAGGAAAGATTTGACCACCAAAATTGGTTGTTCTCCTAATGCCAAATTTGAGTGGCTTAATTTAAGGCTACAAGATTACAAATCAATTACAGAATATAGTTTCAATGTTTATAGAATAACCTCTACTTTGGCTTTGTACGGAGATCCAATTTCTGAAACCAAAATGTTAGAAAAAACGTTCTCAACTTTTCATCCCACCAATATGATTCTGTCACAACAATATAGACAAATTAAGTTCACAAAATTCAGTGACTTGTTGTCTATCCTCCTTGTTGCAGAGAAGAATAATGATTTTTGTTAAAATACCATCAAGTACGGCCAACAGGTGCTACCCCATTGCCGGATATTAACAACACATCATTCCAGCAGAATAAACGTGACAATAGATGGTCATATAATAAGAAGCCTTGGGGACGAAAGAATAAACGAGGCCATCATAACAACAAATTCTAGAACCGCGACAATTCAGGCCACCAGAAGTGTCAAGTGTCTGGGTCGGGTAAAAATAAAGAAAATGCAGCACCGATAAAGAACAAACCATATGTTTGTTTTAGGTGTGGGATGAAAGGGCATTGGTCGCGTACCTGTCGTACGTCGAGGCATCTGTTTAATTTATTCCAGGAGTCTCAAAAGAACAAAGTAATGGAGACAGAAACAAACTTTGTTAATCATCAATTGAATATTGTTGATGTTCCACCAATGACCAACAATGAGGAAAAGGTTGTTGATATTACTGAACCTTCTGAAAGTATCTTTTGGGATATCGTTTAATTTCTTGTTTTAATTAAACACCCTGCATGTATATTATTATTAGTTTTCATTCTATATGTGGTATGTGTTTTCTTATGAATAAAATTATAAATGAAATGTAACTTTTCTTATTTTTATATATGTCAAACCATTTGTAATGGATATGGAGGATATATGTTTAGCAAACAGTGCAACAACTTATACAATCCTTCGAAGTGAAAAATATTTTTCACAACTGATCAAAGCTAAAGGAAATATAGGAACTATCTCTGGCACATCAAATTTACTGGGCTAGTTGAGCTCACCCTTTCTTTCACTGTTCTCTTCAGGAAATGAGAATATAGCTGGGACGAGTCGGGGAACAGAGTGATGGTCCAGAGGATAGCATTAGTAGTCCTCACTATTCTGTGAAATAGTGTGATAATAATTATAATGAGGACTCCTTTTGAGTTTGTATACTCTCTAGTAGACAATATTTGTATTCAAACTCACAGTTTATGTTTTGTCATATTGTACATGACAGTTGTATTAGTAAGTTGTATTTGAATTCTGTACCATGTATTTGGCGACCCAAGATGGGTGATGTATACCTATTTTGGGGCGTCACGATTAATATCGAGCTTAGGATATGATCCTGGCTAAGATGTGAGACTAGAACTAGGAGGGAGAGACGGGAATTCCTTCGCTAGTATGACCTACTTAAATTTATTTTGTATTTAAATTGGTTGGTCAGAGTTTAGAGATAATATGTTACATGTCAACTAACCCTTGTTTTGTGATAGTATCTGAAAATGACATCCTAGAATGTTGAGAATAGCAATGAAGGACAAGAGACCGTTGAGTCTCCACATATCAATAATCAGGAGAATGTGCATCAGGAAGGCAACAATCCTCATGCAAACAACAACACTGACCAAATGATGAATGATGGACTGTTCAGAGGCTTTATGCAATTCATGCAACATCAGGCGAGAACGACTCCTATCCAAAATGTACGTGGAAACACTGGAAACTCTCAGACGGTCACCGCTAAACAGTTCAAGGAGCTGGGACCACCTGAGTTTATTGGAGAGCCTAAACCACTTAAGGTGGAAGCATGGATAAAGCAGAACACCAAGATATTTGATGTCTTAGGATGCTCCGAGGAGCAAAAGGTTACCTTCGCCACCTTCATGTTGCGTGAAGAGGCAGATTACTAGTGGGAATCTGTAAAATGTACCCAGCCTGACACACTCAAGATGTCTTGGGAGAAGTTCCAAGAGCTATTCAATGACAAATACTTTCCCGAGAGTATTCGTCACATGAAAGAAGTAGAGTTTATCAAATTGGAACAAAACAATATGACTGTGTCGCAATACGAGGCTAAATTTACGGAGTTATCCCGGTTTGCATCCCATTTGGTCGATAATGAGGAGCGAATGACGCGAATGTTTTTAAGAGGTTTGAAACCGAGATACGCCAATATCTTATTTCTCATAAACCGTGTTTTTGTACTCGGATGTTGTAAATAGGGCTCGATTATTGGAGCGCGATAACGAGTCAACGCAACCAAGAGAAAGCAAATGAAAGCAACATGAAAATACCAGTGGTATCAGTTATCGAAACGGTGACAACAAACGTGGAGGGAATCAACATGCCAGAAATGGTAACCACTTTGGTGGTAATCATGGCCAAGACAAGTAAAATGGACATTTCAAGAAAAGGAGATTCAACAATGATGGAAAGACGTCGGCTTCCAAAGAATCGTGGTTAAGGAAGGAGAACGACCACCTATTATATGCTTCAAATGCGGAGGGGAGGGACATATCAGTCCAAACTGCGTGATTCCATCCAAAGCGTGTTATAATTGTGGAAGAGAAGGTCACCTAGCCCGATTTTGTCGTTCACCGAAGACAAGTTCAGCTAGGATGGAGGCACCAAAGGCCGTCCCAGAAAAGTCAAAGCCGGTGGTGCAAGGGAGAGCATTTGTTGTGACCTCCCAGAAAGCAAGGAACCCGAATGAGGTCATCACGGGTAAGCTTATCATAAACTCTAGCAAAGTCTATACTTTATTTGATGCCGGTTCTACCCATTCTTTTAATTCTCCTACTTGCGCTCAACGATTAAATTTGACTCTGGAGAAATTAGACTTTAACTTATCTGTTGAAACTCCGTTGGTAGAAACCTTCATTACATCCACTATTTATAAGTCTTGTTTGGTTCAAATCGGTACCCTCACATTACCTATTGATCTTATTTCATTGAAAATACTTGCATTTGATGTGATTCTAGGGATTGATTGGTTAACTACACATCATGCAAAAATTGATTATTTTCGTAGGGTTGTTAGCTTTCATATTCCTAACTAACCTATTATGCGAATTCAAGCAACCAAACCATTAAAATCAATCACGTTCATTTCAAGCCATAAAGCTATTCGTTTATTGAAAAACGGATGTCAAGCTTTCTTAGCTCATGTCACAGATTTAAACAAAAATACGTCAGTTTTGAATGATATTTCTATTGTTAATGAATTTCCTGACGTATTCCCTGAAGAACTTCCTGGCCTACCCCCAGAGCGTGAAATTGAATTTTGTATCGACCTTGAACCCGGTACAAAACCCATTTCCATAGACCCATATCGAATGGCTCCTATTGAACTTCAGGAGTTAAAGACTCAACTGCAGGAATTGTTAGACATTGGCTTTATTCGTCCTAGTACTTCTCCTTGGGGTGCTCCTGTTCTATTCGTGAAGAAGAAAGATGGGAGTATGCGACTTTGTATTGATTATCGGGAGTTGAATCATGTCACCATCAAAAATAGGTACCCATTGCCACGTATTGATGACTTGTTTGACCAGTTTCAAGGAGCCAAATTCTTTTCAAAGATTGATCTTCGTTCCGGATATCACCAATTGAAGATTAGAACCGATAACATTCCAAAGATGGCTTTCAGAACTCGGTACAGGCATTATGAATTCCTAATCATATCCTTTGGATTGACTAATGCTCCTGCTGCCTTCATGGATATGATGAACCGAGTATTCAAGGAATATTTGGATCACTTTGTGGTCATCTTTATTGATGACATCCTTATTTATTCAAAAAGCCGTGAAGATCATGAGCAACACTTTAAGGTCGATACTCCAAAAGCTTCGTGAATACAAGCTTTATGCCAAGTTGAAGAAATGTGAGTTACGGCTTGAGGAAGTAGCATTCCTTGGGCACGTGGTATCAAGTCATGGAATATCTGTTGACCCAAAGAAAGATTGAAGCTATTCAAAGTCGGGAGCAACCTAAATCAATAATAGCCGTAAAACGTAGCTTTCTCGGCTTAGTTGGTTATTATCAGAGATTCGTAGAAGGGTTTTCTCGAATCGCTACTCCACTAACTCAGCTGACTCGGAAAGATACAAAGTTCGGTTGGAGCGAGGAATGTGAGAAAAGTTTTCAAGAACTCAAGATGAGACTCATTTCATTTTGTTACGACAATACCATCCGGTTCGGAGGATTTGTCTTCTACTGAGATGCTTGGGCAAAGGGGTTAGGATGTGTTCTCATGCAACATGGGAAAGTCATAGCCTATGCCTCACGACAACTCAAAGAATATGAGAGGAATTATCCTACTCATGATCTAGAGTTGGCAGCTGTTGTCTTCGCAATAAAGATTTGGAGGCATTACTTGTATGGGGAGAAAGTGGAGATCTTTACAGATCATAAAAGCCTCAAATATTTCTTCACTCAAAAGGAACTCAACATGCGACAACGACGTTGGCTTGAACTGTTGAAATATTATGATCATACCATCCAATACCATCTTGGAAAAGCGAACGTGGTAGCTGACGCATTGAGTAAAAGATCATATGCGGGTACGAGTGCAATATTGACAACACAAAAGCCCATTTTATGTGACTTGCAAAGGATGGAGATAGAGTTAAATACTCCAGGGACCCATGTGATGATGGCAAATATACGAATAGAACCGACTTTAATTGATAAAGTTAAAGCTGCTCAAGCTACAGACCTGGAGCTGATGCGTATGAGGAAGAAAGTACATGAAGGTGCTATGCTTTGGAAGCAAGAATCGATGAAGAAGGAATACTTCGAGTCAACTCCAGAATTTGTGTTCTAACGACCACGATTTAAAGTATAAAATCATGATGGAGGCGCACAACACACCATTTTTAATCCATCCTGGGAGTACCAAAATGTATCATGATCTTCGATATACATTTTGGTGGGGCAATATGAAGAGAGAGATAGCGCTTTTTATCTCAAGGTGTCTAACGTGTCAACGAGTCAAGGCGGAGCATCAAGTACCAAAAGGTCCATTACAACCACTTGAAATTCCAGAATGGAAGTGGGAGAACATTACCATGGATTTCATTACCGGTCTTCCCAAAGTTTCTAAGGCATAGATGCGATTTGGGTCATTGTTGATAGATTGACCAAGTCTGCTCACTTCTTACCTATACGAGAAACTTATACACTTGAACGTCTTGCTCGTATGTACATAAATGAGATTGTAAGACTGCATGGTATGCCGGTAACCATAGTTTCTGATCGAGACCCAAGATTCACTTCACGATTTTGGGTTAGTTTGCAAAAAGCTATGGGCATGGATTTACGATTTAGTTCGGTATATCATTCTCAGACGGACGGATAGTCGGAGAGGAATATTCAAACTCTTGAAGATTTATTAAGACTTTGTGTCCTTGACTTCAAGGGAAGTTGGGATAAGTTCTTACCGTTGGTGGAGTTTTCCTACAACAATAGTTATCAAGCAAGCATTGGCATGGCTCCATTCGAGGCGTTGTATGGAAGAAAGTGTCGTTCTCCAGTATGTTGGGATGAGGTGGGTGAAGCAACGTTGTTGGGACCGGAGTTGGTACGTATAACTACGGAAAAGATTCAAACGATCCGACAACGTATAAAAGCCTCATAAGATCGACAAAAGAGTTATGCTGATCTTCATCGAAAGGACGTGGAATTCGATATAGGAGATCATGTGTTGTTACGTGTTGCTCCATGGAAAGGAGTTATGAAATTTGGAAAGAGAGGAAAGCTCAATCCTCGATTCATCGGCCCATTTTTAATCCTCGATCGAATAGGAACTGTGGCCTATAGACTCGCTTTACCGCCAAGTATGTCTCGTGTTCATAACATTTTTCACATATCCATGTTACATAAATATGTGGAAGACCCGAACCAAATTATTGAGTTAGAACCAGACGAAATAGCGGAAGATTTGACGTATGAAGAGGTTCCTGTTCAAATCTTGGATAAGAAGGAACATATTCTACGCTCCAAGGTTATACCTCAAGTCAAAATTTTGTGGAGAAACCACGATGTTGAGGAAATGACTTAGGAGTTAGAATCTGAAATGAAATCAAGGTATCCTTAACTCTTCGACATACCAGGTACGTACCCTAATTTCGAGGGCGAAATTTCATAAGAAGGGGAGGTTGTAAGACCCCAACTTTTATAAATAAAGATGAATTTTCTATAAATATCATTTTTGAATATTATGGAGTAAATTTGGATATAATGTTATAGTTGTGGGTAATATTTATAAATTTTACAAAGTACGCAAGTTGTTATATAATATTCGATTGGTCGGGGAATATTCGTTTTAACAGGGAATATTCGTACAACGGCATAATCATTGGTGGACCCCACAACGGAATTATTGTCGGATTGAGAAAACGACAAAAACTTTTTATGAAAATAACAATGGAAGTTTTACTGAGTTAACTGTTGAAACACCTTAAAAAATACAAGAATACTGGCGTGAGTTACATAGTAGCATTACCATATTGATTATTGATGCTTACGTGAGAAGTCACTTAGTTTTGTTCAATTATTGCTATAGTAATTGTTGTCAATTTTGATTATTATATGGACCCCCCATTTACCCATTTTTTAAAATAGTCAGTAGAAAATTATTTTATATAATAAAAGGTGGGGGCCCACTATGGGGCCCACATTTGAAATTGAAGCAGGATGTTGGCTGATGTTTTCACGGGAGTTGTTTTTGGTGGGTTTTGTAATAATTTTATATATATATATATATATATATATGATTGATTATATATATATATAATATATTTGATGATTGTTATTGGGGAGGGTTGGGAAATCACGGGTTCTACCCCGTAAATGTATAAAAGGAGCATATGTTATATATAAATAATATATATTATATTTTATTTAAAAAAATTTGTTTTATTAGAATATTTTATTAAATCAATCTGGATCGTCCGTTTAAAAGTAAATCAATCTGGATCGTTCATGAATTAGTTACTATGCAGTCCATTCTTCTATAAATAGAAGCTCATTCCTTCATTATTTCTTAAGAATTCACTTAAACTCTAGAGAGAGAAATTATAAAGAAACTATAGAAAAGTATTCTGCTACTTCCGTACTCTTATATTCAGTTTCTTTTACGGTAAGGGGTATTATTTCTTTTGTATTCATGAAGAGAACTTATGTTATTCCATTATTTATTATTCTGTTGGAATAACCTGTATACGCGGGCTACCCTATACTTGGTGAAATTCTTCTGTTACTCCATTCGTTATTATTCTATTGGAATATCATGTTTGTGCATTTTACGCCGGACCTGATTTCGTCTTTATTATTACATTTGGAATATCATCCCATGCATGTGTTTTACTGCCGGGACTGATTTCATCTTTATTATTCTGTTAGAATATCACATGCAGCATGCTTTTTACGCCGACCGGGACGAGTCCGCCTCTTTATTATTCTCATTGGAATATCCAATCTTGCATTTTACTTGGGACCGGGTTCTCGTTAATTATTATTCATTGGAATAACTTTTGCTGTGTCTGATTCTATCGCATGCCCTCGGTGATTTCTTTTGTTATTCCATTCCTTATTATACTCAAATGGTTAAAGTTTTGACTTCTATACTCCATGAAATTAGTGGAATATTCTTGATATTTGCGCTTCATCCAAATCTTTTCATGGAAATATTCTTCCGAGCATTCTTGAATTTTACCGCACAAAGCGATTATCATGTTGACAATTTGGACGTTATTAGTTCCCTAATAAATTAATTCTTGAACTTGTTTTATTGAATTCTTATATCATTGTCATCATCCTCATGTTTATATTTTGTTGAAAGTCATCTACATGTCCTCAGAGTGCATAGATGGACTTGGTATGATTATGACCAGGGATTATTCGGTATAATCATGACCATAATATTACAAATGATGTGGAAAAAGTCCTCATTGGCCCGTAGTGCATTGATGGACAGTTGTTGGCATGATCATGACCATTAATGAATACACAAATATTCTTGGCCCGTAGTGCATGGATAATTGTGGTCGTGATACTAAAGAATATCCTTGGTCGTAGTGCAGGGGTGATTCGATGATGTGGAATATTTGTTAAGCTGAGTCTCAGCGATAACAGTGATGAAAAACCTTTTAAATCATAAAAGATAGTGGATTTTATTTTCTACTTGACTCTTTTAATGGATTGCTTGTTCATTGCAGCTTAAACTTGATGTCTATTATATTTTATCAGTTTAACATTGTTGAAGACTAATGATAATTTATTCTGCATTATCTTAGTCATAATATTTCTTACTGGGCTAGTTGAGCTCACCCTTTCTTTCACTTTTCTCTTCAGGAAATGAGAATATAGCTGGGACGAGTCGGGGAACAGAGTGATGGTCCAGAGGATAGCATTAGTAGTCCTCACTATTCTGTGAAATAGTATGATAATAATTTTAATGAGGACTCCTTTTGAGTTTGTATACTCTCTAGTAGACAATATTTGTATTCAAACTCACAGTTTATGTTTTATCGTATTGTACACGACAGTTGTATTAGTAAGTTGTATTTGAATTCTGTACCATGTATCTGGCGACCCAAGATGGGTGATGTATACCTATTTTGGGGGCGTCACATTTTTCCTAGTAGTGAATTTCCTTGTGTTGCGTGTTCTCGAGGAAAATTAATTGTTCGACCATCACCAGTAAAATTTTATAAAGGAGCCCCAAAATTCTTACAGAGAATTCAAGGAGACATTTGTTGACCTATTCACCCATTGTTTGGCCCATTTCGATATGTCATGGTTTTAATAGATGCTTCAACTAGATGGTCTCATGTTTGTCTTCTCTCTTCTCAAAATTTTGCCTTCTCAAAAAATTTTGAATAATCAAGTTACAGGCTCAATTCTCAGATCATCCAATCAAGTCAATTCGAATTGATAACGCAACTGAATTTTCATCAATGACTTTTAATGATTTTTGTATGACTATTGGAATCTCCATTGAGCATTTTGTTCCTCATATTCATACACAAAAAGGTTTAGCTGAATCTTTAATAAAAAGACTTCAACTAATTGCTTAAGGGCTAACTTACCTACCTCAGTTTGGGGTCATGCAATTCTTCATGCTGCAGCCATCATTCGAGTAAGACCAACGACTCTTCATAAATTTTCTCCTCTACAATTAGTTCTTGGACAGATACCTAACATATCACACTTTCGAGTTTTTGGAAGTGTAGTATATGTTCCGATTGCACCTCCACAAAGAACTAAGATGGGAGCCCAACGAAGAATAGGTATTTATGTTGGTTTTGATTCTCCTTCTATTATCAGATATTTTGAGCCTTTAACTGGAGATGTTTTTACTGCACGTTATGTAGATTATCATTTTGATGAATCTGTATTTTCACCATTAGGAGGAGGGAAAGTTTTAAATAAAAAACCCTCTGAGATATCATAGAATGCATCAGAATTAAATTCACTTGATCCTCGTACAGGACAATGTGAAATTGAAGTTCAAAGAATTGTTTATTTACAAAATATTGCAAATCAAATGCCAGATGCATTTAATGATGCTAGAAAAATGATAAAGTCACATACACCTGCAGTGAATACTCCATCAAGGATAGAAATACCTATTGAAAAATTAATTCCTAGAGAATTGACAAATAAGGTAATAGAAGAATCTAAACAACGCCAGAAGCGTGGAAGACCGGTTGGTGCAAAATACATTGTACCACGAAAATCAAAAGCAAATAAGGGGATCCCAGAAGGAATACCTGCTCCAGAAGTAACACTTATTCCAAGAGTGGGAATAGCCCTAGAAGAGGTTCAAAATCTCAGTGAAGGGATAAGAGATGAACACTAAGAGATCTCAATACATTATGTACATGATGAGAAAATATGGGATCGAAGCAAAGTCATGATTGCCGATATATTTGCTTTCTCTATAGCATCGATATTACTTTGATTCCCGGCCACGGATCACGAACCACAAAACGTGGAAGAATGCTCTAAAAGAAAGATTGGCCAAAATGGAAAGATGATATTCAAACTGAGCTACAATCTCTATTGAAAAGAGAAGTATTTGGACCAGTAGTCCAAACACCGATGGGTGTAATCCCGGTTGGAAACAAATGGGTATTTGTACGAAAGCGAAATGAGAAAAATGAAATTGTGAGATACAAAGCCCGAATTGTAGCTCAAGGGTTTTCACAAAAACCTGGTATTGATTATCAGGATACATACTCTCCAGTAATGAATGGAGTCACTTTTCGCTTTCTGATAGGTATGGCAACCATGGAAGGTTTGGAAACACATCTTATGGATATTGTAATAGTATACTTATACGGCTCACTTGACATTGAGATTTACATGAGAATCCCTGAAGGATTGAAAATGGCTGAATCACAAAGGCCACGTCACACATATTCAATCAGGTTACAACGCTCATTGTATGGGTTAAAAATGTCTGGTCGTATATGGTATAATCGACTTAGTGATTATTTAATAAAAGATGGATATATAAATAATCAAGTATGTCCATGTGTTTTTATTAAGAAATCACAAAGTGGATTTTCCATCATTGTTGTATATGTGGATGATTTGAATCTTGTAGGTACTCCTAAAGAACTCACAAGAACTGCTACTTATTTAAAAATGAATTTGAAATGAAAGATCTTGGAAAGACAAAATTCTTTTTGGGAATACAAGTGGAGCATTTAGCATCTGAAATTTTTATTCATTAATCCACACATGCTGAAAAGATTCTCAGTCGTTTTCATATGGATAAAGCTCATCATTTGACTACCCCGATGGTTGTTCGATCTTTAAAAGTTGATAAAGATCCATTTCAACCTCTAGAAAGTGGGGAAGAAGTTCTTGGACCTGAAGTTCTATACCTAAGTGCAATAGGTGCTCTTATGTATCTTACAAACTGTACACGACCGGATATTACTTTTGCTGTCAACTTGTTAGCAAGATACAGTTCTTCTCCGACTAAGAGACATTGGGATGGGATCAAACACATTTTGAGATACCTCCGTGGAAGTATAGATTTTGGGTTATTTTATCCAAGAGATTCAACTTCGCGATTGGTTGGATATGTCGATGCAGGATATTTATCAGATCCACACAATGGAAGATCACAAACAGGCTATGTATTTACATATTGTGACACGGCTATATCCTGGAAATCCACAAAGCAAACCATGAAAGCTACATCTTCAAATCACTCACAGATTTTCGTTATACATGAAGCAAGCAGAGAATGTGTTTGGTTGAGATCAATTATTCAGCATATTCAAAAATCATGTGGATTACCATCAATCAAAGACATTCCTACAATTCTGTATGAGGATAATGCTGCATGTATTGCTCAACTTAGAGGAGGGTGCATCAAGGGAGATAGAACAAAGTACATTTCACCTAAATTCTTCTTCACACATGAGCTACAAAAGAAGGGTGATATAGATGTGCATCAAATTCGATCGTGATAATCTAGCCGACTTATTCACAAAGTCGCTACCAAGTGCAACGTTTGTAAAACTTTGAAAAAAGATCGAAATGTGTCGACTGAAAGACTTATGACAATATATCATCAAGGAGTAATGATTTTCTTTTGAGGGGAAGACTGTACTCTTTTTCCTTAGTCACAGTTTCTATCCCAATAGGTTTTTCCTGACAAGGTTTTAACGAGGCAGTCAATTAAGATATTTATGTAAAAGATATGTACTCTTTTCCCCTTCGTTAAGTTTTTCCCACTGAGTTTTCTTAACAAGGTTTTTAATGAGACATAATCTCATATCATAGGAAATCAGGGGAAGTGTTATAATCATGATTCCTTTCTCTTAAGGGTGCTCGCCCTTTTCTTCTTCTCTTCTCCTGTGACCATTCCTTCATCCGTGAACGTCTTCAGCTTTGCCTATATAAGGCAATGATACTGAAGGAAAAGAAATAAGAATTTCTCTGAAGGTTTCTCTCTCTTTATCTCTTACTTATTCTCTCTAAATATATGCAATTATAAGAGTATATTTCTACACTTTGCTAAAGTTTTATAACAAATTATTATTATTTTAAGATCATTGTATAACATGCATGACAAAAACATAATAATAACATGAATGACAAAACAATAGGAATCTAGTGTTAGTGTAATAATAATAATTTGTGTTCACACATTCATGTAAAAACAGTAAAAAACTATTATTTTATTATTATATGAAAATAATAATAAAATAAAAACTATTAAAAACTGAACAACTATAACAATGCCAATAACAATATCAATATCTTACAAATATTATTATTATTTACGATGCCAATAACAATGCCAATAATAAAATCAATAACAATAATATTAATAATAATATTAAATACCAATAAAAATATCTTTCAAATAATTATGTGTCTTCAAACTGGGTGTATGTAATCCAGTCGCTTCAACTTGTATCCCAATTTGCTCTTCTCTCTTCCGAACTTTAGAACAACATATGTTCCCACTAGATGGTTAAATAAGCTCCAGCAAGCCGGTACAAACTCCTTTTTTCGGACCAAATTCAAACACTCACCCTTTTCGTTTTTAGCTTTTTAGCTTTTCTATGTTGCAGGTGTTCTTTCCCTATGTTGCAGGTGTTCTTTCCCGAGGTGATGTGACAAAAAAAGTAGTCAAAGAAGCTAAAGCTAGCTGTCCGGGATTATAATAATAATATTAATAACAAGTAAAGTCGATACAGGTTGTACCGGTCGAGCTTATTATTATTATTATAATTAATATGTTATTATAGTAATAATAATAATAATAATAATAATAATAATTCCACATAGTGCTCGTACTTAATTAAGCATAAGTCAGTAAACTTCTGATAAATAATTATAAAAAAGTCTATTTTACATTCCCCCCATACATATATTATTATTATTTTATTATTATTATTATTATTATTATTATTATTATTATTATTATTATTATTATTATTATTATTTTATTATATTAAACAAAAACCGCTACATATTGCAAATGGCTCTTCAACTTTTTATTATTTTTTTTATTATTATTATTATTATAATTTTTATTGTTTTATTATTACAATTTTATTATTATTATAATTGTTATTTTTTTATATACATAACAAAAACCGCTACATATTATAATTCACTTATAATTTTAATTATTATTATTATTTTATTATACTAGATGTTCATTTTTTATTATTTTATTATTATACTAAATATTTTTTATATATCCTTGAGAGATAGCAAATGATATAATTTTGTGTATACCAACGTGGTCAAACATAATAATGATAAAGACTATCATGTACATTATGGGAATGGGAAAAGCTGACATTGATTATGGGAAAAGTACATAAGTTTGACTTTTTGAGCATTAGTCGGTACAACATGTAGCGGCTGGTCTTTTTGCCCTTTTAATATTCTCTTGCAAGCTGCTATTTTCTCAAGTTATCTTCTTATCCTTCCTTCCCACATCTCCTAAACAGTTTGGTTTATGCTCTCGGATATTAATTTCTCTTTTCACATCTACTCATAATTTGTTTCATCTGGTTGCCCACTTTCACTTCCCAAGTTCAAGTTGAAGTTCTGATCGAGCAAAATTCTTCATTATTATTTATACTGTAAGTTTTTCAAAATGTCATATAATATCCATAAGAAAGTATTTTTATCTACTTCTTCAGATTCTGTTGCAAGTTTAAATTGTGAAAATACATCTGAGTTTGTCAGTGATGTTGAAAGTAGTAAATCTGAAATTGTTCCGTACATTGGTCAATTATTTTGTAAGTTGGAAGAGGTTGAAATTTTTTATAGATCATATGCTCGTAAAAATTGATTTGAGATTAGAATTGTAACTAGTCATAAACATGCTAATACGAATGATGTAAGATCTAGGATGTATTTATGTAAAAAAATCGGTACACCAATTGTTGGCAAGAGTTAACCTAATGATGAAGATGGTAGTAATAAAATAACTAGACAGAGAGACTCTATAGGACGCACGTTGTGTAAAGCTAGAATATATGTTGTCCACAATAAGAAAGAAGACAATTGGCGTATTTCTACTGTTGAATTAGAGCACAATCATCACTTAGTGACCCCTACCAAAGTAGATTTGATTGAGACACACAAAAATATTACTCTTGTTGCAAGAAAATTAATTGGCACATTAAATAAGTCTGGTATTGGTCCTAGTAAGATGATGAATATTTTGAGCACAATGGGTGGTAGGTTACAAAATGTTCCTTTCTCTAATGTAAATGTTGAGAATGTGGTGCGAGATTTAAGGCGTGATTCTGCAGATGAAAATGATGCACAAGTTGCTTTCAATTATTTGAAAAAACTTGCATCCGAAAGGCAAGTAAATTTTTTTTCCCGAGTTAAACCCGGTGAAAACAATCGCATAGCTTGTATTTTGTGGGTTGACGCCCGATCAAGGTTTATGTATCAACAGTTTGGAGATGTTGTGACATTTGATAGTACATACCGTACAAATAAGTATGGCATGCCGTTTGTTCCATTTTCCTGGGTCAACCACCATTATCAGTCTATATTATTTGGATTTGCATTGTTAAGAGACGAGACAGTGGACACTTTCATTTGGGTATTACAAACATGGCTTGAAGCCATGGACTACAAGGCACCTACAACCATCATCACTGACCAAGATAGAGCCATAAGTAATGTTATTGCTACGGTACTTCTTTCTAGTTATCATTTATTGTGTTCTTGGCATATTAGCAATAAATTTCCTAAAAAATTGCATCATGTTTATTCTGAGCACCCATCATTCAAAAATGATTTTAACAACTGTGTGTATAATTCATTGTCCATCGGGGAATTTGAAGAACGCTGGCATATTCTGATAAGTTCCTATGAATTGTATACCAATGAATGGCTTGGAAGTTTGTATGATGTACGACAGAAATGGATTCCAGCATATACAAAGAGATATTTTACCGCGAGACTGACTACCACAGGAAGAAGCGAGAGCATGAATAGTTTTTTTGATGAGTACGTTAATGCATCAACAGGTATGCTATATTTTGTACTGCAGAGTCAAAAGGCTATAGAAAAACAATTTATCAAAGAGAGGAAGGCCGACTACATAACAAAACATCGTAAAAGGATTATGGTACTTGGTTCATCTTTAGAAGTTCATGCTGCACAAGTGTACACAAAAGAGATGTTTAGACGTTTCCAACGTCAACTCGTCGTTTCCATGAAATACAATGTTCATAAACTTAGTGAGTTGTGTGTCACTGATACTAAGGTTTATGCAGTGTATATAGCAGATGCAACTGAAAGTGGGGGAAGATATAAAGAAATTGTCAACAATCGTCAGCTGGGATCGGTAACATGTAATTGCCAAATGTTTTCTCACTCTGATGAATTATGCAGGTACATCTTGAGATATTTTATAGCAAAGATTATTTCAAAAATACCGAGCGACATGATTCTTCATCGGTGGACAAGAGATGCAAACAAAAGTAATGGTGAAGAATTACTCTTTAACACCACAACTGCTGACTCCGAACAAGATCAAGCAATGCTCTATAATCATTTGATGAGTGATTACCGGGAGTTAGCGAGCAAAGCGGCTTGCTCAGTTCGAGGTTACAAAACTGTTCTTAAACTGAATGCACGAGGAAAAGCGTTGGTTGACCAGTATGATCCGGATGAGAATATTACTGAACTGGCAGATGACGACATTGATTGCACGGTTGGAGATCCAAATCATGATATGGGATATGATAATGAATATGAAGATGCAGAGGTGGAAGCAGAAGAAGAGTTTTTGCCGCCTATTATTTCTCAGACAAAAGGCCGCAAAAAATAATTTAGATTCAATAGTGCACTCGAGAAAATCATTCCTTCTAAGCCTCATCGAAAATGTGCAATTTACGGCTTTGAAATCGACCACGATAAGAGAAATCACTATCGAGTGTTAGGGATTCCTGAGCCAAAAAAATAGACGTCGGTTGTATTGTTTATGCTATGTTTTTTTAATTTTATGAAAATGAACATGTAATCTGTACTATTCATGTTAATGTTATGCAGTAGTAGTATTATCAACATTACTTATTAAACTAATTGAACTTGATATATTTTCAAACTCATAACTTTGTTGAAAATTTATTTCATAATATTCAATGGACAGAGTTCATAAAGGAACATGGCTTAATTATTAATATTAATATAAAATAAGCATTAAGATTAATAAAATAAATTATTATAATCTTACATTATTTAAATATAATATAATAATAAGAAGAATAAGAATAAGGCATTCATTTCCTATCATCAAAACTTAATATAATAATAATAATAGATAATAATAACAATAAGAATATTAACAGCTAAAATAACAATAAGAATATGAACAGCTAATAACAATAAGAATAAGAATATGAACACTAATAATATAGATTAAAATAAAAATAAATCGTAATACAAGAGAAAATGTCGTTTTGGGGGAAATGTAAAGTTTTAATATAAAGACTAATCCTTGCGAGAAATGAACAACTAGGCCCGTGATGCTCGGGTGGTCATATGACGAGGGTTGGAAGCTGGAGGTTGCGAGCTCGAATTTGTTTAGCAGCGAATAGTTGGAAACAATTCTTTTACCGGCCGATAATTTTTTTTAATATTTTATTACCAGTCGTGACAACCTGTACCGGTCGACCTATTTTTTATTTTTTTATGTAGTTTTAATGTGCCGAGTTATGACATATAATGGAGAAATGCGTAAAAAAAAAAAAAAGAAGGCAAAGCCAGTACAAGTTGTGCCGGTTAGGATTTTTTTAATATTAAATATTCATTTTGTTTAACTATACTGACAATATGTTGAATATGTGGGGCCCTATTATTAAAATAAAAGCCAGTACAGCTTGATATTTAGACACAACAACCTGTGCCGGCTTGGTCAATTTATATTCCAATCTCAGCCTTCCAATCAATTGATCAACGGTCCAAAAAGGGGTTGTTGGCACAGTGTCCATGGCAACCGGTTGCCATAGATGGATTCCCTATATATGTGTGTCTCTGTGTGTGTGTGTGTGTGTGTACACACCTAAATTGTACATTCAAAGACACCCAAGTGTAAAATGATAGTAAAATATTTTTGTTGCCTCTCTCGACAACACTTTCTCTCTCCTTATTTACTACTCCCTCTGTCCCTTAATATAAGTCATTTTAGAGTTGTGTACAAGTATTAATGAAATAATTGTATAGCATTAAATATAATATCAATTATCTATATTGTCCTTGTATTGAAAAAAGATAGTGTTATTTATTGGACAAAAAATAATGGGATAACCAAAGTTATACTCTCTCTTTTAATATATGACGTTTTAGAGTTGTGAACAAGAATTAAGATCATGATTGAAAAATATTAAATATAATACTCAATTGTCTATAATATTCTTAAATCTTCATCTTATCATAGTTATCTAATATTCTCTCACATATTTTTTCATAATTTTCTTCTAAAAAACTCATTAGTCTCATTTACTCATTGATCTCTCTCTGCATCCCCGTAAAACAACTTATCCAATTCTTTAGTTTAGAAATTTTATTCACTCTCTCCCGCTCACAATTGTTGGGATAAGGAGAGAGAAAGAGTTAAAAGTATTGACAATTGTGAATAAAGATCAAAAAATTAGGCAGACAGGTAATTTTGAAAAAAATGGGACCAATTCTCCTAAATTAGAACAAACTTCAACTAATTAGGGACAAATGAGAACATTCCTCTAATGCCTCATATTAAGGGACAAATTAGGGACAAACGGTTACTTGAAATTCTCAAATGACTCATATTAAGAGACAAAAATACTCTCTAAAACGATTTATATTAAAAAACGGAGGGAGTACTCCTATTTTATATTGTCTTTAGATGCACATTTTGAGTGTATACATAAATTTATTCTAAAATATATACATGGGGATTAAACAATAGTCAACTTCAGTATGATTCTATATTTAGTCAACCCATATGGCTATTTTATTTATCAAAATTTTAAATGCTCATTATTTAAAAAAAATACAAAATACAAAAAACATCAGCTAAAAAAATAGCAAAATAAACAAATCAATATAACTATGAACACGTTTACTTAAAATTCAAATTTTACCAAAATAATTTGCACACTTATATTATTGAAATCAATTATAGGCATGTTAAACAAATCCGCCATATTTGAATACTCTTTCAAATATTTACCGTCACTACATTGTTAAATTAGGGTTGACTTAAGAAAAGAAACGTGGCACGTGATATCCCTTTCATGATCTCACGTGCTACATGCATCTGGCGGGCGGCAGAATAAAATATTCTACTCTATAACTCCTACCGTTAGCACGCAACAATTGGCTCCCGTCCAAATTTTCGTGTCCAATCCATTTCTTTAAATCTCATATAATCAAAATTTTATTATATATTTTTTAAGTATCTTATTCCATTGTAAATTTTTTCGTGAAATTATATTCGTGAAATATATTGATTTATAATATTATACAAAATTATAAAAATGATCCATCATATTATATATTTTTTAAATAGAATTATCACTAATATTCATCTAAATAATTGACAATAGAAAAATTAATATATAAATTTGTAATATATATTATTTCTCTTTTTCTAAATTGATGGTATAAATAATCATAATTTTATATCGATATTAAATATGAGGTTATATTGGTTAAGAAAGTGTAAATAAATGATTTACATATTATTTTTTTTTAATATCTACTCTTTTATACTTCCTCTGTCCCGTGATAAAAGTCTTTATTACTATTTTAAGTAGTCCCATGTTAAATGTTCACTTTCTTTTAATAACCAAAATTTTACATATTTTTTCCTATTATGCCCGTAGAATTAAATATATCATACTCCACTTTTCTTATTCTAATGAGTCCTTCTAGGGGGCATTTTTTAGTGATATTTTTTTTTTTTTTGTAGTACCTCCCAAAAAATGTATAGTATTTATTTCAACTGAAATTTTTGTAAAAAAATAGTATTTTAGGTGTAATTTGGATACATACAAGAAACAGGGTCCAGAGAAAAATTAATTTGTTGATCTCATGTCTGTACAACCCTGTTTCTTGTATGTATCCAAATTACACCTAAAACACTATTTTTTACAAAAATTTCAGTTGAAATAAATACTATACATTTTTTGGGAGGTATTCCAAAAAAAATGTCACTAGAAATGTCACTAAAAAAAGTCCCCCTAGACTTATTGTATTCTAATTCTCTCTACATATTTAATAAGTATGGAGATATAATATTTTGAATTGACTAGCTAGAAAGTCACTCTCTCACTTACATTGAAAATTATTAATGACATTATTATGGGCAATTTTGTCATTTTATTCATCTTCTTAATATACGTAAAAAGTTCACCAAAACTTTTATCCTGAACGGAAGAAGAGTTTGGGGTTTAAATTGGAGAGAAGATATCTTATTGTCTTCAATTTTTTCATTACGCACGTGAGTTATAAACAATCCTGAGATCTTCGTGGTTCAAGACAAAAATAAAAACGACACTATTTTCAAACTATTATCTTCAAAAAATAAAAAAAAAAGAGTAGAAATTGTATCTAAAAAAATATATTTTCAAAATGTAAAATATAATTGTGCGACTACAACAAAATATATAAGAATTTTGACTATAATAAAATATATAAGAAATTCAACTAAATAATTCGATTACAACAAAATATATGAGAGACAAAATCTTCAATCAAATGTTCAAAATCCTAATATATATATATATATATATATATATATATATATATATATATATATATATGGGAGCCTTCCATAGCAGTAGGTTCTTTATAAATCTTATCTGCAACACCCCTTTTTGGACCGAGTTGATAAATTGAATTGATGGTCACGATTAACTTTTTATTTGATAAGTTTAAGAGTTGTGTTGTGCCTAATTATTTACCTATACCTATTTCTATTTTAATAAGTGAGGCCCACGTAAAATTAACTTGTCAAGATAGTTATAAAAATGAATATTTATTATTAAAAATAATCATAGGAAGAGCTTGTATTATTACACACATATTTTTTTTTTTTTTTTATTTCTCCATTATATGTCATGACTCAAAGACATTAAAATGGAATAAAAAATAAAATAAATTCCAAATCTAAGATAAATGATACTACCGGTGGCATTAAAATAATAAAAAAATTCCTACCAGCGTCAAATGATACTGGCCTGCGATAAAAATTGAAAAAATTGCTTACCCAAGATGCGACTTGTCACTACCGACAATAAAAAATTAAAAAAAATAATTTTATTCAAGCAATTCGCTGCTAAATAGATTCGAACTCGCAACCTCAAACTCCATACACTCAATCATATGACCACCCAAGCACCACGGGCCTAGGTAATTAATTTCAACCAAGGATATATCTTTATATTAAAACTTCACCATCCCCCAAAATCTATATTCTTGCATTATTATTATATTACGATTAGTATACAATTCATAGGAACTTATCAGAATATGCCAACGCTCTTCAAATTCCTCGATGGACAATGAGTTATACACACAGTTGTTAAAATCATTTTTGAACGATGGGTGCTCGTAATAAACATGATGCAATTTTTCAAGAAATTTATTGCTAATATGCCAAGAACACAATAAATGATAACTAGTTGGAAGTACTGTAGAGCAATAGCATTACTCATGGCTCTGTCTTGATCGGTGATGATGGTTGTAGGTGCCTTGTAGTCCATGGCTTCAAGCCATGTCTCAGTAATACCCAAACGAAAGTGTCCTCTGTCTCGTCTTGTAATAAAGACAAATCCAAACAATATAGATCGATAATGGTGGTTGACCCCAGAATGGAAACAAACAAAGACATGCCATACTTATTTTTCCTAAGATGTACTTATCAAATGTCACAACGTCTCCGAACCGCTGATACATAAACCTTGATCGAAGGCGTCAACCCACAAAATACAAGCTATGCGGTTGTTTTCAATTGGTTTCACTCGGAAAAAAATTCTTGGCACTTCCGGGATGCAAGTTTGTTCAAATGATTGACAAAGACTGACTTGTGCATCATTTTCATCTCTGAATTACGCCTTAAATCTCGCACCACATTCTCAACATTAGCAGTAGAGAAAGGAACATTTTGCAACCCACCTCCCATTGTGCTCAAAACATTCATCATCTTACTAGGACCAATACCGGACTTATTTAAAGTGTCAATTAAATTTCTTGCAACAGGAGTAAGATTTCTGTGAGTCTCGATCAAATCTACTTTGGTGGGGGTCACTAAATGATGATTGTGCTCTAATTCAACAGTAGAAATACGCCAATTGTCTTCTTTCTTATTGTGGACAACATATATTCTAGCTTTGCATATTGTTCGTCCTATAGTCTCTCTGTCTAGTTATTTTATTACTACTATCTTCATCATCAGGTAAACTCTTGCCAACAATTGGTGTACCCGCTTTCTTACATACATACTGCCTAGATCTGATATCATTCGTATTAGCATGTTTATGACTAGTTGTAATTCTAATCTCAAATCCATTTTTACGTCCATATGATCTATAAAAATATTCAACCTCTTCCAACGTACAAAATAATTGACCAACGTACGGAACAATATCTGATTTATTACTTTCAACTTCAGTGACAAATTCAGATGTATTATATGACATTTTGAAAAACTTACTTGTGAATAATAGTGATGAATTTTGCTCGATCAGAACTTCAACTTGATTTTCTGAAGTGAAAGTGGGCAACTAGATGAAACATATTATGAGTAGAGGTGAAAAGAGAAATTGAAGCGGAGAACAAATTCTATGGAAGGATAAGAAGATAACTTGAGAAAATAAAGAACTTCCTGCAGACAATATTTAAAGGGTAAAACTAATGTACTTTTTCCATATAATCAATGTCAACTTTTTTCTATTCCCATAGTGCTTTATTATTATGTTTGACCACTTATTCACCAAATGCCTTTATAATAATAATAATAATAATAATAATAATAATAATAATAATAATGATAATAAAATAATAAAGTAAATAATGGCCTACTATATGTAAACTATTTATACTCAATTCGTAATAATAATAGAATAATAATAATAATCGATTAATTATAATAAAAAATGAGAACATATAATTTGGGGGAAATGGAATGTTTTAAGATATATCCAAATCCAAGGTAAAATATGATAATTTAGGCCTGTGGTGCTCAGTGGTCATTTGATTTAATGTTTGAGCTTGAGGTCATGCGGTTCGATTACATCCATCAGCAATTATGTAATTTATTTATTACAAGTTTCAGATATAGCAGTCTTGGTAGAAGCGCTTTTTATAAATAATATATTTTAATTTTTATTCTAAGCTTTGAAGCCTTTGCTGTCTACTGCAAAAAGAGACAAAAAGCACCTATTGCATGTATCAGAGATTGACTACTTTTTCTGCCACATCGCCTCGGGAAAGAACACCTGCAATCTCGGTAAACTAAAAAGCTGAATTAAACAACAGTATCAGTGTTTGAATTTGGTCCTAAATGTATTTCATGTACCAGCTTGCATGAGCTTATTTAACTATTTATAGTGATCTATTGAGAACACACGTTGTTCAAACTAAAGTTCAGTATATAACTAGATAAAATTACAGTAATAGAGAGTGGAGAGAGGGAGTATTTCGAAAGAGAGGAGCAAAAAACTTCAACAAGTTGAAGCGGCTGGATTCCATTTATTAGATTCTAAAGACACCGAACTTCAACAAGTAAGTTTTTATTTATTGTTATTTGTTCAGTTTTTAATAGTTTCTGTTGTTGTTATTATTTTCGTATAATAGTAAAATAATATTATTACATTATATAAATGAAAAAAACTTATTACAGTGTACTCAATCAAGCCATTTTTTTTATCACTGCATGTTATTACTAAATTAAAGGGGATATAATACCATGCATGTATTTGTTTTTGTTGTCATTAATGCATGTTATCACTGCATATTATGCATGCATGTTATTACTGGAAATTTTTTTCAATCCCCCCACTGACAGGGTCACCTGCTTCGTACTCCCTCCTTTCTAAATAACAAAATTATTATTACTTTTTTAAATTCAATTTAAAATATTTTGGAACTCAAAATTAAAAATGATTCATTAAAAATTATTAGTAAACAATAAATTTTATAATGAGTAGTGCTTTTAAAAAAAATTACACTAAAATTAAAGCATGTTATTACTGAATTAGTTATTACTGTCATTTTGCAGCATGTTACTTTCAACTTCATTTTGTCATGCATCTTAATACTAATATGGAATTGATGTATTTTTTTAGGTAAAAGATGGATAGTTGGGAATATGGGCCAATTGATCCAAGTGTTCTGTATGATCAACAAGATCATGTATCGATGATGACATATATCATGGGAGAGATAGGGAAAACTAGGCTCAAATAATATATACGATTAGAAATATAATCAGTGGGCTTTGACAAAAGAACAAAAAATCCTTTTAAATAAATGTGGATTTGGAGTATTTAGTTTTCAAGGTGTTGTACACCAAACTGACCTTGGTCTGATATCTGCTTTAGTCGAGAGATGGCGCCCGGAGATAAACTGATTATGTTGTACAAGAGAGCTACATACCCACCCCACAAGTAATCGAGGAGAGCTCCATTCCCACCACCCAAGCCTACGAGGAGTGTTACATTCCAACCTTCCAAACCTATGAGGAGTGTTACATTCCAACCAACTCTTCATTTGCAGGACTTTATAACGCCAAGGGATCTAGTTCACAAAAGGTATATATAGTTATGTTAATAGTGATGGTTTTAATTATTATTGCTATATAATAATAATGTACATTTGGGTCTCAATCGTCTACAAGATGCGGAGACCACATCTCTTATGGACCAAAAGGGTCCTTATCCAAAAGACTTCTGATTGGAAGGAGACATTTGTAAATAAACATATGTTTGGAAACGTGGTGGCACCGTAAGAGGATTTATATCCTTTATCACATCTCAAGCCAGCTTATATGAATTAGAACACAATGCGGTGGCAATCCTTAGGGCCCGGGGAGTTGGATATTCGAGCATGTCATCGACGCTTATATGTTGTTACTACGAGGCGAGAGAGAATACTACAGTGTCGCGGGGAATACAAAGGTGGTCCCAATTTGGTTTCATGAATTCATTCTTCATGCATCTTGGGCGGTATTATGTGCCTTCATGCACTAACGTGAATCTTGCATGGAGTTTTTGCAATCCGTATGTTAACTAAGATGTTGGTCCACCTTTACACGAATGCAAATACATATTCATGCTTGTGTGTAGTACCAATCAACGCCATTTTGTCTTGTTCCTATTCGCAGTTGAAGATTGGATGGTTACCATAATCGACCCAAGACTACAATGACACTATGTATATTAAGTTACATGAAATGTACTTTCGAATTCAAGTAAAGTTACTAGATGTTTAGTTTTAAAATATTTTAATTTTATAATGTCCTTTAATATTAAAAATTATTAACCAACTACTTTGTACATGCAGGTACATTTGATACCATTTTGTTTGCATAAATGGTAATCCGACAAGTGAGTGGCCCAAATGGTAATCCTACCGCAGACTCTTAAAGATTCGGCAAAAAACAACACAACAACTCGATCGTGGCATTTTTGTATGCAAGTATGTTGATTTGCTTCGTTAGGGCCATAGTAATATTTCGAAGAGAAGTGGTCCTTGGAAGATGTCACGGTCTTTCGTTCTGCGCGTCGCATAGAGCTCTACAAGAAATTCGCAAGATTGCTTCCTACCGAGATATAGAACTTATCCAACGTTATCTAATGTACATATTGATTAATAAGAATGTCTATTTGGTTGAACTTTATGGGATTTTCAAATTCATAACTTAGTAATATGAATATTATTGAATCACATAAAACCACTTCATATTATTAATACGAAAAAAAATTATCTATTTTGTTGAATCAGTATGGATATTTTTATTCTGGACTAATATTAATAATCACATTATTTATATTAATATTAAAAATCATTATTAATATTATTTTTAATAATAGTAATACACGAATATAATAATAATAGTAATACATGAATATAAAATCATTATTTATATTTTATTAAAGAATGATATTTTTTTAATATATTAATAATCTTTTTATTGATATTATTACAAAAATAAGAAAAAATATTAAAGAGGATAATAATAAATATAGATATTAACTTATTTCTAAATAGAAAACCCCCATATGTATTATATAGACTTATTAATAATAATAAATCGTAATATAATAATAATGCAAGAATATAGATTTTGGGGGATGGTGAAGTTTTAATATAAAGATATATCCTTGGTTGAAATTAACAACTAGGCCCGTGGTGCTCGGGTGGTTATATGACGAGTATATGGAGTTTGAGGTTGCAAGTTCAAATCTGTTTAGCAGCGAATTGCTTGAATAAAATCATTTTTTTCAATTTTTTATTGTCACCGTGATGTCGTATTTTGTCTTCTTAGTTATTATTTTTTCAATTTTTATTGAAGTCGTATCATTGCACTCTACTTAAGATTTTTTAATATTATTTTAATGCTACCAGTATCACCTGTCTTCTAATTGGAATTTATTTTATTTTTTTATTCCATTTTAATGTGCTTTGAGTCATGACATATAATGGAGAAATAAAAATAAAAAAAAAATATGTAAGTTTAAGACAAGCTCTTCCTACCAGGATTATTTTAATAATAAATATTCATTTTTATAACTATATTTGACAAGTTAATTTTACGTGGCCTCACTTATTAAAAATAGAAATAGAAGTGCATATGTAAATAATTAGGCACAACAACATGTGCTTTAACTTTATCAAATAAAAAAAGTTAATTACGTACCATCAATTCAATTTATCAACTATCCAAAAAAGGGGTGTTGACAAGACTATAAAGAACCTATTTCTTTATGGAAGGGCTTTCCTATATATATATATATATATATATATATATATATATATATATATATATATAACTTACATAAAATTAGTCCACATAAAATTAAGTTTTTTTTCTTGGGTCTAATCTTCCTTGTCTTATTTTCATGTACCCTTATTCTTTTAACAGAATATCTATGAGACTATAATTATGAACCAACCACCATAACCTTCCCAACTTGCCAATTACATCTCTCATTTCCTCTGCTGCTGCTCTGCATTCACCACCGGATTTATCATCACTCAGGTTCGTCCTCTCAGCTTTCTCTTTGTGTCTATACATCTAGACATATTTACAGATACAATCATACAAAGCTTATGTATTCGCCATTAATTGCGAATTCTCTCTGTAACCCTACGCTAAATTCCTCGAAATTCGCAACCCTAAACCCTTCTCCGATCCCAATTCCCAAACCCAGATTCTCGATTCCCCAACCCTTATTGAAAATTTTAAATTTTACAGCTTCAGTGTTACTGTAGTTTAGCCCTAGGGTTCGTTCTGCTTCTCTAATGGATGTCCAATTGGTAAATAAGGGTTTACACTTATCCCGTAGGAGGAAGAAGTGGTTGATTTTACTGGCTGCTTTTGGTGTTTCAGGTTATGGGTTGTATAAAATTTATCAATTGCCCTCTGTGACTAGGAAGAGGAAGAGATTTGTGAAGCTTATAGGTGCCCTGGTTTCGATAATCGAAATGGTTTCTGATTCGGCTGTGACAATTGGGGTAGTTTCTAGGGATTTGAAGGATTTTTTGCAGTTGGATTCGGACCAAATTCCTAATAGTTTGAAGCAGTTATCGAAAATTGCTAGGTCTGATGAGTTTTCGAAGTCATTGATCAGGGTTTCAGAGGCTGTGACTTTGGGGGTTTTGCGGGGTTGTAGGTTAGAGACTGGAAATGAGATTGATGCAGGGGGGAATTTGGGTTTTGCTGATAGGGTTATGGATAAATTGACATCGAAGACCGGGACGGGGTTTGTGTCTGTTGTTGTTGGTAGTTTTGCTAAGAATTTGGTTTTGGCTTTTCGGTCAAGTAGTCAATTAAATGAAGGTTTGAATGGGAGTCACCTTTCTGGTATGGCTTATGTTGGATCAGATTCGTCGAATTTGCCTAAATGGGTGGATTTATTGTGCAATGACAAGTGCAAGGTAGTCATGGCTGATTGCATTCAGACATTTGTGAGCACTGCAGTTTCTGTTTATCTTGATAAAACTATGAGTGTAAATATCTATGATGAAATGTTTTCTGGGTTAACTAATCCCAAGTATCAAACCCAAATGAGAGATGTTTTGGTGTCACTTTGTAGTTGCGCGGTGGAAACGCTCGTGAAAACGTCTCACCAAGTGTTGACGAGTTCAAATTCTGGTTCAGGACCAAATTCTAACACTTCTTATGGCATTGTTGATCATACCGGTGCTCCAAGCACAACCGGAGATGGGCTTTTTGGACAAGATGCATATTCAGGAAATTTGAAGGAGAACGGGACATATTTTGATATTCAGAATAATGGGTGGGTAAATAATGTTTCGTCTACACTGGCAGTCCCAAGCAATAGAAGGTTTGTGCTTGATATGACTGGGAGGGTGACTTTTGAAACAATTAGATCCCTTGTGGAGTTCATTTTACAAAAGCTCATGGATGGCTTGAAAAGAAGTCTGAATGTAGTTCATGAGGAAGTTGTGGGCAGGGGACTGGAAGTTCTCCAGTATGTCGGTGCTAAATCATCCGTTATTGTTACCATATGTCTTGCCTTGTATTTACATGTCCTAGGTGGTACTAGGGCTTTCTTGCTTGCTTAAATGATCGATTTATTTCCCCTTAAAACTGTTCATGTATTGGTTGGAAAGGAAATCTCATTGACACGACTTCTTCAAGTACGTTTTACTTGTATGTCTTTGTCTTCGTGGGAATGGAATATTGTGATTATTACTTCCATGTTTGTTTAGAATTATAACTTAATTGCCTATTTTCCTCCTCTTTGCAAAATCCCTTCCTTTTGTTTCATTTATTGTCATTCAATTGTTTATGGATACATACATATACATTGAAAATGGCAAACTTTCTTCCTGCTATCTGGTTTTCTATGGCTTCCCGAATTTATAAAGCAACATTTGAGACCTTCAAATACAATTGGACCATTCTAACATATGATTATATCAATTGAGCAGAAATTGATAGATGTTAAAGAGGAGTGAGAAGCCAATGAATAACCTAGTTCTGTCAAATGAAAATGCAAAACGCTACTTTGCGTGGTTAGAGTATGGTAGAGGTAGGTTTCTTCAAATTATTTAGTTGGTATAAAATATATTTCCAGAACTTGATATGCTAATAGTTTTGTTAAAAATTAAAATTAGTTGAGTTATAGTGAAAGCTGGTTGAATGGTTTCTAGGTGTATATCACAACATGTGCATTTCAAGGAGGCTACACATAGTGGCTGATCCAAGGAATCCGGCTGAGTGAACATAACTTATAAACTCAAAACCCTAATATTAGAATAATAAAAATACTAAACTAAAATAATCTTACTAAATATTAAAATTCTAATCACTACTAAATGTATTAAATCTTCACTAATAAATAAATAGATAAGTAATGACAATAAACATCCATAAAACTTTCATAACATAAATAAATTTTTCTTCTTGTCTTTGGTCATGTGCTCATCACCATCTAAGATATATGCAATGTAACTTAAGGGGTTAACTGTCTAGTAGAGTTATGGAGGTTAGTTTTGTATATAGCGCGATCATTCAATCAAATTATATAAAAGTTTCGAAAGCGCGATAAAATGAATTTTAAAATTTTAATACAAACCATCACCATGATCATACATTGTGCTCAATTATCAATTTAAACGAAGAAGAAAGAGAATCGGATTAATACCATTGTAGAACGGAGTTTCCTCAGGTACGAGTTCAACTCCAAGTCTTTCGTGTTCTCCTTGAATTCACCGGGTTAGATTCCTTCTTTTGATCAACATTAGTTACCCAAGCATTTGACCTATAGAGTTGATCCACCAAGGAAGAATATGTATTCAAGAAGATGGGTGTTTAGCAAAAATCCTAGTTTTTATCTATATAAAAATTATACGTACTCTCCCAACTTTTAAAATTGTCAGTAACCCTTAATCATAATAAGACTACTCTTATTTATAGATGTAGGCAACCCTCCCAAACCATTTAGAAACATGGTTTTATTTTAATTAATTAAATTTTTTTTAATTAATTAGGCTCCTAATTTAATTAGGAATATATGAGAGTACTTTTATTAATTAATTCTCAAACTCTTTTAGGAATTAAATAATAATAATAATAATAATAATAATAATAATAATAATAATAATAATAATAATAAGTCTTCTCTTATTATTTTATATTTAATATTTTGAAATATTAAATAATAAATATTAAGCTATTTAATTTATTCTATCACCATAGATTAAGTTAAATATACTTAATTTATTATTACTACTATGTCATTTAATTCTTAAATAAATATTTTTTTTTATTGTGTGACCCTTTAGGTTCTCCATATTAAACCGGTTGTGAATAAATCAATTAGAAAAATTTTAATCTTATTTAAATAAGACTTAAATATGAATTAGTACCCTAAACTATAGGCCATATTCCACTTCGGTGATCCACCTTTTAATTTTGTCAATTAGATGATTAAACTATTAATTTTTTCCAATTGTAAAAAACTGAACATGTCATGTCAGAAATTGCTGACGTGGCAACTTGTGTGTGGCCTTAGGAAACTGGTGTGACAAAAAAAAGAGTTTTTAAATCATAAAATAAACAAATCTTATTTGGTGTGGGGTAAAATGGTCAAACAACAAATTATATAACATAACTAATTAATACAAAACAAACAATATTATGATTAAAAAACCCTTTTTTTTGTCACACCAGCTTCATAAGGCCCCACACAAGTTGCCACGTGTGCAATTTCAGACGTGGCATGTTCAATATTTTGTAATTGAAAAAATTTAATAGTTTAATCATCTAATTGACAAAATTGAAAGGTGAATCATCGAAGTGGAATATGACCTATATAAATAAATTAAACTATTTAATTCATTTAAATAAATAATATTTATTTGACAATAAGGGCAAACCCTCTTAGCGATCAACGACTTTTCAAAAAAATATAGATTTTAACATTAATTATAAAAGAACTTTTGAGTGAATAGTTATCGTACAATTCAATATTTCTACTATACAATGTCTCAATTAAATATAAGACATGAAATTACCGTTAAATCTTATTTTATTTAATTATATGTATTTCGATTCTCAAATGCACAACTCTAAATAATATAAATTAGAAACTCCTTTCTAATTTCATTCTACATTGGCCAAAGATTCATGAGTTGTCATTTATTTAATCGCATAGGACATTATTTCCTTTTATTAGAAACGGTATATTCTTTGTTGACCATTCATTATCTCTATGTACAACTTATTATACCCAAACATACCACTTGATATACCCTAATTAAGGGTCTTAAGGGACATGTCAAAGTATAACTGTGACGCCCCCAAAACAGGTATACGTCACCCATCTTGGGTCGCCACTTACATGGTACTAAATACAAATACAACTTAATTATACAGCAGTCGTGTAAAATACGACAAAACATAAACTGAGAGTTTAAACAAGAATATTGCCTTTTAGACAATATCCACTCTCAATGGAGTCCTCGTAGACACTTATTATCACACTATTTCACAGAATGGTGAGGACTACTAATGCTATCATCTGGACCGTCACTCCGTTCCCCGACTAGTCCCAGCTACATTCTCATTTCCTGAAGAGAACAGTGAAAGAGAGGGTGAGCTCAACTAGCCCAGTAAAAATATTATGACTAAGATAATGCAGAATAAATTATCGTTAGCCTTCAACAGTGTTAAACTGATACAATATAACAAACATCAAGTTTAATTGCAGCGGAACAAGCAATCCATTAAAAGAGTCAAGTAGAGAATAAAATCTACTATCTTCTATGATTTAAAAGATTTATCATCAATTTTATCGCTGAGACTCAGCTTAATAAATAATCCACATCATCGAATCACCCCTCGCACTACTACGAGGATATTCGTTAATATCACATCCATGAATTATCCATGCACTACTACGCCAAGAGATATTCATTATTATCACATTCATGAATTAATATTTCATCACGAGACTCATTCAATAATTAATCCACATCATCGAATCATCCCCGCTCTACGTGCCAATGATATTCATTAGTATCACGACCACGAATTATCCATGCACTACGGCAAAAATAACAAGTGTTTTCATCAATGATCCCCGATCATGCCATAAAATAATTCATCTTTGCACCCTTGGTGAAGAGAATCCATAGCCATAATCATACCAAAAACTCGTCCCATCAATGCACTACGGGTTAATGAGGACTTTTTCCACATCATTTGTAACATTACGGTCCATGATTACAATCAATAATCCTCGGTCATAATCATACCAAGTCCATCTATGCACTACTGAGGCCCACGAGATGACTTTCATCATAATATAAACATGAGAATAATGATAATGATATAAAGAATCAATCAAATGAGATAAAAGATAAATATTAAACATTTATAATACAATTAATTCAGCGTTCAAAAATAACCAAATCAGTCCAAAAAATATTTTTTTTCTGGAATTTAGCAGAATATAGTCTTATACTAAACATATATTTTTCTCGGAATTTTTAAAATTCATTTACTATTTTTCAAAAATCAATTTCTAATTAATTCCTTAAGAAATTAGCTACCTCAAGTTTAACTC
Source organism: Panax ginseng (assembly GCA_020205605.1). Taxonomy (NCBI): domain Eukaryota; kingdom Viridiplantae; phylum Streptophyta; class Magnoliopsida; order Apiales; family Araliaceae; genus Panax; species Panax ginseng. The sequence goes on from CM035140.1 coordinate 129,974,185, forward strand.
CAAAATTTCCAAATCTTGGCGGGATCTTACACATGTTAACGTGAGCTTCAGGTTTAAATTTCATGGTCATCTGAGTTATAGAACTTTCCTGTTATAGCGTTTTTTAAAAAACCTAAATATTGAAATGGTCATAACTTGCTCATTTTAAGTCAGAATGAGCTCAGTTTTGGACAGGAGGTACTTTATACAATATACTTTCATGTCCTAAAAGGCCGGAATTTTTCTCACAAATTAAGTGGCCGAAACAACCCCTCTAAAAATCTGGATAATAGCATTTTGGTAATTTCTAGCTTTTTCATCCTTTACTAAAATTAGTCCACACGAAAATCTACAACATCTTTTCCAGTGATTCCACTTGGATAAGTTACAAAACTCATAGACCTAACTCTAGAACTTGTCCTCACTCAAAAATTCGAAATATAATAGGAGATATGGTCAATTGAATTTCATGTTCTATTTTCACCAAAATCTAATTTTTCAACCCTTTGTGATTTCTAAGACACTTTCATGTTTTCACATAATAACCAACATAACTTATCATAACACGTACTAATACTTCATATACCCATGATTTTCATCAGTTCAATGCTTTTATTATGACTCTCATCACAATCAACGTAACCAGATCATTTCCATAATTTAATAAGAAATGAATATAAAGGATCATTCACCATGCATGTGATAATCCACATAGATAGGTTATTCCAACAGAATAATAAAGAATGGAATAACAGAAGGATTCACCATGCATGCGATAGAGACACTTGTACATGACGTTATTCCCAATAGAATAATAAAGACGGAACCAGTCCGACGTAAAATGCATGCAGACGTGATATTCTAACGAGAATAATAAAGATTTTAACCAGTCCAAGAAAAAGCATGCATACATGATATTCCAAATGTAATAATAAAGAATGGAATAACAATGAAATCACCATGCATGCGATAGAATCGCATGCACGGTTATTTCAATAGGATAATTAATGGAACCAGGTCAGGCGTAATACGCACCGACAGGATATTTCGACAGAATAATAAAGAACAAAATAATAGAAGAATTTCACCATGTATGCGGTATTTCGCATAAATAGGTTATTCCAACACAATTATAAAGAATGGAATAATAGAAGTTCTCTTCATGAATACAAAAGAAATAATACCCCTTACGAGTACAACAAATAATATTCCTTACCACAATAATGATATCCATTACCTTAGAAAAACTGGATACTGGAATAGAGAGGTAGCATACTTCTCTTCTTCTTTCTCTCTATAATTTCTCTCTATAATAAATGCTCTATAGCTTTAGTGAATTGGTGAGAAATGAAGGAAGAATGAGCTTCTATTTATAGAAAAATATAGTTTCGATAATTGCACGTTTTGGGGCTCAGAATATTACATACAATACCTCTAACTTTTCTTTCATTTTTAATTTAGTTCTGCAAGTATTATCAAACTTGCACCAACTCCCCTAATAGTAAATCATGTGAATCAATAGTAAATCATGTGACTCAATAGTTCTAGACATGTGAAAATATGAATTACAGTATAGTACCTCCATCTATACCTCCATTTTTAACTTAGTCATGCAAGTATTATCAATCTTGCACCAACTCCCCTAATAGTAAATAATGTGAATCAATAGTACACACATGTGAACAAATAGTTATATAAGCATGTGAATTAGTAGAAATTAATTGCTCATTTATCCGATTAATTACATGATTTATCAATATAACCCCAGACATCAATTATCATCGAAATAAATGTCGATTTCCACTAACACTAATAATCCCAACACAATAGAACTATCAATTTCATCTTTAATCAACACAACTTATTCATCATTAATATTATAACTCATAATATTTTATAACAACTTGTATACTTTGCAAAATTTTCACATATCACCCTTAACTTTAAACTTTTATCAATTTAACCATTTACGAAATAAAATAATAATTATAAGAAAATTGAATACTTTTATTTCACAAAATTTGGGGTCTTACAATAACCCATCATACATAAGATACTATGATGATCTCAAGTCTAAAGATTAATTGTACTACTATCACTAGATGAATTTCTTTTTGACAGATAAGTAAAACTCTATTAGGTATTTCTTAGCAAGTCACGTTCAGTGAACTTATTCAACAATAAACACCTACATACTTACTTTAGTGTCTTTATACAAATGATTATGAGATCAATTATTTTCTTCCTAAGAGCAAGCAACGTATGTACCAATCTATCTGGATTCACTAATCCCCTTTTTAGTAATCCAACGATTGAGAATAATTTTAGTTTTAATCTATCTAATAATTTAGATCTCATTAGCATGATCATCATCATGATTCTAAAAGCATTGCTCAAAACTTTGAGTTTATCACATTTAATATAACAACACCATGTAAATAAAGTAAAAACCTTTTATAAATTAACGTTTATTATTAATATATTAATAATATTACAAAGTATATGCTACATCATATCAAATATGATTGACTTGTGTGCATACTATTTTCAATCTCCCACTTGCACTAAAGTTAGTCGTCATGGTATCTCATACCCATCTTCTCTAAATGACGATCAAATTCTTATTGGGTTAAATCTTTAGTAAATGGATCTGCAATGTTGTCTTGAGAGTCCACACATTCCAGGGTGAGGTCTCCTCTTTCAATAATCTCTCTAATCAAATGAAAACGCCGCAACACGTGTTTAAATTTCTGATGAGACCTGGGTTCCTTGGCTTGTGCAAACAGCTCCGGTGTTATCACATAATAAAGGTACTGCTCCTCTAATGTTAGGAACCACACCAAGTTTAGTTATGAATTTTGTGACGCCCCCAAATTTGGGTATCTTCCAACCCGACAGATGGTGCTACACGGTACTCATAACTTTACATTCATTCCATTGAAACAACATCAAAATGAATGTATTAACTACATTTTTATTACAATAATAATAAATTCTTTTCTAGGTTCTAAAACCGAAAACATTCTTCATTGTTCATAAGTATAATACACACAAACATACTAGTCTATTACAGGATAACTAATTATTCATCTTAGCCTTGCCTTTATCTTTCTTAGAACCCCCAGTTCACTCGGCCTTAGCTGCAATCATATAATTCAAGTAAGAAGTCAGCATAACTAGCTCAGCAAGTCTAGCAATGTATAATATAAATACCACGTCGAGAATCATATGATTATTTTTCAATAACTGAACAAATAGCTATGAAGTACTATGAAACATTTGATAGCACTTTTCATTCTCTTAAAACAATTCTGAAGTACATATAGTATCTTAGGAATTCTGAGTAGGTCAAAAGACCATGAACATTCTCTTTAGTTTTCATTCATGAAAAAGGACAACCCGACACTAAGACCGTAAGTCCGATATATCTTACGAGCACTTCTAGGTGATCAGCCTATAGTACTCTATGTTGATCAACATTCATCCTTTAAACGTATTTACGTTTAAGTTTTTGACAACCTCGCGTGCCCATCGAATAATCGATGTAAAATACATTTGTTTATTCATACTCAGGCTTACCTTGAACCGTTCCTAACAATTGGCGTAGGATATCGTTATCAATTCTATATTGAAAGACTTGTAAATAAATCAATCAACTCTTAAGATTAGTCTAGCCGAATTAAATCTGGCATCGACCCTTTCTTAAAATAATTCATGCATCTTATAACATGAATCACAGAGAACTTGGCTAACACGAAGGTTAGACAAGCGTTAAGAAAACTTTCCTTCAAGCGTCTTCAAATAAATATTCAACAGTTCTCGGTCTTTATAGTCTCTACATGATATATTCACATAGCACACTGTAATTAGCTACCAAATAATCTAATCACATTGTTTTTACCAACTTTTTTCTCTTCTATAACTTAACCGAATTTATTTCATTAATAAAACTCTTTTTAAGTACTTATCCGCCCTTACGTCTTATTATCGTTCATCGTTTCATTACTAATAAACTACGTTCAATTCCTAAGGTCATCACCATATATGTGATATAGGAATGGTCTTAACATGCATATGAAATATATTCACTTGTCCCATAATTGTCTTACAACATTGGGTTCAAAATAACTAACTCTATCTTTTCTCTCTCTAAATTGCATTGGCCCCTGTCCTCATCATTACCATTGGTCATTTCGCAACTACTAAGATGTCTAACCCTTCGTCTCGGCGTTGTGACCCGAGACTTCTATCTGAAGTGGTAGCCATGCTGACGACTCTCATAAAGAGTTACTTCTCTCACTTGGCTGTTGGCCAACAATTCTCAAGCCCTGGATTTCTAAGTCTTTTTCTCAGTTCGATTCTTCCCGGACTCCTAACTTGGTCGTTATAAGTCGGAATTGGCTCGTTCAAAAGCCATTATCTCACATAAGTCATGTACTTCGATTTCATTTGGATAAAAGTAGTTTTTAAATTCGTTAACAATGAATTCACTATTTAACATCCTATTACACGTTCGTTTAACGTTCGTGAGCGTTCATAACTCGTTTCTTCGTTCTAAGTCAAAATTCGACGATTCTTGAGTCCACGACTCTCAAATATGTTATGCTACATGATGCCATTGAAAACCAAGGTTTTCAAGTTACACGACAACTTTCGACTACTAATTCGAAAATTCTACGTTTTCAACGTTTAACGCATAATCCCGTAAATTTCGCCATAACTTCGTTACTCGAGTTTAATACGCCAAATCAAATGGAACAACTCCATTGATTCAATATCTACATCCTAACCAAACAAGATGCACATACCCTATGATGGTTTTCAATTTGTCCATCAACAACCAAATAAACGCTTAACGGTTTTCTTTGATTAAACTTACTTAACTTCTTATGATTACTAACCATACATGACTTATAATGGTTTAATCCACTATTAGCCATTCTTATTACTCCAGAAGAGACATGCTCCACCAATTCATACTTCTCTACGAAAAAGAAATCGAAAAAGATCGAAGACTAATGTTTACGAAATATTACCTTAACGTTCTTCACGTTCTTGAATAAACTTGATGTTTTGTTTGGATTGCTATCAATTACTTGTGACGCCCCCAAAACAGGTATACATCACCCATCTTGAGTCGCCAAATACATGGTACAAAATTCAAATATAACTTAATTATACAACAGTCGTCTAAAATATGACAAAACATAATCTAAGAGTTTTAATAAGAATATTGTCATCTAGAAAATATCCACACTCAATGGAGTCCTCATTACATTTATTGTCACACTATTTAACAGAATAGTGAGGACTACTAATGCTGTGACACCCCCAAATCCGGGTACGTCAATTCCACGGTATTTGGTGTTCACTGTATAAAATATCATCTATCTATCTACCCATAATAAATGCAAACCATGCAATAGATAGAAATAAATCCTCCCCTTATGGGGTTACAACATCTGAATAATAAATAAAATCCCAGGTCAAACTAACCTTAAACATCTGTGCGAAAACATAAACAAATAATAAGTCTTAAACAACATCAAGTCTTGACAATAACATTCATAAAATTAAATTATAAGTCTTCATCACTCATTAGATTTGCCCTTGCCTTTGCTAGTAGAAGGCTCATCGTACCTTTCGTTCTTAACTGCAATGTTATTATTACGCAAAAGTGAGCATGATTTCCCACAAGTATAAAAATGAAATAACAATATATAATAACATGCGAGTGAATCAAAGACTTCTAAAATAAAAGCTCAACTTTTGAATCAAGAATGAATAACAAAAATTCAAAAGATTTCTGAGGGTCATAAGACCTTGAACTATGTTCTAGGTTATCAAGGGTTATACTTGAAACCTTTAACAGTCATAAGACTATGGACTCTTCTACTCGTACTTAGGGGGATCAACCCTTAGTACCATACTGTGCACAATATTTTAACGCTAAAGCATAAGTGATCCCTAACAGGGTTGTTCATCTCAGTTTGACATCATAGTCCGCACCAAAGGAAGTTTGGTTTGGATAATTCAATAAGGGTTTTGAAATTTAGAACGTTCATCAACTATGGACTAGTCGAATCAAATAAGGGTTCACTAGTCTAATAAGGTTCAACAATAAATGATAATTGAATTGAATAACAGTCTTAAGAGGTATACAATAGAACAAGTATTGTATAACAGAATCATACTTTGAAATGATAGATAATCTTTAATATAACAACCGAACTTGATTTATAAACTTGAATAATGATAACAAGTAGGGTTAGGAAACTTGCCTCGTGTGTAGATTACACGTTCTTCGATATAATCCTACATACCATTTCCATTCACAACTCTAGTTAATTATAATGTAACTAGTCATCATAAGTTCATTCTTTTTGTATAATTCGAATTATGACTATACTTAGTCAATTTATCATACTTATAGTTACACAATTTACACTTCGCGAATAATAAGCTAATTATGCATTCAATAATTCAATCCACATGCACTTATGTTATTGACATGTTACGAATCTGTTTTAACATCTTACTATACTTCTAACATATATTTTTTTTGTTCATTAGATTAGGTTAATATCACATTCATGGACTTGAACACTTTTAAAATTTTCAATTCTGGACATTTTGCGAGTGATATTTGGCCACCGATAAACTTACTATCGGTTGTACACATAGGTTAAAAAAAGCGTGGGGATGGGGCGCGCATTTAACCAAACGAATAACGATTACGTAATTAAAGAAAAATTGCAGAACATGACCAAAAATTCCAATTAATTTATTTTTAACGAAATTAGACATACCCAAACACTGTAATACACATCTAATCATTACTCAACCCTTTTAGCATGATTTTAATAAGTTAAAACACATAATTAACAAAATCAATACATGTAATTTTACTGTTCTTGATGTTTTTGAAGGTTTTGAAAACAAAACATGCAAATCAAGATTACTGGGTTCGTTATAACAATCGAATCCGTTCATTTGAAGTTTGGTCTCTTCGTTTTAATATACATAATCCATTACAAGCATAAATTTATGATATAACCTATGATAGACGTATCAAATTTGGTACGTAAGGCCATATGGCCATATTTTATACTCTGTAATTTTGTAGCAACAATATACGACATGTTTTATGCAACTGATGATATGGTTTATACAATATATATAATCAAATACGATATGATAACATCTTATTACATAATCAACACATAATCGTTACTCCTTTTTCCACTACAAAGCTTTTACAGAACATAAAAGCCATTTTTATGAAAAACCTAAACAACGTAATAAAATTTAAGTTTAAGGGTTTACCCTTGATTGCTCTGCTTGGATTACACAAGGTTGATCACAACTTACAATCTCTCACAAACCTTCTCTTTTACTCTCAAAATTTCTAAATTCTCTCTGTAATTTGCTTTGAAAACCTAGAAAATAGGAAGAAGAATAATACGACGTATTAATAAAAGAACTGACGCGCAGAGTGGATGTCAGTTACCCAGTAATGGTTAACTACTTTCAGCCTCTTCTAGGGCCTCGTTTGGCAAGCCTTAAATGGGTCAAAATTATTTAATTTAATAACTCTTTTATCTTATAGTTTAATAATGTCACATCCAATTATAAAATAAATCAATTATCTTATTTACTTTACTTTAAATAAAATATGATAATTTGTCATTAATTCACATAGTCACATAATTAATTTCTTATTTATTAATTATGTCAAATTATTAAATCTCTAATTAATTATTACATTAATTAAAATGACATTATGCTTATTAAATATTTTATTTAATTCAATAAGCTCACAGATACATACTTTGAATAATAAATATTCTCCACATTAATTTAATAAATATAACACATAATTAAATTAATCTACCACAACTTCATCAATTAATTATTTAATCTAATAATTAAATCATCGAAAATATTTATTTAATTCAATAAATATTAAAATTAAATTACAAAAATCTCGTTAAATCACAAATGCTATCATATCCTGACCGTCACTCGGGTTCCCCAAACTAGTCCATTCGTTCTCATTTCTGAAGAGAACAATAAAAGAAAGAGTGAGCTCAACTAGCCCAAAGAAGACATATTATGACTAAGATAATGCGAGAATAAATTATCATTAGCCTTCAACAATAAAGGCCCGATAGAATATAATAGACAACAAGTTTAAGCAGTAGCGGAACAAGCAATCCATTAAAAGAGTTAAGCAGAGCATAAAATCTACTATCTTCTATGATTTAAAAAGTTTTTCATCAACTTTATCGGCCGAGACTCGACAATAAATAAAATCGAATCATCCTGCATCACGGCCAGGATATTCATGTAATCATCAATGGTCATGATTATACCGAATTATCCCTGGTCATAATCATACCAACAACTGTCCATCAATGAACTACAGGCCCATGAGGACTTTTACCACATCATTCGTCACATTACGATCATGATTACACCGAATAATCCCTGGTCATAATTATACCTAGTCTATCTATGCACGTAAACCAAAGATGGCTTTAATCACAATATAATCATGATGATGATGACAATGACATATATAATAATTCAATAAAACAAGTTCAAGAATAAATTTTAAAGATTTATAATTTTAATTTATCTAGAAATCAATAATGTCCAAATTGTCAACATGATACTTCTTTGTGGAGTAAAATTCAAGAATGCTCAGAAGAATATTTTTATGAAAAGATACTGGATGAAGTGCAAATATCAAGGATATTCCACTAATTTCATGGAGTATAGAAGCCAAAACTTTAACCAACTGAGTATAATAGAATATATGAAACCGCAAATGGATTTTTGCCCGCCATGCAGTAATCCACATAGACAGATCATTTCCACAATTTAATAAGAAATGAATACGAAGGATCATTCACCATGCATGCGGTAATCCACATAGACATGTTATTCCAACAAAACAATAAAGAATGAAATAATAGTAGAATTCACAAGGCGTGCATAATCCACACAGACAGGTTATTCCAGCAGAATAATAAAGAATGGAACCAGGTCATGCGTAACCTGCACAGACAGGATATTCCAACAGAATAATAAAGAATGGAACCAGGTCATGCGTAATCCGTACAGACAGGATATTCCAACAGAATAATAAAGAATGGAATAACAACAGAATTCACGGGCATGCGATAATCCGGCATAGACAGTTATTCCAACGGAATAATAAAGAATGAAATAACAGAAGAATTTCACCATGTATACGGTACTTCGCATAGACATGTTATTCCAACATAATAATAAAGAATGGAATAACAACCCTTACGAGTATTGAAAGAAAATAACTCTCTTCATGAATACGAAAGAATAATACCCCTTACCTTAGAAGAGGACTTGATACTGGAATAGTGAGGTAGCAGACTTCTCTTCTTCTTTCTCTCTATAATTTCTCTCTATAATAATTGCTCTATAACTTTAGTGAATTGGTGAGAAATGAAGGAAGAATGAGCTTCTATTTATAGAAAAATATAGTTTCGATAATTGCACGTTTTGGGGCTCAAAATATTACAATATAATACCTTCCTCTTTTTCTTCATTTTTAATTTAGTCCTTCAAGTATTATCAAACTTGCACCACCTCCCCTAATAGTAAATAATGTGAATTAATAGTTCATTCATGTGACTTAATAGTATAATCATGTGAAAAAACTAATTACAGTATAGTACCTTCATCTATACCTCCATTTTTAATTTTGTCATGTAAGTATTATCAATCTTGCACCACCTCCCCTAATAGTACATGAATGTGAATAAATAGTACACACATGTGAACACATAATTATAAGCATGTGAATTAATAACAATTAATTGCTCATTTATCCGATTAATTACCCGATTGTTTTATATAACCTCTAGACATCCATTATTATCGAAATAGATGTCGATTTCTACTAACACTAATAATCCCAACACAATAGAACTATCAATTTCATCTTTTATTAACACGAACTTATTCATCATTAATATTATAACTCATAATATTTAACAACCAGGTCGTTCCAAGGAAATATGGGGCTTTCTGATAAGGATTTCCCCTTATTAGTGCGCAATTAGGTGACCAAACTCTCTTGACAGAACTTCTAGACATTGTCAATATTGCAAATAATAATATGAATAACTTTGTCATCTCAATTATTGATTTAATAGTATAACATATTATGCAGATGATACTGTGACAATAATTGAACCAATAATACGAGAGATATGATGCGTTGAATTATTATTGTAGCAATAATTGAGTATAACCGAGTGACTTCTCACGTAAGCATCAATAATCAATCCGGTGTCTACTTATGCAACCACAGCGTATTCATCGTACTTTTACTCTTTGGGTAGTTCAACGGTTTAACGGTAAAACTTTCGCGGTTATTTTTATAAAAAGATAATTTTGTCGTTTTCTAACTATGACAATACTTCCGTTGTGGGGTCCACTAATGATTGTGTCGTCGTATGAATATTCCCTGTTAAAACGAACCAATTGAATATTATATAACCACTTGCTTTCTTTGCAAAATTTGTAAATATTACCCACAACTATAACATTATATCATATCCACACCATAATATTCAAAAATCTTTTTCGAGAAAATTTAATCTTTATTTATAAAAGTTGGGGTCTTACAACCTCCCCTTCTTATGAAATTTCGTCCTCGAAATTAGGGTGCGTACCTGGTATATAGAAGAGGTGAGGATACCTTGATTTCATTTCAGATTCTAACTCCCAGGTCATTTCGTCAACATCGTGGTTTCTCCACAAAACTTTGACTTGAGGTATAACTTTAGAGCGTAGAATATGATCCTTGTTATCCAAGATTCTAACAGGTACCTCTTCATACGTTAAATCTTCCGCTATCTCGTCCGGTTCTAATTCAATAATGTGGTTCGGGTCTTTCACATATTTACGTAACATAGATATGTGAAAAACGTTATGAACACGAGACATACTTGGCGGTATGACGAGTCTATAGGCCACAGTTCCTACTCGATCGAGGATTAAAAATGGGCCAATGAATTGAGGATTAAGCTTTCCTCTCTTTCCAAATCTCGTAACTCCTTTCCACGGAGCAACACGTAACAACACATGATCTCCAATATCGAATTCCACGTCTTTTCGATGAAGATCAGCATAACTCTTTTGTCGATCTTGTGAGGTTTTTATACGTTGTCGGATCGTTTGAATCTTTTCCATAGTCATACGTACCATCTCCGGTCCTAACAACGTTGCTTCACCCACCTCATCCTAGCATACTGGAGAACAACACTTTCTTCCATACAACGCCTCAAATGGAGCCATGTCAATACTTGCTTGATAACTATTGTTGTAGGAAAACTCCACCAATGGTAAGAACTTGTCCCAACTTCCCTTGAAGTCAAGGACACAGAGTCTTAATAAATCTTCAAGAGTTTGAATAGTCCTCTCCGACTGCCCGTCTGTTTGAGGATGATATGCCGAACTAAATCGCAAATCCGTGCCCTTTGCTTTTTGCAAACTAACCCAAAATCTTAAAGTGAATCTTCGGTCTCGATTAGAAACTATGGATACTGGCATACCATGCAGTCTTACAATCTCATTTATGTACATACGAGCAAGACGTTCAAGTGTATAAGTTTCTCGTATAGGTAGGAAATGAGTAGACTTGGTCAATCTATCAATAATGACCCAAATTGCATCTATGCCTTGAGAAACCTTGCGAAGACCAGTAACGAAATCCATGGTAATGTGCTCCCACTTCTATTCTGGAATTTCAAGTGGTTGCAATGGACCTTTTGGTACTTGATGCTCCGCCTTGACTCGTTGACAAGTTAAACACATTGAGATAAACTCCGCTATCTCTCTCTTCATATTGCTCCACCAAAATGTATATCGAAGATCATGATACATTTGGTACTCCCCGAGATGGATTGCAAGCGGTGTGTTGTGCGCCTCCATCATGATTTTATACTTTAAATCAGGATCGTTAGGAACACAAAGTCTGGAGTTGACTCGAAGTATTCCTTTTTCATCTATTCTTGCTTCCGGCATAGCACCTTCTTGCATTTTCTTCCTAATACGCATCAGCTCCAGGTCTATGGTTTGAGCAGCTTTAACTTTATCGATTAAAGTCGGTTCCACTCGTATATTTGCCATCATCACATGGGTCCCTGGAGTCTTTAACTCTATTTCCATCCTTTTCAAGTCATACAAAATGGGCCTTTGTGTTGACAATATTGCACTCGTGCCCGCATATGATCTTCTACTCAATGCGTCAGCTACTACGTTCACTTTTCCAGGATGGTATTGGATGGTATGATCATAATCTTTCAACAACTTAAGTCATCGTCGTTGCAGCATATTGAGTTCCTTTTGAGTGAAGAAATATTTGAGGCTTTTATGATCCATATATATCTCCACCTTCTCTCTATACAGGTAATGCCTCCAAATCTTAAGCGTAAAAAAGACTGCTGCCAACTTTAGATCATGAGTAGGATAATTCCTCTCATATTCTTTAAGTTATTAATATTGAGGCATAAAGCTATGACTTTCCAATGTTGCATGAGAACACATCCTAACCCTTTGCTGAAGCATCACTTTGTAGATGACAAATCCCTCAAGGCGGATGGTATTGTCGAACAGTCTTTGAAATGAGTCTTCTCTTGAGTTCTTGAAAACTCTTCTCACATTCCTCGCTCCAACCGAACTTTGTATCATTTCGAGTCAGCTGGAGTTAATGGAGTAGCGATTCGAGAAAATCCTTCCACGAATCTCCGAAAATAACCACTTAACCCAGAAAGCTACGTCTTTTATCATTTGATTTTGGTTGCTCCCAGCTTTGAATTGTTTCAATCTTCGATGGGTCAACAGATATTCTATGATTTGATATCACGTGCCCAAGGAATGCAACTTCCTCAAGCCAGAACTCGTATTTCATAAACTTGGCATATAGCTTGTTTTCACGAAGCTTTTGGAGTATCAGCCTTAAGTGTTGCTCATGGTCTTCACGGGTTTTGGAGTATATGAGGATGTCATCAATAAAGACGACCACAAAGTGATCCAAATATTCCTTGAATACTCGGTTCATCATATCCATGAAGGCAGCAGGAGAATTAGTCAATCCAAAAGATATGACTAAGAATTCATAATGCCCGTCTGGGGTTCCGGCGATCTTTGGAATGTCATCGGTTTTAATCTTCAACTAATGATATCCAAAGCGAAGATCAATCTTTGAAAAGAATTTGGCTCCTTAAAGTGGTCAAAACAGTCATCAATGCGAGGCAATGGGTGCCTATTTTTGATGGTGACATGATTCACTCCAGATAATCAATACAAAGTCTCATACTTCCATCTTTCTTCTTCACGAATAGAAACAGAGGAGCACCCCAAGGAGGCGTACTAGGGCCGAATGAAACCGATGTCTAACAATTCACGTAGTTGGGTTTTTAACTCACGAAGTTCAATAGGAACCATTCGATATGGGGCTTTGGAAATGGGTTTTGTCTGGGGTTCAAGGTCGATACAAAATTCAATTTCACGCTCTGAGGGGTAGGCCGAGAAGTTCTTCGAGGAATACGTCGGAAATTTATTAACAATAGAAATATCATTCAAAAGCGGCGTATTTTGTTAAAATCATGACATGAGCTAAAAAAGCTTGACATCCGCTTTTTCAATAAACGAATAGCTTTATGGCTTGAGATGACCATGATTGATTTTAATGGTTTGGTCGCTTGAATTCGCATAATAGGTTGATTAGGAATATGAAAGCTAACAACCTTACGAAAACAATCAATTTTAGCATGAAGAGTAGTTAACCAATCAATCCCTAGAATCACGTCAAATGCAAGTATTTTCAAGGAAATAAGATCGACAGGTAACGTGCGATTACCGATTTGAATCAAACAAGACTTATAAACAGTGGATGTAATGAAGGTTTCTCCTAACGGGGTTTCAACCGATAAATCAAAGTCTAATTTCTCCGGAGTCAAATTCAAACGTTGAGCGTAAGTAGGAGAAATAAAAGAATGAGTAGAACCGGTATCAAATAAAGTATAAGCTTCACTAGAGTTTATGATTAACTTACCCGTGATCACCTCGTTAGGATTCCTCGCTTTTTGGGAGGTTACAACAAACGCTCTCTCCCTTGAACTACCAGTTTTGTTTTGTCTGGGACACCCTGTAACATTCCAGAATTTTAGAATTTTAAATTTAATTTATAAATATTTATTAATTTATATAAATATTTATCGGATGTGTTATTGATGAATACATAATTGTATTTGTTTAATTTGAATTAAGTTGGTTAATTATTTGTTAAATAATTAATTAATAAGTTAAGAAAATTATTATTATAGTGATATTTCAATTTGATGGATAATTAGTGGTATTGAGTTATCTCGATTAAATGATTTAATTAATAAATTGTTATTTGAATTAATTAATTAAGTATGAAAACTTAATTAATTAGAAGTGTGACAAATAACTATATTATAAGTGGTTATTAAAATAAATTAAAGTAGTTTTAATTTATTTTGCCAAGCAAGGCTTAAATAAATTAAGTCTTTAATTTGAAAGAGTTTTTGCCAAACAGAGCCTATATGCTTTTGGATTTTAAATTTGATTTATTAGTAATATAAATTAAATTAAACAAAATATAAATAATATATAATATATTTGGTAACGATATTTTAATAAGATTATTAAGTATATATGGCGATTTAAATGCGTTTGGGTTTTAGTTGTATTTGGTTTTACGTATATTGTTTTTGGCTTAAGCTTTAAGGAAAATAGAAGTTTATGCGAGAAAAGTTCGAGAGAAATTTGAGAGAGAAAAGCGTTGATTTTCAAAGCAAGTTAAACCTTACGTCTAGTTATTATCGATGATTAACAAATAGTTTCAAAGCAACAAAAGGTATGTTTTATAATCTTAATATATATGTGTTATACTATAATTCCTTAGTCTCGGTGTTCTTGAAATTCACTGCGTTGGTGGTATAATTTCTGTAATTGCTGTTATACAATTAAATTATAGTGATGGTATGTGATTATGAGGATTATAACTAGTGTTAGATGAAGAATTGTATGATAATTTATGTTTACAAGAAGGAAATAGTTTTTACAGTGAATATATATGTATGAACGTATGTTGTGCATGATAACAAAAAAATTAGTAGGTGATTGTATGCTATTTATGAAATTGAACGTCATGTATGTTAATTGGGTATGAATTTCAGAGAATCATACTTTAAAGTAATCGAGTTTGGGTTATTATTGATATTACAGTGTTAAACAACGTTAACAATGGAGTTTTTCTTAAAACAGTGTTTTCAAAGAATTAAGTTTTTCTAAAGTAGTTGTTTAATTGTTGGTAATTGTTATATGGATGATTGTTAACGGTTATATGTAGTTTACGATAAAGTTATGCATGTTAATTAGTGTTAGAATTGAAGTAATAGACAAAAAATTAGTTGTTCTGTTCTTTGTGGTTGGGTTCTGCAAGTTTTAGTGTCCCAGCGCCAAAAATGGAGCCCCAGTAGTAAACTTGAGCCCAAGTATATAAGTTTTGCTTATTATTGAAATTAAGGCCTGGCCGTAATCTCATATTGGCGCCATCTTTATATACTTGGTTCTCATGGCAAGGCCACGAGGATGATCTCCGAAGTCAGACGATTTTGATCTCCTATAGTAAAATGGCCATAACTTTCTCATACGAACTCCGATTGAGTTTATTCAAGATGATCCGGAACGAGGACGAGTAGACCTACAACGTTCGTTCCAAAAGTTTTTCAATTTGAGGTCTGTAAAAGTAGTCAAAATGGTCATCTTTAGGACTGTTGTGTTTTGGGGGGCAATCAGAGGGCGTCGGGCATGCACATATGCATGTGTAGTGCTTCTGACCATAAAAGATGATGTTCTAAGTTATAAAACTTGAATGTTAGTAAATATAATGATGCTTAACATTAATAAATGATGTATTAGATAAGTTATTGAAGCATAGTAAGCATACACAAGAGAAGCAAATCTGGCGTGTGACGAATGAAAGTCGAAACGTCGTGCCAAGTGTTAACGAACTAAAAAAGTATTTTAATTCAATTGAAATGAATATTATAGGATATGAAATGGGTTTAATATAAAACCAATAAGTATTCCTAGCAAGACTTAAGCACTTGAATGAACTTCGAGTTTGACTAAGAAGAAATATAGTGAGTTATAAGTCTAAAGTTTACACAATCTAATTGAACATTGTGTGCTAATTAATATGAAAGATTATGATATGTGGAGTAGAGTTTGCATTACAATTACTATGTATTGTTATGTGACTAATAGTTGATGTGTATGATTATATAATTGTGTAGGGCACGTGAAGTGCAGATAACTGTAATCTGTTAATCTATTATTGGTAAACAACGATCAAGACAAGTCTTTCGGTTCCTACTTTCTACGTGGACTTGATGAACTATTTTAAATTGCATGATATGTTATGCATGTTGAAATCATGAAATGTTAAAGTCAATATATGACTGCATTGTTTTGGCTAAGTAATGATGATTGAGTAAGAAACTCAATCTTTATATTTGCTATGTGAATTAAAAGCATGTATGCCATGTTACTTTAATGAGATGTATATCGAGCATATTATTATGTGCTATGTGATACACGAAAATTGTTAGACTTTCTTTGGTTTATGAGAGCTCACTCTTGCAAATAACCACTTTTACAGGTCAAGATTTTAAGGTAAAGATATGTGCTAAGTGAGTTATAGAGATCTATATTCACGAAGATTACTTATGTTTTATGAGAAATGTATTTCATATTTTGAACGTAACATGTTGTTGAATTGTAAAGTTGAGCTATCCAATGTATATGGATATTTAGTTATGATGTAAGACTTTGTATAGTCATTTTGTTGTAACGATTCATGATATAAGATTGAATCAAAGAGATGTATTATAAAGGTTGCGATTCAGGGCAAGAAAGAAGGAAATGTATAAAAGTTTTAAATATTCCGCAATTTTATTAAGTTTAACATCGAATAATGATGTAAAGATAGAGATTTAATGTATGGTTAACGACCGAAGTTGAGATTTAAATTGTATGGATTTTGGGGTTAATTACGATTGGTATCAAAGTCAGTAGGTTATAAACCTTAGGTAGAATACCGTAGGCTATAACTTTAGAGAAGAGGTGAAGATAATGAGCGAATAAGCTCAAATAGAGTTTGAACAATAAGGGATTATAACTTGCGTGAAAGGATTCAAAGAAGAATCTTGCAGAGTTATAAGGAATATGAATGTGGGGTTACCCAACTCCAATAATAAGGATGTAAGGTGATGATAAATAGACAATGTCTATAAGAAAAGAACGATAAAGTAGTTAAGAATAGAGATTATGGTGCAATTGTACTCTTTAGTAGTTGATTTATGGTATCTAGGCTAACGATTCCATCATAGAGCGGAGGTATATACAAACTAGTAACTCGGAACCTAGTTTGTTGGTTGTTTAATGGGAAACCACTCAAATGCACCATATATAAAACTGTTAGAGACTCACGTGGCGACCCCAAATCCGTGTACTTGAAACCCAACTCTTCGGTTCCCCAAGATACCATTTCTTTAAGTGAATAATACTAAATAATAATACATTCGAACTTAATTTACATACATCAAAGTTTACTTCCCAGTGCGTGACCTTCAAATACATTCCTTATAATACTTGAATAGATACCAATACAACTATAACCATTAACTCATGATACACACTTATTCGATCGACTTTCCTTTTCCTTTGTTAGGTTCTGAGCCTTGAAGTTGCTCATACATAATCGAAAAACATTTAATTTAAGCAAGGATGAGCATTTGAGTGCCCAACAAGTAATAGCAATTATATATATAAAATTTGAAAGAATATAAGTATTCTCTTTACATAACACTTCTACAACGAATCGAAAGTTGTGAAGTAATCATCTTGATAAAAAATTCACATAACAAATCTCTTCCAAATTATTTAAATTTGGCTCTGCTCTACCATGAATAGGGTTTAAGAATTATACTATGAACATTCTTTTCATTTTCGAAAAGGTTTGGCGAAATCCATCCATAAACCGCTCTAGCAAGCTTACAGACGCGGAGGGTGATCGGCCCGATTGTACCTGTGATTGATCAATACTACATAACTTGAACGAAATTCATCGCTCACTCTATCCGCCTTGGGCAAAAAAATCTTCCCATATAGGGATGTTCATACATGCACGGTTCCAAACCCAAGGTTTTAATCTTGCTCAACAATAATATGTAATTCAACATATATGTATACGGGTAATTGTGAGGTATATCAACATGTGAATAAATGCCATGGTTATCAAGTGGGGACACTTGTATAACCATTTAGAAATCAACTTAACGTAATATATATACGAGCTAACATGTTGATAATCAAAGCGTATATAATGCATGCGAGGAATAGAATAATTACGAAACTTCTTACTCATGTCCATTGCATAAAGAAAATGCAAAGGTAGGATACTTTTTGATTCACGATTACAAATCTCAACTTAGGTTTTATCTCTTTATCACAACCTATCAATAATCGGATCATTCGTTCGATTAGAACAATATATCTTAACATATAACCATCATCTATTACGATCAGGGACATAGTCTAATCACATAATCAAAGTGATCATACTTTTAGTTCTATTCATACTTGAAATATTTTTATACATTTTTCAAATATCTCATCCATGCTCTTACAATGAGCTTTTCTTTCTTTTATAAAGGTCCGACATTTATCGGCGTCATCGGCGACTTTTTATCGGGTAAATCTTGAGTCTAAGACTCTTATTCTATACCTCAACATCTCAGTAAATATCGGACATCTTATTTTTAATCATTTTATGATTTTCGAGAAATTGAAAAATTTAAAATAATTCAAATCATCACTAAAGGGCCTATAGTGATATAAGCTGTTACTATAGGTGTTCTTCTTCAAATTTAGAACTTCATAATCGGGTTCTCAAATCGACTAGTTTGGTAAAATATATAACTTTCAAATATCGGAATCATAATTAAATGATTTAAACATTAAACAATTCTATTATTATTAATAGTTTAATTAATACTAAACTATTAATGAAACCATTGCTAAAATATAAAAGTTATTTATAATAACTCAAACTATTTTAAAACATTTATATTACCCAAATAATTACCATTAATATTTAAATATTAATGTAATATTTATCAAATATTAAAAGTCATTAATTATAACTTAAAATATTTTTAAATCCTTAATATCCTCTTTAAATGGTTTTTAAATAAGTAAAACCATTTTTAAACTATTTATTTAATATTAATCATTAAATAAACTAAATATCATTAATATTATCTTAATATCATTAATATTTAATTATTAATGAAATTATCATTTAAATATTAAAAGTTATATTTTATAACTTAAAATATTTTTAAATACCTTATTTTCATTTAAAATGATTTTTATAATATTAAAATCATTTTAAAACTAAATTATTTAATATAATCATTAAATAACTTTTTAATATCATTAATAATAATTAATTAATGAAATTCATCACAAAATATTAAAAGTCATCACAAATAATTCATTTACATAATCAATTCCAAGCCAAAATAAACATAGTAAACTAACTAGTTTATTAACAACACTAACTAAACTTCAAAAATTTAAACTTTAACTAACAATTAAAAATAATAACATTACAAAATTAAATAAGAAACATACTTTAAAAATACGAATTCCACAATTTGAATACGCACTTCCATGCCAAAATTTAACTAAGGAGATCTTTATAAAAGTTCTCCCAACAACAAAGCCTTTCTCAAAAAATTGGAGGCCTTATTGTTGGTGAATGAAACAAAGGCCAAGCCCTTCTATTTATAGGTTTAGAAAATGGTGAAGTTCTCAACTTAGTCGATGTGGGACTTGGTTTATACTAATTTTTCAATAGCTCACTTTGCGATTTTCTAACGCATTGCTCATAACTCCGATTAATCTGATTTTTGGATATGTTATACATGGTATGTAAGACTATTTTTAAAAAATACGAATTACCCAATTCGGGTTCATTAGGTAGCCCAAACAGTGCGTCAAAAGTGGACGTTCATAACAGTTTTCAATCTCGTTTCAGCTTTACCCTCTTCCGCTAAAACAGTCATAACTCTTTCATTTTAAAACATTTTTGAGCGATTCTTGAGCCCACGTGAAGCTAACTTCTGGGGCTACAACTTTTATTCTTTGACCATTTCCAAATTCCAAACACATCAGTCCAGAAATTCCGTTCAAATGGACTGCACCGCACTTGTTGGGAAGTTTTGACACTACTACTTTGAAATGTCATAACTCTCTCCTCCGATATCGGATTTAGTCCGTTTCGGAGTCTATGGAAAGCTTATTCGGTGTACTATAACATACCAAAAGCCCAGAAGGTTTTGAAAACATTAACTGATCGAAACAGTATCCCGAATAGCACATCCTGCTGCTTACTTTCAGTTTTGACACATTTCCTTCCAATCACCGTAATTCCCTCATCCGAGGTCGGAATGAGGTCATTCCAAAGCCTATGGCTTCCTAACTCAGTGCACTACAACATATCAAAAGTCCAGACCTTTTAAAGCCCAAAAAGTGGACGAGAATGTCCCCATTACAGACTGCCCAAAAATAGTTTATCATGATCGGTCAACCATGTTTGACCATCTATAACTTCTAATCTATACATGATATGGACTTGATTCTTTTTGCAGATTAAAGACCACATATCGGGCTACACATAACAACTTTTGAAGAACAAAACTCATGATCGAGCAAAGAGTTATGGCCTCGACATTTGGTGAAAAAAATAACGAAATTCGGTTTTTTCAACTTGCTTAAATCTTCAAATTAGGTGCACTTTGATGTTATGGGTCTTTGATTTATCAACCCATATCATCAATTAACATTCTATTACACAACTTTAAACAATCAATTGCATCAAATAACATCGAATCAAAGGATTTCTAGGTTTAGTGTTCTTATACCCTTTTGCCAAAAAATTCTTGATTTTTGCTTCCGATTTGTTATGGGTGATGGTTGGGCTTTGTTTAAGAGTGTATGGGCAATCTTGTACAAGGCAATTAAATGTAATATTTAATCACTAGATTTAATTCTTATAATTTACCAATTAACTTCTATCCTTTGGTAAATTAAAACACTTATACAATAACATCGAAATTAAACCCCAGAATTAAAATTAGGGTTTCTCAACGTCATCAATTAGGGTTTCTAATTGAACATTAGTGGTTCTTTAATTATCTGTGTATGTTACTAACACAATCGTTACGGTTTCTAATTTCAACCGGTTAGGGTTATAACAATTAGGGTTTGTCCTAATTATCGACGTAAATGATAATTAGGGTTTCTTCTAATTACCGATATTCTTATTCACAAAGTAACTTCATATACACATCACTACTCGTAAATATCCCATAACTAAGTTTAATAATTAGGGTTTCACAAAGACGGTAATATGCTATGACCTAATTGGCCAGTCGTTGCTTTCAATATTATCTGTCCACTTATACCCGGACATAATTATGGTCTTTAAAAATCATTATATAAATAATATAATATTATTATTCTCATCTCTTGATCACAATCCCAATCCGAGGTTTGGATCTCATGTCCGACTTATTCTTCGTACCACAAGATCAATAATCAAGTTAAAATAATTAACTTAAATATTACGAAAAATTCATATAATAAAATATTTATTATATAAATCTAATTATCACTTCATATATTATTTCCAATCATGTTTTCATGGAAAATAATTAATAAAAATATTTAAACTACGTAAATTTATTACCATATAATTTGTGGTAATTAATAATTCCAAAATTATTTCTAATTTTTCAAGTAATAAATGTATTCGCATTTATCGTTCACTTTACTTGACACTTAGTCTCGTCATTAAATAAAAAAAAATTTATACGCAAAATTTCTTATTTATTTTATATAAAAAATCTCGGGTTATTACAGACTCGATGTGTACCAATTGTAAAAATGGATAAGTATGATGAAAGTGTAGAACTCGAATGAAATTTTGAGCGATGTAAATGAAGTTAGAAATTCTTAAATGAAAAATTGTTTTATAAACAAGAAGATTCAAAGAAGAATCTTGAAGAGATATAAAGATAAGAAATGGGAGTTTCCTAACTCCAAAAGCCAAGATAACGAATAATATCATAAATGATGATAAAGGAAAGAAAGAGGATCGTAAAACAAAACGATCATGAGTTAACAAAAGAATTTTAAGGGAGATGATTATAGAATAAGATCACGACGTGATCTGTTTAAGTTATAAAAGGAAGATGGTTTGTAATGGTTGAATGATTATAGCTTGATGCTATGAAGATAATGTACTATGATAGTACGAGATAAACTCATGAGGAGTTATAGATAATGTGATAAGAGGAATTCGTATTGAGCAAAGAGCAAGTTATAAACAAGATAGAGTTAGGAGGGATTTCAATTAAGGACTCAGGTGGTGGATGAGTTGTACAAACCTTTGTATGGGCGAGGGTTTTGTGCTTGCACTCAGTTTATCACATTGATAATCATTGGAATGTTTGTGTCGCGCTATTTGCTATATGCCCGCTGAGAGAAGGTGATTCTTTTCTCATGTGTATAACAGATAGGTAGAGTATAGTTAGAGAATATTATAAGGTTAAGTGCTGAGTTCTTAAAACTCATACTTATGGTGAGGTTCGTGACTCATAATTATATGGTATGTTTTTGAACCCCTCAAATGAATGGACGCCTATATAGTCCGACTAGGATAAGTTCTTAAACTCATATGATTGTGGCAAGTTCTGAACTCATAACGCGTGTGGTAAGTTGTGAACCTGGGTGTAATTAAAGTGTGAATGGAGTATTGAGGATGATAGGAATAGATAGACCTATTAAGCAATGGATCATTATAGAAAATGGAGTTGATGGTGGAAGCATAGGTATTCTAAATCTACTAGCTATGTAGACTTTCAAAATTTATTGACTTCGTGCTGATGTTTACACTTCTATTTTCTTGAAAAACATTGGATCAAATGATGGAACCAATGAGTTTTAACAACGATACTGTTATTTGTATGTCTATGCGAATTGCTTCGGCTAGACAAAAATGATTTGCAATATATCAAAATGTATTTTATATCATTAATGCATCATGTAACCTGGTGCAAAGATGATAAAAATGATGGAGTCATCAATGCAGTATTACCTAGTGTTGGATGTGATCTAAGGATCGTCAGCCCACTATGGTATGATGTAGTATGATAAAATCACCAAATGATTTTAATCCTCAACGGATTTGTAAATACAATCTTGGTATCATAACGTCATAAAAAGATTTTTGAGATTTCTTTGAGTTATGAGAATACATATGTATGTATGTATATGTATATTTTTATTGATGTGCGAATTGTTGTAGAGGTCTATGCTATTTGAGTTAGCTAGACAAATATTGAAAGATGTTCATGAAATTCAAGAGTTCTTGAGAAGTTATGCCAAACCAAATTGTTTTGGTGCGGATTTAGATGTTGAAAAGCTGAGATGAACAACCCTATTATTTAGGGGTTGCACTTAGTTTATACTTTGCGCTGAAATGTTTGTGCACAATACATGTACGAAGGATTGATCCCCTAAGTACCTTGAAGTCATTATAGTCGTGACTGTAAAAGTTAAAGTTGAAAGATTACTTATAATCAGAGACAAGGTTAAGTGGTCATTAGACCCTCAGGTTGAATGCTTGCATTCTAAATTCTGAGATGAATAACTCTTTTATTAGAGGTTACGCTTAGTTATACTTTGCGCTGAAATGTTTGTGCACAATACATGTACAATAGGTTGATGACCTAGAGTACTTACGGAGGGTGTTTTCAGTCTTTGTGATCGATAAACATTCTGCCAAAGAGGGTTTAAAGTGTGAAGAACCGGGGGTGAAGCACTATTAAACCTAGAGAATAGAGTTCATGGTCTTGTGACCCTCAGCGTGATTTGAAATCTTTTAAATTCCTGAGTTATTCATACTACTTCCCAATTATTGAACAATTGTGGAAGGTTCTTGTTATTCTGCAAGATGGAAGTGAAAAAGGAAAGTATTCCTTAGAAAGAAGTGAGTCGTAGAATACGACACTGAATGATGAATATGTTGAATAAGTGAGAAAAGAGATTATGAAGTGAGAAGGATATGAGTTATCAAAGAATAATGTGAAACTTTTAATAGAAAAGTTAATAGTTGTAGAAAGATTTTTGTGGAAAGAAAGTGGTTATAGAAACCAATGAATGAATGAAGTAGTGACGTAAAATCTATTTTGATAGATTGAATATTAATAGATAAAATTCTGAGGATGAAATTCTTAGAAGAAAGGGTGAATGTAATATCCCGAGTGTTTATGTTAATGATCCTTAGAAAAGGAAATGAATGGGTTAAGAATATAATACTCAGAATATAATTGAGTTCAAGTGAAAGTTATGAAATGAAACCTAGAATTTGTTAAGGTAATGAATGTAGTAGAAAATATAAAATCTATATTTAGATAAAATAATAAAAGATTACTCTGAGTTATTTGTTTAATTTGTGTCTTCGATTCTGGGGACAGAATCTTTGAAAGTAGGGAAGATTGTAACGAATGAGTGGTTTGAATTGTGATTCTGGGGACAGAATCCTTATAAGAGGGGGATGATGTAACATTCCAAAATTTTAGAATTTTAAATGTAATTTATAAATATTTATTAATTTATATAAATATTTATTGGATGTGTTATTGATGAATACATAATTGTATTTGTTTAATTTGAATTAAGTTGGTTAATTATTTGTTAAATAATTAATTAATAAGTTAAGGAAATTATTATTATAGTGATATTTCAATTTGATGGATAATTAGTGGTATTGAGTTATGTGATTAAATGATTTAATTAATAAATTGTTATTTGAATTAATTAATTAAGTATGAAAACTTAATTAATTAGAAGTGTGACAAATAACTATATTATAAGTGGTTATTAAAATAAATTAAAGTAGTTTTAATTTATTTTGCCAATGACAAACTTAAATATATTAAGTCTTTAATTTTAAAGAGTTTTTGCCAAACAGAGCCTATAGCTTTTGGATTTTTAAATTTGATTTATTAGTAATATAAATTAAATTAAACAAAATATAAATAATATATAATATATTTGGTAACCGATATTTTAATAGGGTTATTAAGTATATATAGCGCTTAAATGCGTTTGAGTTTTAGTTGTATTTGGTTTTACGTATATTGTTTTTTTGCTTAAGCTTTAAGGAAAATAGAAGTTTGTCTCGAGAAAAGTTCGGAGAAATTTGAGAGAGAAAAGCGGTGATTTTCAAAGCAAGTTCGACTTCTTCTAGTTATTATCGATGATTAACAAATAGTTTCAAAGCAACAAAAGGTATGTTTTATAATCTTAACATATATGTGTTATACTATAATTCCTTAGTCTCGGTGTTCATGAAATTCACTGCGTTGGTTGTATAATTTCTATAATTGCTGTTATACAATTGAATTATAGTGATGGTATGTGATTATGAGGATTATAACTAGTGTTAGATGAAGAATTGTATGATAATTTACGTTTACAAGAAGGAAATAGTTTTTACAGTGAATATATATGTATGAACGTATGTTGTGCATGATAACAAAAAAATTAGTAGGTGATTGTATGCTATTTATGAAATTGAACGTCATGTATGTTAATTGGGTATGAATTTCGTAGAATCATACTTTAAAGTAATCAAGTTTGGGTTATTATTGATATTACAGTGTTAAACAACGTTAACAATGGAGTTTTTCTTAAAACAATGTTTTTAAAGAATTAAGTTTTTCTAAAGTAGTTGTTTAATTGTTGGTAATTGTTATATGGATGATTGTTAACGGTTATATATAGTTTACGATAAAGTTATGCATGTTAATTAGTGTTAGAATTGAAGTAATAGACAAAAAAAATTAGTTGTTCTGTTCTTCGTGGTTGGGTTCTGCAAGTTTTGGTGTCCCAGCGCCAAAAATGGAGCCCCAACGCCAAACTTCGTGCCCCAGCGCCAAAATTCCCGCCCCAGTGCCAGAAGTTCGCGGCCCAACACTGAAATTCGCGCCCCAGCACCAATCTCGCGCTACGGCGCCACTGTATGACTTGGTTCTCGCGCCGCGGCGCGGGGACAGAAGTCTGAGTCGGACAGTTTTGGTCTCCTGTAGTAAAATGGCCATAACGTTCTCATACGAACTCCGATTGAGTTGATTCAAGATGATCCTGAACGAGGACGAGTAGTCCTACAACTTTTGTTCCAAAAGTGTTTCAATTTGAGGTGTGTAACAGTAGTAAAAATGGTCATCTTTAGGACTGTTGTGTTTTCAAGGGCAATCGGAAGGCGTCGGGCATGCACATATGCATGTGTAGTGCTCCTGACCATAAAAGATGATGTTCTAAGTTATAAAACTTGAATGTTAGTAAATATAATGATGCTTAACATTAATAAATGATGTATTAGATAAGTTATTGAAGCATAGTAAGCAAACACAAGAGAAGCAAATCGGGTGTGTGACGAATGAACGTCGAAACGTCGTGCCAAGTGTTAACGAACTTAAAAGTGTTTCAATTCAATTGAAATGAATATTATAGGATATGAAATGGGTTTAATATAAAACCAATAAGTAGTCCTAGCAAGACTTAAGCACTTGAATGAACTTCGAGTTTGACTAAGAAGAAATATAGTGAGTTATAAGTCTAAAGTTTACACAATCTAATTGAACATTGTGTGCTAATTAATATGAAAGATTATGATATGTGGAGTAGAGTTTGCATTACAATTACTATGTGTTGTTATGTGACTAATAGTTGATGTGTATGATTATATAATTGTGTAGGACATGTGAAGTGCAGATAACTGTAAGTTGTTAATCTATTATTGTTAAACAACGATCAAGGCAAGTCTTTCGGTTCCTACTTTCTACGTGGACTTGATGAACTGTTTTAAATTGCATGATATGTTATGCATGTTAAAATCATGAAATGTTAAAGTCAATATATGACTGTATTATTTTGGCTAAGTAATGATGATTGAGTAAGGAACTCAATCTTTATATTTGCTATGTGAATTAAAAGCATGTATGCCATGTTACTTTAATGAGATGTATATCGAGCATGTTATTATGTGCTATGTGATGCATGAAAAGCTGTTAGACTTTCTTTGGGTTTATCGAGCTCACTCTTGCAAATAACCACTTTTGCAGATCAAGATTTTAAGGTAAAGATATGTGCTAAGTGAGTTATAGAGATCTATATTCACGAAGATTACTTATGTTTTATGAGAAATGTATTTCATATTTTGAATGTAACATGTTGAATTGTAAAGTTGAGCTATCAAATGTATATGGATATTTAGTTATGATGTAAGACTTTGTATAGTCATTTTGTTGTAACGATTCATGATATAAGATTGAATCAAAGAGATGTAATGTAAAGGTTGCGATTCAGGGCAAGAAAGAAGGAAATGTATAAAAGTTTTAAATATTCTGCAATTTTATTAAGTTTAACATCGAATAATGATGTAAAGATAGAGATTTAATGTATGGTTAACGACCGAAGTTGAGATTTAAATTGTATGGATTTTGGGGTCGTTGCACACCCTTTGATGCCTCCATCCCAGCTGGACTTGACTTTGGTGCACGATAAAATCGGGCTAGGTGACCTTCTTTTCCACAATTGTAACACGCTTTGGACTGCATCATGCAGTTTGGACTGATGTGTCCTTCCCTTCCACATTTGTAACATACGATAGGTGGTCGTTCTCCTTCCTTAACAACGGGTGTTGGTGCTGACGTCTTTCCATCATTGTTGAATCTCCTCTTCTTGAAATGTCCATTCTTATTGTCTTGGACATGATTACCACCGAAGTGGTTACCATTTCTGGTATGTTGATTCCCTCCACGTTTGTTGTCACCACTTCTATGACTGCCACCACTGGTATTATCATATTTTCGGCTGCTTTCTCTTAGTTGGGTTGACTCGTTATCACGTTCCAATAACTGAGCCCTATTTACAACATCTGAATACAAACACAGTTTATGAGAAATTAGATATTGACGTATCTCGGGGTTTAAACCTCTTAGAAACATCCGCGTCATTCTCTCCTCATTATCAACCAAGTGAGACGCAAACCGGGACAACTCGATAAACTTAGCTTCGTACTATGACACGGTCATATTGTTCTATTCCAACTTGATGAACTCTACCTCTTTCATGTGACGAATACTTTCGGGAAAGTACTTGTCGTTGAATAGTTCTTGGAACTTCTCCCAAGACATCTTCAGTGAGATAGGTTGAGTACGCTTTACCGATTCCCACCAGTAGTCTGCCTCCCCTCGCAACATAAAGGTGGCAAAGGGAACCTTTTGCTCCTCGGAGCATCCCAAGACATCAAATATCTTGGTGATCTGTTTTATCCACGTCTCCGCCTTAAGTGGTTTTGGCTCTCCAATAAACTCCGATGGTCCCAGCTCATTGAACTGTTTAGCGGTGACCGTCCGAGAGTTTCCAATATTTCCACCTACATTTTGGACAGGAGCCGCTCTTGCCTGATATAGCATGAATTGCATAAAGCCTTTGAACATTCCATCGTTCATCATTTGGTCAGTGTTGTTGTTTTCCTGAGGATTATTGCCATCCTAATGGACATTATCCTGCGTATTGATCGTTGGTGACTCAACGGTCTCATGTGCTTTATTGCTTATCTCAATATTTTCAGATGCCATTTTCAAATACTGCCACAAAACAAGGTTAATTGACATGTCACATATTATCCTTATACTCTGATCGACCAAATAAATACCAAATAAACTTAGGTAGGTCATACTAGCAAAGGAATTCCCAGTCTCTCCCCTCTTAGTTCTTGTCTCACATCTCAGTCATAGATCATATCCCTAAGCTTTGATACTAACTGTGATGCCCCCAAAACATGTATACATCACCCATCTTGAGTCGCCAAATACATGGTACAAAATTTAAATACAACTTAATTATACAAAAGTCGTGTAAAATACGACAAAACATAATCTAAGAGTTTTAATAAGAATATTGTCATCTAGATAATATCCACACTTAATGGAGTCCTCATTACATTTATTGTCACACTATTTAATAGAATAGTGAGGACTACTAATGCTATCATCTGGACCATCACCCGCTCCTCGACTAGTCCCTGCCACGCTCTCATTTCTCAAGAGAACAAAGTGAAAGAAAGGGTGAGCTCAACTAGCCCAGTAAGAAATATTATGACTAAGATAATGCAGAATAAATTATCATTAGCCTTCAACAATGTTAAACTGATAGAATATAATAGACAACAAGTTTAACTGCAGCGGAACAAGAAATCTATTAGAAGAGTCAAGTAGAGCATAAAATCTACTATCTTCTATGATTTAAAAAGTTTTTCATCAACTTTATTGCTGAGACTCAGCTTAATAAATAAAATCGAATCATCCCTGTATCACGGCCAAAGATATTCATGTAATCATCAATGGTCATGATTATACCGAATTATCCCTGGTCATAATCATACCAACAACTGTCCATCAATGAACTACAGGCCCATGAGGACTTTTACCACATCATTCGTCACATTACGGTCATGATTACACCGAATAATCCCTGGTCATAATCATACCAAGTCCATCTATGTACGTAAGCCAAAGATGACTTTAATCATAATATAAGCATGAGGATGATGACAATGACATATATAATAATTCAATAAAACAAGTTCAAGGATAAATTTTAAAGATTTATAATTTTAATTTATCCAGAAATCAATAACGTCTAAATTGTCAACATGATACTTCTTTGTGGAGTAAAATTCAAGAATGCTCAGAAGAATATTTCCATGAAAAGATACTGGATGAAGCGCAAATATCAAGGATATTCCACTAATTTCATGGAGTATAGAAGACAAAACTTTAACCAACTGAGTATAATAGAATATATGAAACCGCAAATGGATTTTAGCCCGCCATGCGGTAACCCACGTAGACAAATCATTTCCACAATTTAATAAGAAATGAATACGAAGGATCATTCACCATGTATGCGGTAATCCACATAGATAGGTTATTCCAACAAAATAATAAAGAATGGAATAACAGAAGAATTCACCAAAGTATGTAATCAGACAAACAAAGCTTTATTCCAATGTAATAATAAAGAATGGAACCAGTCATGCGTAACTCAGCATGCATGTGATATTCCAATAGAATAATAAAAAAATAGAACCAGGTCATGCGTAATCTGCATAGACAGGATATTCCAACATAATAATTAAGAATGGAATAACAACAGAATTCACCAGGTATGCGATAGACCACATGATAAAGTTATTCCAATGTAATAATAAAGAATGGAATAATGTAAGAATTTCACCATGTATGCGGATTTAGACATAGACATGTTATTCCAATATAATAATAAAGAATGAAATAACAACCCTTACGAGTATTGAAAGAAAATAACTATCTTCATGAATACGAAAGAATAATACCCCTTACCTTAGAAGAAGACTAGATACTAGAATAGTGAGGTAGTAGACTTCTCTTCTTCTTTCTCTCTATAATTTCTCTCTATAATAATTGCTTTATAGCTTTAGTGAATTGGTGAGAAATGAAGGAAGAATGAGCTTCTATTTATAGGAAAATATAGTTTTGATAATTGCACGTTTTGGGGCTCAAAATATTACAGTATAATACCTTCCTCTTTTTCTTCATTTTTAATTTAGTCCTTCAAGTATTATCAAACTTGCACCACCTCTCCTAATAGTAAATAATGTGAATTAATAGTTCATTCATGTGACTTAATAGTATAATCATGTGAAAAAACTAATTACAGTATATTACCTTCATCTATACCTCTATTTTTAATTTAGTCATGCAAGTATTATCAATCTTGCACCACCTCCCCTAATAGTACATGAATGTGAATCAATAGTACACACATGTGAACATATAATTATAAGCATGTGAATTAATAGCAATTAATTGCTCATTTATCCAATTAATTACCCGATTGATCTATATAACCTCCAGACATCCATTATTATCGAAATAGATGTCGATTTCTACTAACACTAATAATCCCAACATAATGGAACTATCAAATTCATCTTTAATCAACACGAACTTATTCATCATTAATATTATAACTCACAATATTTAACAACCAGGTCATTCCCAGGAAAGAGGGGACTTTTCGATAAAGATTTCTCCTTATTGGCGTGCAATTAGGTGACCAAACCTCTCCTTGACAGAACTTCTAGACATTGTCAATATGGCAAATAATAATATGCATAACTTTGTCGTCTCAATTATTGATTTAATAGTATAACATATTATGCAGATGATATTGTGACAATAATTTAATCAATAATATGAGAGATACGATGCAGCAATTACTGTAGCAATAATTGAGTATAACTGAGTGACTTCTCACGTAAGTATCAATAATCAATACCGTAAGCTACTATGCAACCACGCCAGACATCGTATTCTTTACTTTTTACTACCGGGTAGTTCAACAGTTTAACGGTAAAACTTTCATCGTTATTTTTATAAAAAGATAATTTTGTCGTTTTCTAACTATGACAATACTTCCGTTGTGGGGTCCACCAATGATTGTGCCATCGTATGAATATTCCCTGTTAAAATGAATATTCCCTGACCAATCGAATATTATATAACCACTTGCTTTCTTTGAAAAATTTGTAAATATTACCCACAACTAAAACATTATATCATATCTGTGACGCCCCCAAAACAGGTATACATCACCCATCTTGAGTCGCCAAATATATAGTACAAAAATCAAATACAACTTCATTATACAACAGTCGTGTAAAATACGACAAAACATAATCTAAGAGTTTTAATAAGAATATTGTCATCTAGATAATATCCACACTCAATGGAGTTCTCATTACATTTATTGTCACACTATTTAATGTAATAGTGAGGACTACTACTAATGCTATCATCCGGACCGTCACTCTGCTCCCCGACTAGTCCCAAATTTCGCTCTCATTTCTTGAAAAGAATAAGTGAAAGAAGGGGTGAGCTCAACTAGCCCAAAGAAGAAATATTATGACTAAGATAATGTAGAATAAATTATCATTAGCTTTCAACAAAGTTAAACCGATAAAATATAATAAACATCAAGTTTAATCAGAGCGGAACAAGCAATCCATTAGAAGAGTCAAGTAGAGAATAAAATCTACTATCTTCTATGATTTAAAAGGGTTTTCATCACTTTTATCATTTGAGACTCAAATTTAATAAATAAACCACATCATCCCTGCACTACGGCCAAAGATATTCATTAGTATCACGACCACAAATTATCCATGCACTACGGGCCAAGGATATTCGTGTATTCATCAATGGTCATGATCATGCCAACAACTGTCTATCAATGCACTACGGGCCAATGAGGACTTTTACCACATCATTTGTAACATTACGGTCATGATTATACCGAATAATCCCTGGTCATAATCATACCAAGTCCATCTATGCACTACAGGCCACATATGACTTTCAAGATAATATAAACATAAGGATGATGACAATGATATAAGAATTCAATAAAACAAGTTCAAGGATAAATTTGTAAAGATTTATAGTTTAATTTATCAAGAAATCAATAACGTCCAAATTGTCAACATGATACTGCTTTGTGAAGTAAAATTCAAGAATGCTCAGAAGAATATTTCCATGAAAAGATACTGGATGAAGCGCAAATATCAAGGATATTCCACTAATTTCATGGAGTATAAAAGCCAAAACTTTAACAAACTGAGTATAATAAAGAATGGAATAACAAAAGAATTTACTGTGCATGCGATAGATCGCATGCACGAAGTTATTCCAATAGAATAATAAATAATGGAACTGTGTCATAACGTTAACGCACAAAAGTGATATTTCAAATTTAATAATAAAGAATGGAATAATGTAAGAATTCACCATACATGCGATAGACCACACGCATAAAAGTTATTTCAACGAGAATAATAAATAATGGAACTGTGTCATGCGTAATACGCATGCATGTGATGTTCCAACAAAATAATAAAGAATGGAATAATGTAAGAATTTTACCATGTATGCGGTATTGTGATGTACATGTTATTCTAATGTATTAATAAATAATGGAACCAGTCATGCATAATTCGCATGCATGTGATGTTCCAAATGTAATAATAAAGAATAGAATAATGTAAGAATTTCACCATATATGCGGTGATTGCATAAACAAAAGTTATTCCAACATAAAAAAAAGAATGGAATAATGAAGAATTTCACCATGTATACTAGAGTCCACGATACAAAAGGTTATTCCAATGTAATAATAAGGGATGGAATAACAATAGCTCTCTTCAAGAACACGAAAGAAATAATACCCCTTACCTTAGAAAAACGGGATATTGGAATAGTGAGGTAGCAGACTTCTCTTCTTCTTTCTCTCTATAATTTATCTCTATAATAATTGCTCTATAGCTTGAGTGAATTGGTGAAGAATAATAAAGAATGAGCTTCTATTTATAGGAAAATATAGTTTCGATAATTGCACATTTTGGGGCTCAGAATATTACAGTATAATACCTTCCTCTTTTCCTTTATTTTTAATTTAGTCCTGCAAGTATTATCAAACTTGCACCATCTCCCCTAATAGTAATTAATGTGAATCAATAGTAAATCATGTGACTCAATAGTTCTAGACAAGTGAAAATACGAATTATAGTATAGTACCTCCATCTATACCTCTATTTTTAACTTAGTCATGCAAGTATTATCAATCTTGCACCAACTCCCCTAATAGTAACAAGAATATGAATCAATAGTACACAAATGTGAACAAATAGTTATAATCATGTGAATTAATAGCAATTAATTGCTCATTTATCCGATTAATTACCCGACTGATCAGTATAACTTCCAGACATCAATTAATACCGAAATAAATGTCGATTTCCACCAACACAAATAATCCCAACACAATGGAACTATCAATTTCATCTTTAATCAGCACAACTTATTCATCATTAATATTATAACTCACAATATTTAACAACCAGGTCGTTCCCAGGAAAGAGGGTGTGACACCCCCAAATCCTGGTACTTCATTTCCACAGGATTCAGTGTTAACTTAATCAAAACATTCATTTATAACTACCCAATTATAATAAAATTGAATAATAAAAATCTGCCCATATAGGATTAAACTCAAATAAAAATCTCCTCAGGTTGTCTAACCTTTAACAACAATCATTCCAATGCGGAAATTAAATAAACTTCATTACAATCGTTAAACCAAAGTCTAATAATAATACTATCAAATCTATTACAAGTCTTCAGTACTTGTTCATCTTTCCTTTTCCTTTATTGGTGCTAGGTACGTCACCAGTTTCAACTTTAGCTGTAAGAAATTTTACATGCAAGAGTGAGCAAACAAGGCCCACTTGAAATAACAATAAATAAATCTTTAAACTTTTACATCAATTACCAATACTAGGCTCAATAGAACTGAACAATATATTCTATTAACTTTCTGAAAATTATAACATTCATTGAGGGTCTAATGACCACGAATCATGTCCATAGTTATAAGTAATCTTTCAACTTTAACTTTAACAAATATAAGACTATAAGGACTCCACGACTTTGGGGGATCAACCCTTCGTATAAATGTATTGTGCACAACCATTTCAACGCTAAGCGTAAACCTCTATTAAAAGAGTTGTTCATCTCAAAATTTAGAATACAAGTCCGCACTCAAAGTAAGTTTGGTTTGGATAAGCTTTCAAGGAAATTTGAATTTAACGAACATCAACTAAGGAGTAGTTGAATAAGACCAATAACACTATACTACAGAATAATAGTGATTGAATCAATCATAGTAACTAAAGTCATGCATTAGGAATAATCTAATAGCATACAATTTGAATAAATATAACATACCTTGCTTGAACAATACTAAGCCAAGGTTAAGTAGGATTGAATACTAAACATGCATGGCAATTCAGTTATGCATGTTAATCAATAATTGAAATACAAGAATAACTTGTTCAACATCAAACCAAAGTTTAGACCACTTACATCATTATAAGATAATCGAATCGAAAACAATAATTAGCTCAATAAGACAAAGAATTAGAGAACTTGCATCGTCATGAGTAACTAGATACAATGACTTACTCAATCATAGAAATCTAGCTCTCATTTAAAGTGTAGAAGTAGCAACTTACAACAATTATAAATGAATTTGAAAACAATAATGTACCAAATGAAATTAAACCCGCACAATGAAGTTTTGAGTTAGAAAACTTGCCTTGCTCGTAGACTAAACAGAATCAATTTGAATCACAATATCCTATATACATATGTCATCGTGACATAGTTAGTCATTATCACATAGCTAATACATTCATCACATAGGTTTGATTATTTAATCACATAATCAACTTATAACACAAGTTAATCCTTAATAACATAATTATTCATAGTATAGAAATACTAAAATCTATATTTTACAAATTCTACTATCATCACAAAAATGTTTTCTTAAAATTTAGTCGTGTACAAAAGTACAATCGTCGTAATTCATTCTCGTTAACTCATTGCTATATTTCCGCTTTACATCGTGGTCGCATACCGCAGTGCAGGTGATTATATTTCTACGGTTATACATACGCACTTAACGTTCATTTGTCAAGGTCATGTACATGTATCATAGCTTTCGATTTATTTTCTAAGAATAAGCATTTAAAAAGCCAAATTGGCCTAAAAGCTCAAATCTAATAGACTGATTATCATGTAATTTACATATAAACTTCATATAAACATATTGTGAAGACTTCTAACATATTTATACTCATAAAATAACACAAACATCAAATATACAACACCCAATTTCAATGTTCTTGGCAAAACTCCATTTTTTATACTTTCAATGAAAATCAACACTGTGATTTTGTTTTTCAACCAAAACAGTAAATTCAAAACACCATGATTATGATTTTACATACTCTATCAATTCTAACAATCAATTTATCAATTTAACAACAAATAAAACCTTAATTTCTACTTTAAACTAAGCCATATTCATATATATATATTTTAATATGAACTCACTATGATATATTTTTTCACAATTTACATACATACATAAAGTAATTGATTATAATCATACATAATCTCAACAAAACAATTTTACAACAACAATCATCATCCAAAGCTATATACACAAGAATTAATCATCCATAATTATTTATAGAGAACTCTTTGGAGAAGAAAACTAAACTTTAAAAATAAAATAGAAGGATTAATATCCTACCTTTGATTAAGAAGATGATACTCTAGAGTTTAGAAGAAAATGGTTATGATTACTATCTTCTTTTTCCCAATTCTTTTCTCAATTTTCTCTAAGTTTCTCTCAACTTTTCTCTCTGTATTTTTCTTTTTCTTCTTTTTCTTCAACTGAGCCTTCTTCTCTTCTTAACTCTAACTACGTAATAAAAATATAACGTATATGATATAATATCTATTAATGATATAATATAAATATAGATATAATTATATCGCTTATATTTTGTTTGAAAATCAAAAGCCATAAGGCTTGTTTGGCTAAGCTAAATAAAATAACCCTTTAATCCTTACACCTTGTTTGGTAAACCTAATTAAAACAAATGGATTAATCTTATACCTTGTTTGATAAAATACTATTAGATTAAAGACTTATTATGCAATAAGACATGTTTGGCAAAACTAAATTAAGCTCCCTTAATTTATTTTAATAACTCCTTTATAAAGCAAGATTATTTGTCACACTTCTATTTAATTAAATAATCAATTTAATCAATTCAAATATTAATCTATTAAATTACTTTAATACATAAATCATTATCACAAAACTATAATTTCTTTATAATTATAATTTTATTTAACTAACTAATATTTTAAATTATAATTTCCCATTTAAAATATTATAATTTATTTAAATCACTATAAGCTCTCTAGCTTACTTATTAAATTACATTGGTATATAATCTCATAACAATTAATTTATTTAGCTCCTTAATTATTTATTCAACAAATAATTAACTAAACTACATCAACTCAAATTACCATATAATCAATAAATATTTAATATTGCAAATAAATATTTAATATTTAATATTTAATTATTTATTCAACAAATAATTAACTAAATCACATCAACTCAAATTGAAAATTATTTATTCAATAATAAACATATCCATTAAATATTTATATAAATCAATAAATATTTAATATTACACTTTAAAATTTTGGAATGTTACATTATTCCCTCCTTACAAGGATTCTGTCCTCAGAATCACAACTCAAATAAATCATTCGTTACATTCTTCCTTACTTACAAAGATTCTGTCCCCGTAATCAAGGCACAGATTAAACAAATAACTCAGTGGTACTCTTTCAACATTTTCTTCGAGTTCCCGTAGCTTCTTCTTCAACGTTGTGGTTCTCCCATATTACCTTCACGGTAAGGTATCACTTTATTCCCTAACACTTGTTCTTTCCTCGTCGACTATCCGGATAGAACCTCTTCATAAGACAAATCTTTCTCGAATCGCAAATCTGCTCGTACTCGATCACATGTTTGTAGTCGAATTTATATGGTCGTAAATATCAAAATGTGAAAAACATTATGAATGTTTTCCAACTCTGAGGTAGAGCTACCTCGTAAGCCACTTCTCCCACTCTTCGCAAAGACTTCAAAGGGTCCAATAAACCTCTGCTTAGCTTTCCCTTTTTACCGAAATGAATTTTCCCCTTCCAAGGAGAAACTTTTAGGAATACAAAAGTTCCTACATCGAATGCACAATCTTGTCTGTGTTGATTAGCATACTTTTTCTGTCTGTCTTGGGCTGCTACTAATCTTGTCCTGATGAGTTTAACAACGCCGCTAGCTTTATTGTACCAGCTCGTCCTAATAGCATGCTTCACCGACTTCATCCCAAAGACAAAGGGAGTTCTCGCACTTTCTGCCGCCGCATAAAGCCTCGTAAGGTGGCATGCCAATGCTCGCGTGATAACTGTTGTTGTAACCAAATTCCACCAATGGTAATTGTTCTTCCCAGCTTCCTTTAAAGTCCATAACACATGCTCTCAGCATATCTTCCAATGTCTCAATTGTTCGCTCGCTTTGGCCATCTGTTTGTGGATGATAAGTCGTACTCATTCGCAATCGTGTCCCCATGCATTCTTGTAGTCTCTTCCAGAAATTTGATGTGAATCGTGGATCTCTATCGGACACAATTGATACTGGCACTCCATGCCTCGAAACGATCTCTTTAATGTACAATCTTGCCAACTGATCAAGATTGAATCAAATCTTTCTTGGTAGAAAGTGTGCTGATTTCGCCAGTCTGTCCACTATCACCCAAATCGCATCGCATCCTCTTTGAGTAGTTAGAAGACCCACCACAAAATCCATCGTGATGTGTTCCCACTTCCATTCTGGTATTTCCAATGGTTGGAGTAATCCGTTGGGTCTTTGATGTTCGGCTTTTACTCTCTGACATGTCAAGCATTTCGCTATACATTCAGCAACATCCCTTTTCATGTTTGGCCACCAAAAATGTCGGTGCAAATCTTGATACATTTTGTGCTTCTCGGATGAATTGAATATTTTGAGTCGTGAGATTCTTGGCAAAATTTCTTCTTTCGATTCTAGCTTCTTCCTCGAACCAGTAGTAATCCTTCTAGATCGACCTTGTATTTTACATCACCGCCTTCAACCGATTCTCTTTGATTTTCCCACACTCTTCATCTTGTAGTTGAGCATTCTTCACTTTGTCCACTAAAGTTGGACCACTTTTCTATCCGGAATAGTTGTTCGTCAGATTCTTTTGGAAATTTGATTTCCAACTCCAGTTTTGTCATTGCTGAAATGAGCTCCTCCTGAGTTGTTATCAACATCAGCTTCTCTCAACCTTTCCTGCTTAAAGCATCTACAACTACATTCGCTTTTCCCGAATGATAAAAGATCTCAAAATCGTAATCTTTTATCGGTTCCATCCATCTTCTTTGACGCATGTTCAAATCCTTCAAAGTGAAAATATACTTCAGACTTTTGTGGTCTGTGTAGATCTCACATTTCTCTCCATAAAGATAGTGTCTCCATATCATCGTAGCAAATACAATCGCAGCCTAATTCCAAATCATGAGTTCGGATACCCTTTCTCATAATCCTTTAGTTGTCTTGATGCATACGCAATAACTTTGTTGTTCTCGCATAAGAACACAACCCAACCCTTTATGTGAGGCATACTATACACCACAAAATTTCAGATATATCCGGTAATGTCAACACAAAAGCCATACTTAACTTCTTCTTTAAATCTTGGAAACTCTCTTCACATTTCTCCGTCCAAACGAATTTTATGCTTTTCTTGTCAAATTTATTAGCGAGTGGCTATCTTAGAAAAATCTTGAATAAATCTTCTATAATAACCAAATTATTCCCAAGAAACTCCTCACTTCGATTTGTTCTTGGTTGTTCCCAATTGATTACAGCTTCCACTTTTGATGGATCCACTAAAATCCCATCTTTGTCAATCACGTGACCCAAAAATTATACACGATCGAGCCAAAATTCGCACTTAGAGAATTTCGCGTACAAATTTTCCTTCCTTAGTGTTTCCAATGTCAAACATAAATGTTCCAAGTGTTCTTCTTGAGTTTTGGAATAAACCAGAATGTCATCAATAAATACCACCACAAACTTGTCTAAGAATGGTTTAAACACCCTGTTCATCAAATCCATGAACGCAGCAGGGGCATTTGTTAAACCAAAAGACATCACCAGAAACTCGTAATGTCTGTACCGAGTTCTGAATGCCATTCTAGGTATATCCTCCTTTCTTAACTTCAATTGGTAATACCCACTTCTCAAATCTATTTTCCAGAAATATTTAGCACCCTTTAGCAGATCAAACAAGTCATTTATTCTAGGTAATGGATACCTATTCTTAATAGTGACCTTGTTTAACTCCCTATAATCAATGCAAAGACGCATTGATCCGTCCTTCTTCTTAACGAATAAAACTGGCGCTCCCCACGGTGATACGCTTGGTTGAATATATTTCTTGTCTAGTAACTCTTGCAACTGTATTCATCGCCTCCTTCATTTCTACCGAGCCATTCTCAGACGGGCCTTCGATATTCGGTCTTTGTTCCAGCTAAGTCGATCACGAACTCAATTTCTCTCGTCAAAGTAAAGTCCCGCAAATCTTCCGAAACACGCCTTCAATTCTCTCACTACCCCAGATTTCTTCTAGTTTCACACCCTTCTTCTTCGAGTATCGACTATGTAAGCTAAATAGCCCACACAACCTCGACTCAACAATTTCTTAGCTTGCATAGTCGCCGACATTTCATTTGTCTAGGCGACTTTGCTACCATAAAATACAACCTTTGACGGAGTCATAAGGTTTACACACTTCTTGTGACAATCGACATCGCTCCATATTTGAATAGCCAATCCATCCCCAAAATTACATCAAATTCCCCGAGTCTAATTGGAATCAAATCTACCAACAAAATATTTTCCTTAATGTTCTTTCCTACGCTTCTTGTATACGAATCTAACAGGGATTACTTCCTTATTTGTAATTTCTATGTTCAAAGGAAAATTCAGTTCTTCTCTAGGCAATTCTAACCTCTTAGTAAATTCATCAGATATAAACGAACAAGTAGCACCTGAATCGAATAATACATAAGCATTTATATCATTGATTGGGATAATACCCGACACTACATCTTTTGATTGCACAAAGATCTTGCATGACCATGTTGAAGGTTCCGCCGTGGGTTTGTTTGATGTCACAGTCCCGCAGAATGGCCCATGTACTTCCATTTTACCTCCATTGCTTCCGTTGTCACTCACCCTTCCCTCTTCTTAGGGCATTCACGAGCAAAGTGATCCTTGGATCCGCACGTGAAGCATACATTCTTCTTCGGTTGAGTGCAATTTGGGGCGATGTGACCCTCCTGGCCACAATTGTAGCATACTCGCTTCCCTATCAAGCACGCACCCTTATGGAATTTCCCGCATGTAGCACATGCTTTAAACTTTTTGTTTTGCTGGTTACCCTGCTGGTGTCCAGCACCCATGCTCCCATTCCACTTCTTCTTCAAGCTGTTATTGTTGTTGTTATTTTTGTTTCCACTACTACCACCTCCATTCTTAGTCTCATTCTCATTCCTCTTCTTCTTTTGTTCCTGGTTGAACTTTGTCACTGCCTCGCCTCCACCTTTCATGAAGTATCGCTTTCTTCATCACCGTCAAGAAATGTCTTCAATCGAACAGAAACCCCATCGTCTGCCTGTGGCTTCACCC
Organism: Panax ginseng; assembly: GCA_020205605.1. Lineage (NCBI taxonomy): Eukaryota > Viridiplantae > Streptophyta > Magnoliopsida > Apiales > Araliaceae > Panax > Panax ginseng. The sequence continues at coordinate 130,015,702 of CM035140.1, forward strand.
CTGCTCAAATCTTTTGCCTTTACGCCGTCTCAAATGCAGGTTTACTTGATATGGCGCAAACCTCGCCAATTCGTTGAACTTCGCGGTATATTCAGATACTATCATCGTTCCTTGCTTTAGTTCTAGAAACTGCACTTCTAGCTGACTCTTCGAACTCTCCGGAAAATAGGTCTCGAAGAACAACTCCTTGAACCTATCCCAGGTCATCACTCCTGGCCCTTCCCGAGTTTTATTGGCCTGCCACCAATAACTAGCTTCTGCTTTCAACATGAATGTTGCTAAAGTAGTCTTCTGGTCATCCCCTACCCTAGCGATATCGAACACTTTTTCTATCTCCATAATCTAGGTTTGTGCTTCGACTGGATTTATGGAGCCACAGAATTCAGGTGGTCCAACCGCCTTGAAATCCTTAAACGTTGTACCATGGTTTTGTGGTTAATTTCGAACGCCTCACATCAAGAGGTGTCACTAGTTGTTGAACGGGTTACCGCCAACATTGTCATTATTGGTACTTCTCTAATTGTTTCTCCGTTCAATTGGTTCACGTCTGGGAGGCATTTTCTGTTAAAACAAAACATCTATTAGACTAATTCAGTTTCTTTAAGTATTTTCTAATTAACTTGCCTCTATAAAAGAAATGACCACATAACACATAACACTTTGAATAAAATAATAACTTTTATTTATTCATCATTACTTCGAAAAACATAAAAACAATAGCATCACTGCTATTTACATTCCTTTCCTGAACTACAAAAGTTACAGGACAACATCATTATTATCATATCCCATGGTTATCTAGGACTAGGGATTTACACATTATTTAATACTTATTACATGCTTTACAGGCACATTTTCTACGATGATCTATTAAGATACTTCATCGCCCTATCATGTTCTTCCTCCATGACTCGAAACATTGTTCTGCGATCTAACACGAATGATGGCAGCGTCTCGAACTGAATCGGATATCCCATGACCCGATCTTGAGCTCGATTAATTGCGATGTCAAATACTTTATCCATCTCTTCCATCTTCATCCTTTTTTGCTCGTGAGTTCCTTACCGCTTCTTCCAGCTTCGCTTAATAAGCTTCCTCGTATGCATCTTCGCCTTTGCCCTCTTAGCGCCTTCTTCTCTCAACTTTTGCTCTTCATTCAAAGAACCATCTCGATCAATTGTTCTTTCTCTCCTTGATGCAGATTAGTTTCTCCTCGGCGTTTGTCACCGCCCTCACGATCCTCGATCTCGCGTCTTTTTGTATCATTGCGATTGTTGTTCAACTACTATCTCCTCGCAACTCCTCAACTGTATCCTCAAGTTCTACGTTACGCCATGCACCTCATCGTATATACTACCACCATCGAGTTAAGTGGAATCCTTTCCTCCTCGCCCCTCGCTCATCCTCATCCTCCCGTGGTAACTCAACGGGATCCTCCTCGTCCTGCTCCACATCATCATCCTCATCTTCAACAACTGTGTCCAACGGGGCTGACTCCCATGGCAGTAGTTGTTCCCAAACTACCTGAATGTCGCGAGGCTCCTCCTCTATAGGCATTTGAGGTCCCTCCTCCCTAGCCTGACTGGATTCTTCGACATTAGTCATCCTGACAGCAAAGTTTTAAAGTTTTAATTATTAATCATTACTACTCGACACTCACGAGTACATAAACTATAAACACATTAGCACATAAGTGTCTTATTTCTTCTTTCTTAAAACTCGACAAGAGTTATCTTCACTATCTTTTCAAAGGTTACTTCCTAAGGCTTTTCCCCCCACCTAAGGTTCATAACCTAAAGCTTTGATACCAACCTGTGACACCCCCAAATCCTGGTACTTCATTTCCACAGATTCACTTGCTCACTTAATCAAAACATTCATTTATAACTACCCAATTATAATAAAATTGAATAATAAAACACCGCCCATACAGAGATTAAACTCAAATAAAATCTCCCCAAAGTTGTCTAACCTTTAACAACAATCATTCAAATGCGAAAATTAAATAAACTTCATTACAATCTTTAAACCAAAGTCTAATAATAATACTATCAAATCTATTACAAGTCTTCAGTACTTGTTCATCTTTCCTTTTCCTTTATTGGTGCTAGGTAAGTCACCAGTTTCAACTTTAGCTGTAAGAAATTTTACATGCAAGAGTGAGCAAACAAGGCCCACTTGAAATAACAATAAATAAATCTTTAAACTTTTACATCAATTGCCAATACTAGGCTCAATAGAACTGAACAATATATTCTATTAACTTTCTGAAAATTATAACATTCATTGAGGGTCTAATGACCACGAATCATGTCCATAGTTATAAGTAATCTTTCAACTTTAACTTTAATAGTCATAAGACTATAAGGACTCCACGTACTTAGGGGGATCAACCCTTCGTGCAATGTATTGTGCACAACCATTTCAACGCTAAGCATAAACCTCTATTAAAAGAGTTGTTCATCTCAGTATTTAGAATACAAGTCCGCACCAAAGTAAGTTTGGTTTGGATAAGCTTTCAAGGAAATTTGAATTTAAATCTAACATCAACTAAGGAGTAGTTGAATAAGACCAATAACACTATACTACGTAATAATAGTGATTGAATCAATCATAGTAACTAAAGTCATGCATTAGGAATAATCTAATAGCATACAATTTGAATAAATATAGCATACCTTGCTTGAACAATACTAAGCCAAGGTTAATTAGGATTGAATACTAAACATGCATGGCAATTCAGTTATGCATGTTAATCAATAATTGAAATACAAGAATAACTTGTTCAACATCAAACCAAAGTTTAGACCACTTACATCATTAGAAGATAATTGAATCGAAAATAATAATTAGCTCAATAAGACAAAGGATTAGAAAACTTGCATCGTCATGAGTAACTAGATACAATGACTTACTCAATCATAGGAAATCTAGCTCTACGAAAGTGTAGAAGTAGCAACTTACAACAATTGTAATTGAATTTGAAAACAATAATGTACCAAATGAAATTAAACCCGCACAATGAAGTTTTGAGTTAGAAAACTTGCCTTGCTCGTAGACTAAACCGAATCAATTTGAATCACAATATCCTATATACATATGTCATCGTGACATAGTTAGTCATTATCACATAGCTAATACATTCATCACATAGGTTTGATTATTTAATCACATAATCAACTTATAACACAAGTTAATCCTTAATAACATAATTATTCATAGTATAGAAATACTAAAATCTATATTTTACAAATTCTACTATCATCACAAAAATGTTTTCTTAAAATTTCGTACAAAAAAGTACACCGCTTTGTCGAACCATTCTCCTAACTCGTATTTGCTACCTACACAGCTACATCATGGGTCATCACTGCTGGCATGGTGATGATATATATGGCTACCACGAAACGTATCATTGGTCAAGGCACACAAGCGCCGAAATCATAGCTTTCGATTGGCAACTTCGACAACAATGCGTTTAAAAAGCCAAATTATTTTAAAAGCTCAAATCTAATAGATTGATTATCATGTAATTCACATATAGACTTCATATAAACATATTGTGAAGACTTCTAACATATTTATACTCATAAAATAACACAAACATCAAATATACAACACCCAATTTCAATGTTCTTGGCAAAACTCCATTTTTTATACTTTCAATGAAAATCAATACTGTGATTTTATTTTTCAACCAAAATAGTAGATTCAAAACATCATGATTATGATTTTACATACTCTATCAATTCTAACAATCAATTTATCAATTTAACACAAATAAAACCTTAATTTCTACTTTAAACTAAGCCATATTCATATATATATATATATATATATATATATATATATTTTAATATGAACTCACTGTGATATATTTCTTCACAATTTACATACATACATAAAGTAATTGATTATAATCATACATAATCTCAACAAAACAATTTTACAACAACAATCATCATCTAAAGCTATATACACAAGAATTCATCATCCATAATTATTTACAGAGAACTCTTTAGAGAAGAAAACTAAACTTTAAAAATAAAATACAAAGATTAATATCCTACCTTTGATTAAGAAGATGATACTCTAGAGTTTAGAAGAAAATGGTTATGATTACAATCTTCTTTTTCCCAATTCTTTTCTCAATTTTCTCTAAGTTTCTCTCAACTTTTCTCTCTGTATTTTTCTTCTTCTTCTTTTTCTTCAACTGAGCCTTCTTCTCTTCCTAACTCTAACTACGTAATAAAAATATAACGTATATGATATAATATCTATTAATGATATAATATAAATATAGATATAATTATATCAGTTATATTTTGTTTGAAAATCAAAAGTCATAAGGCTTGTTTGGCTAAGCTAATAAAATAACCCTTTAATCCTTACACCTTGTTTGGTAAACTGAATTAAAACAAATGGATTAATCCTTATACCTTGTTTGATAAAACACTATTAGATTAAAGACTTATTATGCAATAAGACATGTTTGGCCAAACTAAATTAAACTCCCTTAATTTATTTTAATAACTCCTTTATAGCAAGATTATTTGTCACACTTCTATTTAATTAAATAATCAATTTAATCAATTCAAATATTAATCTATTAAATTACTTTAATACATAAATCATTATCACAAAACTATAATTTCTTTATAATTATATTTTTTTAACCAACTAATATTTTAAATTACAATTTCCCATTTAAAAGATTATAATTTATTTAAATCACTATAAGCTCTCTAGCTTACTTATTAAATTATATTGGTATATAATCTCATAACAATTAATTTACTTAGCTCCTTAATTATTTATTCAACAAATAATTAACTAAACCACATCAACTCAAATTGCCATATAATTCAATAAATATTTAATATTGCAAATAAATATTTAATATTTAATATTTAATTATTTATTCAACAAATAATTAACTAAATCACATCAACTCAAATTGAACAATTATTTATTCAATAATAAACATATCCATTAAATATTTATATAAATCAATAAATATTTAATATTACACTTTAAAATTCTGGAATGTTACAGAGGGGGCTTTTCGATAAGGATTTCTCCTTATTATGCCAAGAATTAGGTGACCAAACCTCTCCTCGATGTAACTTCTGCACATTGTCAATATTGCAAATAATAATATGAATAACTTTGTCGTCCTCAATTATTGATTTAATAATAATAAATATTATGCAAATGATAATCTTTGACAATAATTGAATCAATAATATGAGAGATATGATGCGAGAATTATCAGAGCAATAATTGAGTATAACTGAAGTGACTTCTCACGTAAGCATCAATAATCAATACTTGTGTGCTACTATGTAACCACACGTGACATCTTGTATTTTTATTACCGAGTAGTTCAACAGCTTTTAATTGGTAACACTTTCGCCGCTATTTTATAAAAAGATAATTCCGTTAGCTTTCTAACTACGATTAATACTTTCGTTAGGGGGTCCACTAATGATTGTGCCGTCGTCTTTAATATTCCCTGTTAAAACAAATATTCTCCACCAATCAAATATTATATAACAACTTGCTTACTTTGCAAAATTTATAAATATTACCCACAACTATAACATTATATCAAATCTACACCATAATATTCAAAAAAATATTTTGAGAAATTTAAATCTTATTCATAAAATCTGGGGTCTCACAATCTCCCCTTTATGAAATTTCGCCCTCAAAATTTATGTACGTACCTGGTATGCCAAAGAGGTGAGGATATCTTGAATACCTTTATCGTCGAAAACATTACACATTGCATACGTGCATGCCCGATGTCCTTCGATTACCTCTGAATGCACACCAGTCCCTAAAATAGCCATTTTAGGTCATGATACCGACCTCAAATCTCAAAATATAAAGAATGAAACTTTTAGCTCTACTCGTTATCTTTCTGAATCATCCTGAATCACCTCAATCGGAGTTCGTATGAAAAAGTAATGCCCAATTTACTAAAAGACGTTCGGATAAATTTTGGCTTAACACTTGACCAGCGCCTAGGCGCCCAAATTTGGCCTTAGGCAAGCACCTAGGCGCCCAAGAATAGATTCTAAGCACCGAGCCTAGTGCCTAGGCGCTCGACCTTTGGTACTTAACTCCAATTTTTCAGATTTTGCAAATTTTGACACACATACTTCAAATCTTCATAACTTCTTCATCCATTATCGGAATTAGTCCGTTTTCGAGGCTATGGAAAGCTTGTAACATGCTCTATAAAACCCCCATGATTTCATCATTTTAAGATTCATTAATTATTCCAAAATTTGGCTCCAAAGTCCCCCAAGACTAAGTTTTTACTAACAACGATACGTGAAAAACGTTATAAATACGCGACATACTTGGCGGTAAAACGAGTCTATAGGCCACAGTTCCTACTCGATCGAGGATTTCAAATGGGCCAATTAAATCGAGGGTTGAGATTTCCTCTCTTCATCGATTCTTACTTCTAGAATAACGCCCTCTTGAACCTTCTTCTTCACATTCATCAGCTTAGAGTATGTAGCTTGATCGACTTTAACTTTATCGATTAAAGTCGATTCTAATCGTATATTCGTTATCTTCATGTGGGTCACATTCATCGCATTCGTAAATGCATCCGATCTTCTACTCAACGCGTCAGTTACCATGTTCGCTCTTCGACAATGATATTGAATGGTATAGTCGTAATCTTCAATAGCTCGAGCCAACGTCTTTGGCACATGATACGTTCGTTTTGGTTGAAGAAATATTTAAGGGTTTTAGAAATGGGTTTTGTACTGGGGTCAATACAAAATTCGATTTCACGCTCTAGGGGTAGGCTAGGAAGTTCTTCTGGAATATGTCAGGAAATTTATTAACAATAGAAATATCATTCAAAACTGTGACTCTCATCCAAGACTTGGATAACACATGTAATCAAGGTTTCACCTAACAGAGTTTCCACCGATAAGTCAAAGTCTAATTTCTCTGTGGTCAAATTTAAACGTTGAGCGCAAGCAAGAGAGATAAAAGAATGGGGAGAACCGGTATCTAATAAGGTATAAACTTCACAAGAATTTATAATTAACTAACCCGTGCTAACTTTGTTTGGGTTACTAGCTTTTTGAGAATGAAGTCACGAAAAACGCTCTTCCTGAAACCACCGACTTTGTTTTGTCCTTATCCGCCTTTGGTGCCACCGTCCCAGCTGGACTTGACTTCAGTATACCACAAAATTGAGCTAAATGACATTCTCTTCTTGAAATTTCCACTTCTATTATCTTGGCCATGATTACCACCGAAGTGGATACCATTCTTGGCATGATAATTTCCCCCACGATGGTTATCATTGTTCAGATGGTCGTTGCCACCGGTACGATTATTATTGTGTTGTTGCTCGTTATCCTAGGTATTGATCATTGGTGACTCAACGGTCTCATGTGATTCATTACTGATCTCAACATTTTTAGATGCCATTTTCAAACACTGTCACAAAACAAGGGTTAATTGACATATCACATATTATCCCTATATTCTGACCGACCAATTAAATACCAAATAAACTTAGGTAGGTCATACTAACGAAGGAATTCCCCGTCTCTCCACTCCTAGTTCTTGTCTCACATCTCGGCAGGATCATATCCCTAAGCTCGATACTAACCGTGACGCCCCCAAAACAGTATACATCACCCATCTTGAGTCGCCAAATACATTGTACAAAAAATCAAATACAACTTTATTATACAACAAATAGTCGTTTAAAATACGACAAAATATAATCTAAGAGTTTTAATAAGAATATTGTCATCTAGACAATATCCACACTCAATGGAGTTCTCATTACATTTATTGTCACACTATTTAATAGAATAGTGAGGACTACTAATGCTATCATCCGGACCATCACTCTCGCTCCCCACTAGTCCTGTGCGCCTCATTTCAAGAGAACAAAGTGAAAGAAAGGATGAGCTCAACAAGCCTAGTAAGAAATATTATGACTAAGATAATGCAGAATAAATTATTATTAGCCTTCAACAAAGTTGTTAAACCGATAAAATATAATAAACATCAAGTTTAACTCGCAATGAACAAGCAATCCATTAAAAGAGTCAAGTAGAGAATAAAATCTACTATCTTCTATGATTTAAAAGGTTTTTCATCACTTTTTTTGCTGAGACTCAGCTTAATAAATAAACCACATCATCCCTGCACTACGACCAAAGATATTCATTAGTATCACGACCACAAATTATCCATGTACTACGGGCCAAGGATATTCGTGTATTCATCAATGGTCATGATTATGCCAACAACTGTCCATCAATGCACTACGGGCCAATGAAGACTTTTACCACATCATTTGTAACATTACAGTCATGATTATACCGAATAATCCCTGGTCATAATCATACCAAGTCCATCTATGCACTATAGGCTACAGATGACTTTCAACATAATATAAACATGAGGATGATAAGAATTCAATAAAACAAGTTCAATGATAAATTTTTAAAGATTTATAATTTAATTTATCCAGAAATCAATAATGTCCAAATTGTTAACATGATACTGCTTTGTGGAGTAAAATTCAAGAATGCTCAGAAGAATATTTCCATAAAAAGATAGTGGATGAAGCGTAAATATCAAGGATATTCCACTAATTTCATGGAGTATAAAAGCCAAAACTTTAACCAACTGAGTATAATAAAGAATGGAATAACAAAAGAATTAACTGTGCGCATGCGATAGACCGCATGCATGTGTTATTCCAATGTAATAATAAATAATGGAACGAGTCATGCGTAACGCACAAACAGATATTCCAACCGAATAATAAAGAATGAAATAACAGAAGAATTCACCATGCATCCGATAGACCGCATAAACAGGTTATTTCAACAGAATAATAAATAATAATGGAACCGTGTCAAATAATACGCATGCATGTGATGTTCCAAATGAATAATAAAGAATGGAATAATGTAAGAATTTCACCATGTATGCGGTATTGCATGACAAAAGTTATTCCAACAAAATAATAAATAACGAAACCAGGTCATGCGTAATTCGCATAGACAGGATGTTCCAATAGAATAATAAAGAATGGAATAACAGAAGAATTTCACCATGTATGCGGTACTTCACATAAACAGGTTATTCCAACATAAAAATAAAGAATGGAATAACAGAAGAATTTTACCATGTATACGGTAGTCCACGTATACAAGTTATTCCAACAGAATAATAAGGGATGGAATAATAATAGCTCTCTTCAAGAACACGAAAGAAATAATACCCCTTAGCTTAGAAAAATTGGATACTGGAATAGTGAGGTAGCAGACTTCACTTCTTCTTTCTCTCTATAATAATTGCTCTATAGCTTGAGTGAATTGGTGAAGAATAATGAAGAAATGAGCTTCTATTTATAGGAAAATATAGTTTCGATAATTGCACATTTTGGGACTCAGAATATTACAGTATAATACCTTCCTCTTTTCCTTTATTTCTAATTTAGTCCTGCAAGTATTATCAAACTTGCACCACCTCCCCTAATAGTAAATAATGTGAATCAATAGTAAATCATGTGACTCAATAGTTCTAGACATGTGAAAATATGAATTACAATATAGTACCTCCATCTATACCTCTATTTTTAACTTAGTCATGCAAGTATTATCAATCTTGCACCAACTCCCCTAATAGTAACAAGAATGTGAATCAATAGTACACACATGTGAACAAATAGTTATAATTATGTGAATTAATAGCAATTAATTGCTCATTTATCCAATTAATTACCCGACTGGTCAGTATAACTTTCAGACATCAATTAATACCGAAATAAATGTCGGTGTCCCCCAACACTAATAATCCCAACACAATGGAACTATCAATTTCATCTTTAATCAACACAACTTATTCATCATTAATATTATAACTCACAATATTTCACAACCGTGTCGCTTCCTGTGAAAGAGTGGGCTTTCCGATAAGGATTTCTCCTTATCAGCGCCGCAATTAGGTGACCAAACCTCTCTTTGATGTAACTTCTAGACATTGTCAATATTGCAAATAATAATATGAATAACTTTGTCATCTCAATTATTGATTTAATAATAATAAATATTATGCGATAATAATCGTGACAATAATTGAATCAATAATATGAGAGATATGATGCAAAGAATTCATCGTAGCAATAATTGAGTATAACCGAGTGACTTCTCACGTAAGCATCAATAATCAATACTTGTGCTACTTATGTAACCACACGACATCGTATTTTTTTATTACCGAGTAGTTCAACAGTTTTAACGGTAACACTTTCGCCAAGTTATTTTTATAAAAAGATAATTCCGTTGCTTTTAACTACGACAATACTTCCGTTAGGGGTCCACTTAATGATTGATTATGTCGTCGCATTTAATATTCCCTGTTAAAACGAATATTTCCCGACCAATCAAATATTATACAACAACTTGCTTACTTTGCAAAATTTATAAATATTACCCACAACTATAACATTATATCAAATCCACACCATAATATTCAAAAAAATATTTCGAGAAATTTAAATCTTTATTCATAAAATATGGGGTCTCACAATATCCACACCATAATATTCAAAAATATATTTCGAGAAAATTTAATCTTTATTTATAAAAGTTGGGGTCTTGCATTGCTTGTTAAATCTCCTCTCTCTCTCTCAATATATTGGTCAAGTTTGGTAAAACAACCAAATGGACCACCTAGCCTTCCTTTTATAGAAAAGTCTAATGGAGGGTAAAATGGTCATTAAGCCCACCTCCTTACTATTCACCTCCTTACTATTCCTTTACTTAGCCACCAAGTAAATTCACTTTACTTGGCCACCAAGTGGCCATCCTACATGGTCCATGGGTCCCCCTATGGGTTGCCCCATGGGTTTTACCCATCTGGTGACCCATCGGTTCGATCCGCAGTTTGTTTTCTTAGTTTGGGCCTTAACATTAATTTTTATTGGGCCTATCTTGGGCTCAACTTAACAATGCTTTGGGCTTGACATAATCCAAGTCCAATTGGATTCTACAAAGTCCATGAACTCAAAGTCCAATAGTATTCTCTTCGTATATAGTTCGTACGATATTCGTATTATACGTCGTAATAATATTCATACTATACTCGTATAATAACTAGTATCATACTCATATTTCTCACGTATAATAACCCTAATCATTATACGTAGCCACTTAATTCTCGAAACTCTCTTTTCTTAACCCTTAGCTTTTAAGTCCGTAGGCGAAAACTTTTTTTACCACAACTGAAATATTATTGAATATTCCATCACGTCTTAGAATTCTATCATTACGCGTTTCTCAGAAATTCAAACTTAATCTCCGAGCAGAAATGGATGAATAGTGTTTTTACAGAAATTTCTCAAAAAATCATTATTTTTGTCTTGGAAATTCAAAACAATTAATCCTAGTACACAACCAGAATACTAACCACATCCGCACATTCTAGGTCATAGAACGACCTTCAAATAGCTTACTCACATAAATAATCAATTAAATTCGTTTAATTCAAATAATCAAATAAAATTTAATTCACATAAAGATCCGATTTTCTCGGGCGTTACATTCTCCCCCCCCTTATAAGGATTCTATCCCCAGAATCTCATTACAATTACATAAACAAATGAGGAAAATTTTCCTTCATTTTACTCTCGAGTTCCCACGTTGCTTCTTCAGTATTGTGGTTCCTCCAAATTACCTTAACCGAATGTATTATCTTATTTCTCAAGACTTGTTCCTTCCTATCAACAATCTGATTTGGAAGTTCTTCTACGTTAAGTCTTTTTCTACTTGAATAGATTCATACTTTATTACGTTATTGTAGTCCGGTTATTAAGGACGCAACACAGACACGTGAAACACATTGTGTATTCATTCCATCTCTGGAGGTAAAGCTACTTCATATGCTACCTTTCCTACCATTCTTAAAATTTCAAAAGGTCCTACAAACCTTGGGCTTAACTTCCCTTTCTTTCCAAAATGTATCTTCCCTTTCCAAGGCGATACTTTCAGAAAGACATATGAAACTACTTCAAACTCCCTCTTCTCACGATGAGGATCTGTATACTTCTTTTGTCTATCTTGAGCCGCTACCAATCGAGTTCGTATTAACTTAACCATGTCCGCCGTTTGTTGTACCATATCAGGTCCCAACATTCGACGTTCACCTACTTCATCCTAGCACAGTGGTGTTCTGCACTTCCTCCCATATAACGCTTCGTAAGGCAACATGCCTATACTAGCGTGAAAACTATTGTTGTAAGCGAATTCCACCAAAGGCAAATGTTCGTCCCAACTCCCCTTGAAATCCATAACGCAAGATCTTAACATATCTTATAGCGTTTGAATTATCCGTTCACTTTGTCCATCCGTCTGTGGATGATACGCCGTACTTAACCTCAACTGCGTTCCTAGTTGTTCTTGCAAACTCCTCCAAAAGTTCGATATGAATCGTGGATCATGATCTGACACAATCGACACAGGTACTCCATGTCTGGAAATATTTTTTTGACATAAAGCTTAGCCAATTGCTCTAGGTTATACCTAACTCCTATTGGTAAAAAGTGAGCTAATTTTGTTAACCGATCTACTATTACCCAAATAGCGTCGTAGCCCTTTCTCATCGTTGGAAGTCCCACCACAAAATCCATCGTGATTTGTTCTCATTTCCACTCTGGAATCTCTAGTGATTGTAGTAATCCACTAGGTCGTTAGTGTTCAGCCTTAACTTTCTGACAAGTTAAGCACTTACTAACATATTATGCTATTTCCCTCTTCATATTTGGCCACCAAAAGTTATAACGAAGGTCTTGATACATCTTAGTACTACCAGGATGTATCGAGTACCTCGAACTATTGGCCTCACTCATAATCTCTTCTTTTAACTCAGAATTATTTGGAACACAAATTCTTCCTTCAAAACGAAGTAATCTTTTTTTATCAAGGTTATACTTAGTCTTCACTTCATCCTCAATTATCTTTTTCATTCGCACGCACTCCTCGTTATCTAGTTGTACTTCCTTAACTCGTTCCATTATCGTTGGTCGAGTCTCAATTGTGAATAACATTTCTACCACTCACTACAAAAAAATGGGCCTTTAGCAACGATTTTTCGGGCAACGACTTTATAAGTCGTTGCTAAAAGTATATGTTTAGCAACAAAATTTATCCTTCGTTGCAGATTGTGTCAGGCTTTCACTTTTTGCAATGAAATTCGTAAGTCGTTGCAAAATTTCGTTGCTAATTCATTGGCGGAAAAAATTTTCATTAGAAATTCGTTGCAAAATTTTCGGCCACTTGCTTTCCCGTCATCGCGGGCAACGAATGTTTTTTTGTTGCTAAAAATGGGGCTTTAGCAACGATTTTTCATGCAAAGTCGTTGCTAAAAGTGTATGTTTAGCAACAAAACTTGTCCTTCATTGCAGATTGTGTCAGGCTTTCACTTTTTGCAACGAAATTCATAAGTAGTTGCAAAATTTTGAAACAAAATTCGTTAGAAATTCGATTTGCAAAATTTCTTACCACTGATTTCTCCTCATCGTAAGGCAACGAAAGTTTTTTGTTGCTATATTTCGATTGCCTAATATGGACCACATTCATTGACAACAATTTTTATTTTCATTTGATATTTTATACAACTTTTTGCAACAACTATTAAAATGTTGCCTTAAAGTATAATAAAAAATAATAATAATAATAATAATAATAATAATAATAATAATAATAATAATAATAATAATAATAATAATAATAATAATAATAATAATAATAGTACTAATAATAATAATAATAATAATAATAATAATAATAATAATAATAATAATAATAATAATAATAATAATAATAATAATAATAATAATAATAATAATAATAATAATAATAATAATAATAATAATAATACTACTACTACTAATAATAACAACAACAACAACAACAACAACAACAACAACAACAACAACAACAACAATAATAATAATAATAATAATAATAATAATAATATAATAATAATAACAATAACAGTAATAATAATAGTAGTAGTACTAATAATAATAATAATAATAATAATAATAATAATAATAATAATAATAATAAAAAAAACCACCACCACCACCACCAATAGTACTTGGTATTATTTAGTAGTATTTTGGAGTCTGAAATTAAAATTTTTTTGTTGGCAACTTTATTCAGTTCACCTGTCTCTTCGAATTACATGCCAAATTATTGAGCATAAAAACAAAACTATGAATGATGACTTATAACAAACTTTTTTCTTTAAAGATCTCTGTGACTTTGACTGATTGTTCTAAAATTTTTGGTATATGCCTTCAGCGACCCTGGTCTAAAGCATCCATGATTTATTCAGCACATAAAACTCAAAACAACATGAATATTAGTTACTTTATCAGCGAAAATGAACACCAGTTATTTATACAATAGCATGATAACAATTACCAATTAAGATACAAAATACTAACAATGACAAGTTTTTAACTTAAACAAGTTGGGGGTTGAGATGTGGGAGGAACTGTCTAGGATCACTTGAACTTTACAACCACACAGGAAATGCCATCAGTGCTCTTCCTTGCAAGTGCCTCTTGATGAGGTGTTTTTTCTTTGTGATCGAGCATCCTTAATGTGTTTGATATAATCCACGGCTTCTTGATTTGACAAAACCTGATACCACATGATAAATGTATTAAACCTGATCTAATAATCAAGAACAAAAGATGGTTTTAAGCCAGCCCACATTTATCGATGTTATGCCAATTAACTTAGTTACAACAATCGTTCTTGATATCTTGCTAGACTAATCCTTTAGCACTGGCAAATACTACCACTCCAATTGTTTCCATCTTTCGTAAGTACTCCATGTAAGCCCCAGTCAATATTCAAACAAAAATTCATTGCAAAATAAAAAGCTGAATAAATAAATCAAATTGAAATAAAAAACTGAATAAATAAATCAAATTGTTTCAGAGATGGAATTAAGAAACACTATTACATCTGTGATCTTGAGTAGAATGAATTGCACATGTATGCAACCTTCAAATGTAATTGCTTTTCTGTTATGTAGATATTACACGTGTATCAGAAAATGGAATTACATTAGAGTTGCAAATGTAAGTTGAGCTCTACCAATTAATCAATGAATATTTGAATAAACTTGCAATACATCATTAAAGTGAACACATTTGCAACTCTAGTTTTAATTTCTACTGTCAAATGTAATATTTAATTAGTATTCTTTGAGGTGTCATTCAAATATCATTTCAAGTCATGCTTTTGCTTTTCAAGATAAAAATAAACTGGACTTCTTATCAAAATATAATTTCCTTTTTAATTCCATACTCTAGAATTACCACTGCCATCAAAACAACTCTCAAATCACAAATTTTCACTATATTTTCCCAAATATTTGTAACTTGTAAGTACAAAATGGATGATAATGGTGATTGATCAGCCATAAAGAGCATGGCCAGAAGAATCAACAACTCATGGATGAAATAAGAGAGTCACATATGAGAGGCAACTAGAAATTTATCTAACAAATCATGTATCCTAATGAGTGTCATTCTCCGTGGATTTATAGACAAGGCATAAAACAAAAACTAATTGCCAAAAAGGACAAATTCAAACTCAACTATGAATAACAATATTTGTATAATTTAATATTATGCATCTTACTTCAACCCTTGACAATGATTCTTCAATTACTCCCTCTGTAATATCCTTGAACTTTGTATTCATTGGGACGTGGTGGCGGACCATCAATCCTATCTCTGACGATAACTTAGCAGATTCTGTAGGATCTATGGGCCTTCCTTTACTAGGTGACACATTGATAGCCATCTTCTTTCCTTTTGACTTGGTGAGTTTCTCAAGACCAATACCGTGAGTAGGTCCGCGTATTTTCTTTGCTGAAGATGAAGTTATTCAAAATATTAGATGTCAAAAAGTAAAAGGAACAACAAATTAACAAGAAAATAATAATTATGTATATCATATATATAGGGTCAGATGACCACCTGGGGTTTGGGCGGTTTCCCACTTAATCACCTGTAGTCAGTAAAGCTATATTTAAACACCCGACTTTTTGAGTTGAAGTGAAAAACTGCTTTCTGTCATAACTCTGTTACTTAAGTTGGATAAAGACTTATTTACCCTCCTTATATATAAAGGACATATTTATAACAAAACAGAGAAAATCATTCACAGAATGTATATCCCCAAAATAAAATTTAAGAACAGCGGCTAAACTTATCAGAGAATTAGAACACGAAATCAAAACCTCATTTATCAAAACACCATTACAAAATCCAAATTCAACAACAATTACACACAGAATCAGAAAAAGACTTGAAATTACAAATGACATTTAACAGAGCTGACAGAACATGCGAGTAATCTAGCTATTTCAAATGGATTCCTTTCTTCACAGATATCATTCATGCCAGACATGCCTCCCATGACACCAAGGCTCTGTAAGACACAGTAACAAATAGAATCAGTATATGATTTAATCTACTTTCATTTATAAAATCGTAACCTAAAACATCCTTACCGAGAAATCCATATCTTCCATACCCGGATCATTAGTACTGAATAGCGGTGAAGTGGAATTCGAACAATTAGCAACACATAGAGCATGTGCAATTATACTGCACAAAATAAAATTAGGATATAAATTAACAAAAATAATATCGTATACCAGTATCATCTTTATCCACCCATTTGTCCCAGTCTACTTTCACATAGCGTGGTGTCTTGGCATCTCCACGCAAGAGAAAGCAGTAGAATACAAAAATATAGATAAATTAACTGGATAGAAAGAGTGGATAATGAACCAAAGCAAATCATATAGATAAATTAACTGGATAGAACAAAAATCAGAAAAAGCAGTAGAATACAATTAAAATAAAGAGATATCACCATCTAAAACTGGAGAAATTGAAATCAGAGTCGAATAAAGAGACAAAACGAATACCTCATCGTGATTCATCATCAAACGAAAACAGAGCAAAGACAATATAAGAAATTTGCCATGGGTGAGCATATCAAAACTAGAACTCGATAATTTCGAAGAATGAATTTTTGATCGAGTCGAGTACCTGTTGCTTTGGCTTCCCTCTTTTGGTCGTATATTGATCTCGTGGTCTTATCAGACAAGAGATTCCAAGCTTGCAAGATAAGATTAAATGCCCCATCAGCCCCTTTTGCCTTGTTTTTATCAGGATGAATCATGAGAGCCAGCTTCCTGTACTGCTTCCTCACCACCGCTTCTCCGCCAAACCACCCCCTTTCTCTTTAACGACTCCTCCATCGCTGACATCATCCTCTACCTCTATCTCGAAAACTACCCGTCAGATGAATCCGAATCTGAATCTATCTTCGACGTCAATTCGGTCGATCAATCGGACGTCCAGATCTACCTCCACTCCTCTATTTCCCATCGCTCGAAATACTTCGATGCTCTCTTATCTGATCCATGGAAGATACAAACAGAATCAAAACCCAATACGGAGACCTAATTCATTTTTGGGCATTTTCATGAAGAAAACCCCACAAAATCTCAGACCCATTTCGTTGTTGAACAAATTTATGAAGAAAAAGCCTCCTAATCACAGACCCAATTCGATTTTGAGCAAACCCATAAAATAAAAATCACAAATACACAGATCTGCTTTTAAAAGTTAAGAGGAAGAAGAAGGGGGATATTTCATACATTTTCCAGTTTCTTTTGACTGTTACAGTCCCTTCTCACGCGCTTTTGGCGTCCGACCTACACGCACCGTTAAGATGGATGGAAAATGTGACTTTTTCACTTCAACTCAAAAAGTCGGGTGTTTAAATGTAGCTTTACTGACTACAGGTGGTTAAGTGGGAAACCGTCCAAACCCCAGGTGGTCATCTGAACTTAACCCATATATATATATATATATATATATATATATACACACACACACGTGTATAACATATGTCTACTAAATAGGTTTACATAAAACTCACATTGTGCAGACTCTTGCTCATCGGACATCGGTGTCGGGCCACATTTTGTTGGTGGGGTAGAATTTTCACCAACAATAGTGTCATTAGTACGTTACATCGAGGTAGAAATAGGAGTACGCACATCATTCGCATGACCATCATTGGAATTCGGTGAACGTGCAATCATTGAACGTAATTTGCTTGTTCGACCCACAGGTGATGGTTGAGCAGATCGAGTTTGTGATCTTGTGATTGGGCTTCTTGGTGGACTTGGTGTCAGCATAATTCGTAATCTTGTGATTGGGCTTCTTGGAGGACTTGATGTCAGCATAATTCTTCTTTTTACACGATTTGAACCTTCAGTTAAGTTTAGTTCAACTTCTTCATTATCCTCAAAGACCTCAACATTTTGTGAGGCTAAATATTTTCTTGTTTGAGCTGCTTCTTTCCTCTTAAATCCGTACGCAGGACATTTTTTGAAGTACACGAATTATGCAAGATGTGTAAATTTCTGAAACAACATAATCAGATCAGTTATATGTATTAGTAAATAAGACATGTTTGTTACTAGAAAGTAATACTTAATCATGTCGTACATCTCAAAATCATAACAGGAATCACCATGCATGCCTAAATTCACACATCCAAAAGAAGCTGATTCATTTTTTCAAGTATATACACTAAACAATGAAATAAAAATCAAGTTAGATAAAACAATTGGAATATTCCACTACTTAATTTGCCTAACAACAACAATAGTTATGTCAAATCTAAAACGGAGTAGCTAAATGGAAATGTAAAACTCTTTTGCATTCAAGAACTATTAATACAGTCAAGAGAGTAAAACCTATGTTTTACCTCCAAAAGCACATGAAGAGAAGTACATAAACTCAGTTCGGTAGACCAAAATCAAAACATAAACCACATTTATCTATAAATAATCCATGATATTTAATCCATATTCAACATAATCAGAAATAGACTGATTATAAAAACAAACAACAATATAAATCGAAGTAAAGGTGAAGAAAGGATCTGACCTGCCACAACCAGTGCTTGACAGTTGACGCCAGAGCCCAGAAGATACCTAGCGACTTATTTTGGGAATAAGTTTATGAGAAGTGAATGAGAAGTCCAGATTATATATTAATTGGAGGGAATTATCTATCGCTAAACGATTTTGGGAGGGAAATATAATATATTGGAGCAAAAATTATAGCGGGATAAAGTATACTAATACTGTGTCTTAGCTTAATTAATATCAGTCTCTTAGACAAAATATAAGTAAAGGAAAATTTAATATTTTTTTTACATGTTTGTAATATTAGAGATGAAAAATAATTTCTTTTCGATCTCTGGACTTGTGATATACATGTTATTTATTAAAAATACATAACAATATTATTAATTTAATAGATAATTATTATTATTTTTAGATAATTAGTACTCTTCGTTCTATATTAAACGTCTTCATTTGATTTTGTTACGTGAAATTGACCATTTTTAAAATTTAATATATTTTTTTAAAAAATAAAATATACGTCTATCGATTATGATCGTAATAAATTATGGAGAATTTACTACAATTGTCAATATTCGGAATTTAAAATTTATGTATAAATTTTTTAAATAAATAATTTTAAAAATTGATAATTTAACCATAAAAGTCAAATTATGGAGTTTATTAGGAGTATTATTTAGATGATTAGTTATTTAGTATTGGAATGGCTCGTATGAAATTAAGAGGTGGTAACGGTGATAATGGAACTTGTACTAATTATTTATATGTCTACTAATTTATAAAGAATATGTTCTGCATAAACAATAAGATATAATAGTAATATATATGTGATTTCATTCTTTATTTCCTCTTATCAATGTACCCACATACGCCTAGGGGTGTTCAAAACAATCAGTTTTTTTTTTTTTTTTTTTTTTTTTTTTTTTTTTTTTTTTTTCAGCTTTTTGATTCCGGACCGAACCTATCGGTTCGGTATAAAAAAGAACCGGTCTGATTTGGTACAAAAAAAACGGTATATACCAATTTTTCGGTACCAACGTTCGGACCTTTCAGCATCACTCAAAGCACCACCTACTAAGACCTACTTGCCGACAACCATCTTACATCATGTCAACAAAATGTCAAGAAGGGCTCTCAAGCGGGTGCTCGCATTTCCATCAAGCCAACTCGATGATTTTAAGCAACCGCCTTTCTGGACCTTCGACTGCAAGACCAAACACCCTCTACTAGACCCTCTTGGTGGCAACCATCTAGCATCGTGTCAACAAATTGTACGAACGTGCACCTGACCGAGGACCATTGGGCAAAAAAATTGATTTTTGGAACGCCCGCCATCTTTCCATTAAGCCGACACATCAGCGTAATCCACCAATGTTCGGACCTTTCAGCAGCACTCAAAGCACCACCTACTAAGACCTACTTGCCGACAACCAACTTGCGTCATCATGTCAACAAAATGTCAAGAAGGGCCCTCAACCGGGTGCTCGCATTTCCATCAAGCCAACTCGATGACGGAAGCAACCGTCTTTGTATATTTTAAATGATTGGGGATCATATGAAATTTTTACAGTCAAAACTTTAGGATTATGTTTATTTGAAAAAAATATTCTTGGGATTTGAATATTTATATTAATTTAACACTACTTATGACTATGTTCGCCCATGATATAAATTAGTGAATATAAATTGTATTATATATAAATGCATTAAATTTTTAACAATATTAAATTTAATTTTAATAACACTATTTACGTAACTTACAATATCGATTATGGACTATAATAATCTATAAAGTAAATATATTTCCACTACTTTAAAATTAAAAATTTCATACATTGACCATATCATAAAGAAATAGAAAAATACAAGATGATGGTGGCGCTTATTTGGAATAAAGCACAAAATAAGAAAAAACATATGTTTTACAGAAAGAGTAAAGTTTGAGTTTATTATTTAATTTATAATATACTACAATTGAAATTGTAATGTAATTAATATTTATACAATTTTTATTCTTAATAATATTTTTTAAGTAATTTAAATTATTAATTGTATTAAATAGAATATTAACTTATAATAATTTAAAAAATTAAAAAATATTGTTAATTGACAATAAACGAAATTATAATAATTATAACTTTTTTTACTTTAATGCACTATAAATGTTTATTTATATAACTTTTTTTTATTCTACAAAAAGATTTATATTTGAGTTATTATAACTAATTTATAATATCCTAAAATTTAAATTTATCTTTTAAGTTTTTAAAATAATAATAATTTAAGTATATTATTCCTTCTAATTTTTTTTTTAAAAATGTTATCAAACTCTGTTTTTGGAACAGAGTCCCTAACTTACCAAACAGTTGTTTGGGTGTTATACGAAAGAAAGATATGCTAATTTTCATTTCTCATTTCTTACCAAAACTCACGTATAGCGTTTCTTCTCTTTCCTTGCGTAGCCAAAACTCAATTCGGTAAGGCACATGACCTACTTCTCTCCTCCATCCGTGGCTTCGCTTGTAATCAAGTCGATCCCATCCGGGTTTTAGGGTTATTTTTATTCTATTCTCTTTCAATTAGGTAAGAAATCAAATCTCAGTTTATTTATTTCTTAATATCTGCACTTTGTTTATTCATTTGTGCTTAATCAAATCTGAAATTGGTTATATGTGATGATCAAATCTGATATTGGTCATAGTCTTTGAATATTGCTCTAGTCTTTGAATATGTGGACATTTGTCAAATATTATGCACTTTTTATCATTTGATTTATTTTTCAATCTTGTTGTAGTGATAAGGTTATGTTAATTTTAAATATGTGGAAATTGCATGAACTTGCGGATCATTATTTGTTTTGGCCACAGAAAATACGATTATGTTAGGGGATATGATAATGAATTGTGTTTGTTAAAAGGGATTTTCTGTTTTGGCTATTTTCTTCCTTTGATCAAGTAGGGCTAATACAAGTATGGAGCCTGATACTAAAGTCTCAACACTACTCTCATTAGAGTCAAATAGAAGCTGACATTCATTCAGTAAATGTGCAGCAGTTGGGCAACAACATATAGCTTATTCTTGGAATGGTATTTTCACAGATATCTACTTGCTAAAACTGGGTAGTGCTAATAAAATTAATTCATACACTTAACTTTCCAATTGATTGCAACAATATTCTCGATCTAATCGGTTTTAGTACATAACCAAAACCCCCAATCATAGCCATGGTTTCCAATTGGACTAAAGATGTCCTCATTTACATCTCTGTAAACCACAAAAACATATTGAGAATTCAGAATTGTGATACCTTTGGCACATCCATTGGGAATACATATTAGCATCTCAAGCAAAACAAGTTTTTTTGTTGAAGATTTGAAATTAGGCTGCAACTGGAAAATTGTTCAAAGGTTTAACCACCGACACGTATTTGATGTTCCGGAGGATGATATGGACGAGATTGAAGAATATACCACTGACAATGTTGTTAACTTTGATTATGACTCACCCGATATTGACATTGTTATTCATGATCGGGATATAGGGTCAATAAATAGAGATGATGTTGATTCAGAAACAATAAATAACAGTGTCTTAAGACAAAGAACTCAGAAAATTAATATTAAACACAATATCTTATTGGATGGAGACATAGATGATGATGTCGATGAGGATGATTTTGAGGAGGATGAATTCGACGAGGGGTGTAGTGAAGATGATACACTTGTAGATTATCGTAGTGAAGAAGAATAAATTATGGACGAGGAAGAGAAAGATGATCAGAACTAGCATCAAATAAGGTATGCCTTTCATCTTATCAAAGTTGAAACATTTGAATGATGCTTAATTATTTAGTTTAGTCGATTATCGCTCGTTCGGTGTCCCAACATCTCATTCTACACCGGCTCCTTAGAACAACCTCTCGCCCGCCCATTCTAATGCAAATTTGGTCAGTCCCAATTTAGGAGTCAAGGTAGTTCCTATTATACATCCAATCGTAGCTTTGTCACTTGGGCCAAATGCACTGAATAGAACTTGGTATTATTATACTTCTTAACTTTGATTTATCGACTTAAATATGTTATCGGTTTATGTTATTAAAATTACGTCCCTCCAATTTTTGGAAGCATGATGTTTAAAAAATGATATTCCTTTTCCTCAAATTTGTTTGTTCATATGCATGATCGCCAAATTGAGTAAATTATCTAAAATTTCAAAATTTTGAAAATCATCTAGATTTATAAACCGTAATAAATTTGAAACGCTTATTTTGAATTTACTTGTGTTTTTCACATTGTTTTTTCAAGATAATTATTTGACTTTTATTTTATATTAAATCCTTTTTGTCCATCTTGTTAAACATATTATCTCTAGACATAGGTAGTATGAACTTTAGAGAATCAAAAGCAGCTGTTAAACTTTCTATTTTACAAATCGGAGAGGTCGATTTCTCATCGATCATGCATATTAATCTTAATCCAACTTGTTAGAAATCTTTATAAAGCACCATAGCAATGCAAACCAGAGAATGCCACTCATATATGTGAAACTTTACACGTGTCGTGTTTGTGTGGTTCGTTCGCATTTAATGTAATAATCATTACCATTTTCCTCCGATCTTAATCGGGGAATATTTTCCGATTTTCGTGGGACCGATATATATGCATCTTTGTTCCTAGAGTATGTCATAGGGACTTGAAGCCTCGTAACGTTATGGTATGCACCTTTCAAATTGTGACTTGGGATTAAGAGTTGTAGAATTTTTTGACTTCAACGTTGGCTTTCCACAAGTTGATCCTCTTTCACACCATGTCAAAATTTGTGACTTTGGAAGTGCAAAATGCTACTATGTTCACTTCTTTAAATTCCATTTCCTAACCAAAGGGCTTTTTGATAACTAATTAAACTTTTTCCAAGCATATTGCTGTTTTTTTATCTTTGCATGCTTATATGACCGTGTTGAAACTATTTATCAAAAAATATATATAATTGTCTTGTGTTGAAACTGATGGCAGGACATCATTAGCTATGCAATTTTGAAAATTGTTCTATTCTTACATTCATTTATTCGCTCAATGAGTCAATTATGTTATCATAGAATTTGTTTATATTTGATGCATAATAAGGATTTAATCACCGATTGAGGCGGTGGCGAGTTACAAAAGGCCACTTGCTTATACGCTATAGTTTTTATCTTAGGAATAAGTATATACTTCTACGGGTATTAATAATACAAGTGTGCTACAGGTATTAATAATATAAGTGTGCTACGGGTATGAATAATATAAGTGTGCTACACTCTTCAGTTCCTAGCTATTAGGATAGCCTTCATTAATACGTAATGACTAAAAAATGAATCCAATTAAATATCAAATATACTAGACTAAGCATTTTAATTTTTGTAAAAGAATGTGCGTGTATGAAATCATATATCGTCTTATTGCAAGTGTTTGCATCTTGTTAAGAGTGGTGCTCCTTGCATTTTTGTGAAAACATGCTTCTCCCCTATAGGTGTAAGCGTGAAAAGGATCCAATTAAAATATGAATTTTATTTATCTATGAAAAGTACGAGTGTATGTCAGTGTACATTATCTTCTGTTGAGTGTTTGCATTGTGGTATGTGAATTGCTTAGAGAATATATGACACCCCCAAAATTAGGTATACATCACCCATCTTGAGTCACCAGATACATGGTACCGAATTCAAATACAACTTAATAATACAACTGTCGTGTACAATACAACTTAATCATCGAATCACCCCTGCACTACGGCCAAGGATATTCATTAGTAGCACGACCACGAATTATCCATGCACTATGGCTTAAGATAATCATGTTTTCATCAACGGTCTTGATCATGCCATAAAATAATTCATCTTTACTACTACCAAAGAGAATCCATAGCCATAATCATACCAAAACGTCCATCAATGCACTACGGGCCAATGAGGACTTTTTTCCACATCATTTGTAACATTACTACCCATGATTACACCGAATAATCCTTGGTCATAATCATACCAAATCCATCTATGCACTACAGGCCACAAATGACTTTCAACAAAATATAAACATGAGGATGATGACAATGATATAAGAATTCAATAAAACAAGGTCAAGGATTAATTTATCTAGGGCCCGATAACGTCCAAATTGTCAACATGATATCGCTTTGTAGAGTAAAATTCAAGAATGCTCGTAAGAATATTTTCATGAAAAGATATTTGGATGAAGCGCAAATATCAAGGATATTCCACTAATTTCATGGAGTATAGAAGTCAAAACTTTAACCAACTGAGTATAATAAAGAATGAAATAACAAAAGAAATCACCGTGCATGCGGTACTTTGCATAAACAAGTTTATTCCAATGTATAATAATAACGGAACTGGTCAAAGCGTAATACGCACCTACAGGATGTTCCAATGTAATAGTAAAGATTTTAAACGTGTCCCAGAAAACGCATGCATGTGATATTCCAAATGTAATAATAAAGAATAGAATAACAGGAGAATTTCACCAAGTATAGGGAAGTCCGCGTATACAGGTTATTCCAACAAAATAATAAAGAATGGAATAACAAAAGTTCTCTTCATGAATACAAAAGAAATAATACCCCTACTACACAAATAAATAATATTCTCTATCTTAGAAAGAAGTGTCTTTGGATATAGAAGTAGTGAAGTAGCAAAACACTTTTCTTCTTTCTCTCTCTATAGTTTCTCTCTAGAGTTTCAAAGAATTCGTAAGAAATAATGAATGAATGAGCTTCTATTTATAAAAAATGAACTCGCATAGTAACTAACTCATGAATCGGTCCAAATTGATTTACTTTAATCGGCGGTCCATATTTAAAGCAAAATCTTTTAAATAAAATATAATATATTCTATTTATAATCTAATAAAATAAATTACTTTATAAAAGATTTTACTATGCAAACACTATACAGGCACTATGCAAACACTATGCATAATAAAATATAATATATTCTAATTATTGTCTAATAAAACAGATAACTTTATAAAAGTATTTTGTTCTATATAAAAGATTTTACTATACAAAACACTATGCAGTATTACTATGTAACACTATGCATAATAGAATATAATATATTCTATTTATAGAATAACTTTATAAAATATTCTGCTTTATATAAAAGTTTTTTTTCTGCTTTTTATTACATTAATAATACCAATAAAACAAAACCGAAAGTGACTTATCACGTAAGTATCAATAATCAATACCATGTGCTACTATGCAACCAATGCGTAGACATCGTATTTTTTACTAGAGTAGTTCAACAAGATAATCTGTGAAAACTTTCGTCGTTATTTTCATAAAATATTTTTGTCGTTTTCTCAATCCGACAATAATTCTGTTGCGGGGTCCACCAATGATTGTACCGTCATACGGATATTCCCCGACCAATCGAATATTATACAACAACTTGCATACTTTTCAAAATTTATAAATACTACCCACAACTATAACATTATCTCAAATCCACACCATAATATTAAAAAAAAAAAATTCGAGAAAATTAAATCTTTATTCATAAAATCTGGGGTCTCACAAAATAACCCTTTAAAATGTTCTCTGTTGATATCTCCATGTCAGATGTGATCTTGCAACAACTTTTCTTTGTCATATTTTCACCATGAGTTACCATTCGGTGAAGGGTAAAGCAAATATTTCATACATTTGTTCACTTCGCTCTATCGCTACCCGTAACTCATATTTGGTGCAAATCAATATACAACTTCAATTGATATATGGTCACCGTCGTGTTTTGGCTTGAGCTTCTTCTAGGCCAGTTGGCGATTACTATCTTTTGTTGGTTTTCTCTATTCGATTCTCATCACATCACTCGAATAATTTTACGCCTATTGTTTCTGGAGAAAACGATGTGGATCACCGGTAGAAATGATCAAGGTGTGACAATCGACTATAAACAGCTTTAGATTGTGTTTCAAGTTAGAGTTTCTTACATTTCATCTTCCGTGTTCTTGACACACCAACTCAAGAAGAAATTCGATGTATGAATCCAAATTATACCGATTTTAGGTTTCCCCAAATCAAGGCACATCCATGGCACAAGGTATGCTTTTACTCTTACGCTCCTGCTACATCATATCCCAAAAGTTAATTCCCATAAACTTGAAAATTAGCGATTCTCACCACTTATAAGATGTATGTAATTAGTGTTGATGGTGCTCAAGTATGACATTCTCTTTGTTGCCTCGTAACATTTTCTATAAAATCGCCAATAACATATCAATTGGCGAGATTTATTAAAAAGTAAAAACTAACATACTAAATTGAAAAAACAACTGACTTCTGATTTTTTGCAAGTAAGAATTAAAATTGAGCATGCAAGGTCATAAGTGGGCTCTATCTTGTAGTCGAGAGACTCAAGACTATATTCTAATTTCTCCATCTTTAAGTTTATACTCCTTAAATTTTTGTGGACATCATAAGTTATTCAAATTTACATGTTCAACCCCACATATGACCGATCTCGCTAAATCATCCATTTATTTACAAATTTTATAGTTTTTTTCGGTATATTCAGATGTAGTTGGTATTCTTACATATTCGTGGTTTCAGGTTTTTCACAAACGAATGCCTCTAAAAGCAATTGATCTTGCTTCACGGCTGCTGCAATACTCACCAAGCCTTCGTTGCAGTGGTGTGAGTTTCATTCAACTTTTCTTTGTTACGGATAGATATTTGTTATGCTGTTATTTAGGAATTAGGAGTAACAAGTTTTCATTCATTGGCTTAAGTGCAAATTAATAGTTTTTATTGTTGAGTAATTTGGTCCATTTCTTATTATCTTATAGTGGTCTTTATTTTGTGTTGATGACTGTAGAGCCACAAGGATTTCTTTTATTTGCCTTTTGATTGGGGGCAAGCTTATGTCTATTACTTTTCTGTTTTAGATTTGATTCTTCCTATTGCAGTTAGAAGCATGTTCACATCCTTTCTTTGATGAGCTACGAGAGCCCAATGCTCACTTACCAAATGGTCGTCCATTACCACCGCTTTTTAACTTTAAACAAGAGGTGTGTCCATCTTATTTAGACATATACCTTTTAATGTTTAGATTATTGGCATATGGTCGTGAAAAGGCTTTTACTGTAATAAGTTTATTGGTATTCTAGATGATTAATATTTTTGTTACCAACCATTCTTTGGTCAATGTTAATGAGATTTTCTAATTACAAATTGTCCCGAGCATCTCCGTAACTTATTAATAGGCTTCTACCAGAGCACGTGAAACGCCAAATGGGTTAATAGTTTTTGCATCCAACAGGGACATAAAAGCATCCTCGAGGAGTGAAGTGTACTCTCTATATATGTAGATATATACTTTGATTGAAGAACTGAGATAGCTTTAGATGGTTAATTGTAAAGATAATGAATGATTATGTAGTGGATGATTTTATTAATTTAATAATATATTAGTTTTTTGTATTTTTGCCATTATTTGCTATGGGGACATTGAGTCACCAGTACACAAAAGAATGTCAAATTTTGATTTGGCAACAATATAATTCGTTACCAAAGCATTGAACAAGTTTTAATATAGCAACAATTTTTTATACATTTAGCAACAAATTTTCGTTGCTAATGACATTAAAAATATAATATTTGCCAATGAAAAATTAACCTAATAACAACGAAGAGGATATTATTGCTAATACTAACATAAAAGGCAACATATTTTATCGTTGCAAATCATATCAACTTTCGTTGCACATATATAAAAAATGGCAACATATAATGTCGCTAATCAATCGATTTACTTTCGTTGCTATTGAAAATAACCAAAGAATAAATATTTTTGTTGTCGATTCAAAGATAATGTCATTGCCAAATAATATAATCAGCAACGAAAATCGTTGCTAAAAAGTTTACATTTCGCAACGAAAGCAAGCTTAGGCAATAATTTTCATAATTTACTGCAACAAAAAATGTCGTTGCAAAATGGTGGCAATTGCAACAAAAATTCATAGTCGTTGCAAAAAAAAAAGAGTTCATTTCGTTGCCAATTAGCAGGCTTTTGCAACGAAATGGGGTTTTTAGCAACGACATTTTAATTATTCTGCAACAATACATTTTGTTGCTAAAGGATCGATGTCTGTGTACGAAAGGAAAATTTTGTTGCAAAATATATTACTTTTGGCAACGAAAAAAATACGTTCGTTATGGAATAATTAGCAACGCTCATTGCGCAACGAAAGACGCAACGACAGTAAAATCGTTGCCAAAACCCTTTTGCAACAAAATTTGGCACCTTTAGCAACGAAAATTGTTTGTTGTTGAAGCCCCATTTTTTTGTAGTGACTTCACTCGGTAATTTAACTTCTAACTCCATTCTTGCCATCTCCGTTATTAACTCATTCTGAGTCGTTAACATTGATAGCTTTTCCCTACCCTTCCTACTTAGCGCATCTACTACTATATTTGCTTTCCCTGGATGATATAAAATATCACAGTCGTAATCTTTTATCAATTCTAACCACCTTCTTTGTCTCATATTCGACTCCTTCTGTGTAACGATATATTTCAGACTTTTATGGTCCGTGTATATCTCATACTTCTCCCCATATAAATAATGTCTCCATATTTTTAAGGCAAGAACTACCACTTCCAATTCTAGGTCATGAGTAGGATAGACCTTCTCATAATCCTTTAACTGGCATGACGCATACGCAATGACCTTGCCATGTTGCATGAACATGCGACCCAGTCCTCTATGCGAAGCATCACTATAAACTACAAAATTTCCCGTATCATCTAGTAGAGATAATACAGGTGCCTCACTTAACCTTCTTTTTAGTTCTTGAAAACTATTCTCACACTTCTCAGTCCATACATACTTTACTGACTTCCTAGTCAAATTCGTCAACGGAGTAGCTATTTTAGAAAAGTCCTGAATGAGCCTTATATAGTATCCCGCTAACCCCAAAAAACTCCGAACCTCGGTTGGCATTTTCGGTTGTTCCCAATTATTAACTGCTTCCACCTTCGCTGGATCCACAAAAATGCCATATTTATCAATAACATGTCCTAGAAACTGTACTCTTTCAAGCCAAAATTCACACTTAGTGAATTTCGCATACAACTTCTCCCTCCATAGTGTCTCCAAAATTATCCTTAAATGTTCAGCATGATCTTCTGGCATCTTAGAATAGACTAGAATATCATCAATGAACACTACAACGAACTTGTCCAAATATTGTTTGAACACTATGTTCATCATATCCATAAATGCGACTGGCACATTAGTCAACCCAAACTGCATGACCAGAAACTCGTAATGACCATAACGAGTTTTGAACGCCGTCTTAGGTACATCCTCCTTCCTTACTTTCAACTGATGATACCCCGTACATAAATCTATCTTAGAAAAATACTTTGTCCCTTTCAAATGATCAAATAGATCATCGATCCTAGGCAACATGTATTTATTCTTAATCGTTAACTTGTTCAACTTCCGATAGTCGATACAAAGTCGTAATGACCCATCCTTCTTCTATACAAACAACATCAGTGCTCCCCAAGGAGACACACTTGGTTGAATGTACTTCATATCTAATAGTTCTTGTAATTGAACCATTAACTCCTTCATCTCTACTAGCGCCATTCTAAAAGGTGCCTTAGAAACTGGTGCTGTACCCGGTAACAAGTCAATCACAAATTTGACCTCTTTATCCGGCGGAATACCTGGTAACTCCTCCGGAAATACATCCGTAAACTCTTGAACTATAGGTATCTATTCCAATGATGCTCCCACTCTCTGGGTATCCACAACATGGCACATGTATCCTATACACCTCTTCCTCAACATTTTCCTAGCTTGTGTCATGGTTAGACAACAAGAGCGTCCCGGTGATTTATTACCGTAAAACACTACCTTGGCTTTCTTAGAAAGCCGAAGGTTCACACTCTTTCTATGACAATATATTATCACTCTATGGTTAATTAACCAATCCATACTGAGAATTACATCAAATTCTCTCAACCTTATCGGTAAAAGATCTACCGATAATCTGTTACCTCTAATATCTACGAAACAATTCCTATGAATGTGTTCAATGGGAATTATCTATTCGTTCGCTACCTTAACGTCTAAAGGTATTTCTAATCTTTTCGGAAATAAACTTAATCGCTTAGTAAATTCACATGCTATAAAAGAACAAGTAGCACCCGAATCAAACATCACATAAACATTTATTTCATTGATTGGAATGATACCTGCTACTACATCCTCTGATGCAACTGCATCTTGGACAGTCATATTAAAAGTTCGGGCAGTAGGTCTACCCGATGGTGTTGGTCCAGTAATGGCTAACTTACCTGTGACGCCCCCAAATTTTGACCTCCACTTGGTCACCCAAATTCGGTTCGTCACTTTCTCAAAGTATTACCATAATAACTAAAATCATACATTTGCAACGAAAGATCTAATTTAGAATAATATACAATTTTTTATTATAATTATTCTCCCAAGTCTCGCAACCTATAATACTTAATAGATTACATAATAATATCGAATAAAGACCTATTACATAATTCTACTTAAG
The DNA here is from genome assembly GCA_020205605.1 of Panax ginseng. Classification (NCBI taxonomy): domain Eukaryota; kingdom Viridiplantae; phylum Streptophyta; class Magnoliopsida; order Apiales; family Araliaceae; genus Panax; species Panax ginseng. Next base: position 130,047,345 of record CM035140.1, read on the forward strand.
TTTAAACATATTCTGCAAATAGTCTTAATACAACATGATTAATTAAAAACATAAAGGGACAAGCTAGTCGGTAGCATTGCCCTTGCCCTTGTCTTTCCCAGATACACCTCCCTGTTCCGCCTTAACTGAAAGGTTTTAAATAAGCAAGGATGAGCACAAATTGCCCAGCAAGTAAGATACAAATAAGGGTGTAGGATATATATATCACAAGGTTTGAAATATAGAAGTGTCATTTCTAGGATAGTTCAAAGTGTCAGAAATAATATCATGGATGAGAAATATCAACAATTATTGGAATAAGAACGACAATTCAATATAAATCAACATATATATATGAACTTCCACTAGAGTTACCAATATTAAACTGATAACCCAAAAATATCAAGTACTATAGATGATCAATCTATAATACTATACGTTATGCATAACACCACAATATTCATTCATTTGTTGGGGTTTCCAACGACATACACTCCCCTTACCAAAAGGGTTGTTCAACTCATTTTTCAAGATTTCCGCACCAATCAATTGGTTTGGACAGTTTTTATAAACATGCATATAGTCTAGCCGAATCAAATGGCATCGACTCTTTCACTATATTCAAGGAAAATACCAGTTTCAATATGAATAAAAGCTTTCACCGGGGTTTAACATACTAGCTTATTTGAACGAGAAAGTAATATAGCTTGTATCCAAAGGGATAAGCTTACGGTATTTGTCGAATAAAATATTGCAATGATATTGCACAACAATAATAGTAGGGTTCAGATACTTGCTCAATATAAATTTAAGTAAGGTTAGAGAAACTTGCCTTAAGCGTAGTTTATCCACATTTAATAAATTCACACATTCGAATCCTATTTATAGCGCATTATAAGTATAAAATGTTCATTAGCTAACACAGTCTTTAATCAAGCTCGACACGATTCAAGTATGCACATATAGTACAAAATCAGTTCATAAATCATCATGAATTAAATACTTAGTTATAAGCGAATCAAGAATGCTCAAGGTTAAGACTTTCTCTACTCATGGACTTTCCATTTCAATCTTAACAACTAAGCATCACACATATATATGTACATCAGTAGGTTTTAGGTTACTTTTAGCAATATAAGCATCACATAGTTACTGTCCAAAAGCTCAGAACTTACTATCTGGGATTCCAGATCAAGCAAATGGTGAGCCATGGCTAAGCTTTAGGGCCAAGACAACAATTCTTGGCGATCCTCCTGGCAAAGCCAAGATGCAGCTGCTACCTTGTGGTTTCTATTCGGCTTGACCAAAACAATCACACGAATATATATTTATCATGTTTAGGGTCTTTTCATGCTCCTCAAGTCAATCTAGGTTCCCTTTTTCTAATATATTTCTAATTTAAACACTTAAACCATTTAAGGCCATTCGAGGTTATGAATTCACAAGGTCTAGCATGCTTGCTTTCTAATCATACAAGATAGTTCTAAAACTCATATTAGGCATGTTTGTGTGTATTCACAACACATACGTGAAACTAACACCGCTTTAGTTGAAAATAGACTTTGTTCATGCTTTTCTTGAAATGTGCTACCTAAGCATGGTATATATATGTTTATGCTACATGAGCGAGTCTAAGAGTGTCATCAAACATGCTCACAAATGTCAAATTTTAGTCCTCATGGTATCTTGACAATATTTACATTAAAAGCTTACTAGTTAGTTCAATACATTCATGCTTGCATACTAATCTCATATATACAAGCTAAAAGTTTATTCATGCATTTCTAAGTCATGCTATCATGCTTGCAAAGTCAGAATATATACATGGCATATATGCATATTAAGTTCATTTCTAAGTTCCTAAATCCATTTAAAATCATACACTTTTGTTATTCATGCGATTCTAGTCTAAACATGCTCACATTAGGTTAACATATCCACATATACATCATACACATGTTCACATGCTAGCTTAAGTCATAACCACTAGCTCATATGGATCAGACTTGAAAATGATTGCTCAATCGAATCAAGAACTCCAAGGCAATGCTACCGCCTCAATACAAATGTGGCACAAAGGCTGCCGTGTTCTGTTCAGCGTTAGAATAGCCTGCCGATGCTTGAAAGCTAGCCCAACCTAAAAAATTATTCATGATATCACTCCTAAACACTCATAAATTAATTGCAACATGCTTATATGATCATTTAACAACTATACGGACATTACTCAACCTCATTAACATACAATTCAATAAAATCAAGAATTTGAATTTCCATACTCAGGACTCCATTTTTTACAGAGAATGAAATGGAAAGCTAGTAATGGAATTATACCTTTGTAATGTGAAAGAACTTGCTACTACTTGAACTCTTAAACTCTAAGGATGCTTGTATGCTCTCAATTCTCACTTAGCATTTGTCAAAAATTCTCAAACAACACTAACTGATAACCATGGCTGCCATTTATAGAAGAATTGTGGACTGGACATTGGTGTTACACAAAGTGGGAATCCATGGTGCAATGAGATGAAACAATGGTTGCTCAAGGGTTGCCCAACCACCCTCAAGCTCAGCCATCATCACCTAGCTCTAGCCTTTTGGAGAATACGTATTGTAGCCTTGGGTCAATATTCATTGTACTTGGTGATACTAATTATGGGACAATAGAGAAATCCCAACATTTCATGTTGTTTATGCTTGGTTTGTTTTATTTAATTCCCATAATGTAGTCTTAATGTACAATTGTTACCATATTAGGAATTTAGGGACTAAATATATACTCACATCATATAATCCATGTACATTAAATACACGTAATACAATAAGGCAGTCATGTATTATTGTCCGGGTAGTTCCCAAATTATATCTACCGTTCATATAATAATATAATAACCTTATTATATTGGTAACTTATTTATTTATGTTAATTAAATAATTTATTCACTTCCTTGATTAATTACCACTTAAAATACTATAGTTTAATATAAAGTCACACAATGTCACACTACACTATATAGTATAGTTGTATTAGCACTCATATGCACATAATGGTGAATATCATATTATTATTATATCACTAACTTACTTATTCATGTTAAATAAATAAATCATGCATTTCCTTAATTACTTACTATCAATATTAATTAATCCAACAACTGATTAATGTAGTTATGGATTTCCATAATCATTAATTATATATTACAAATAATAATAATCACATATTATTAATTAATTACAAAGAAGTCCATTTCCCACAATTAATTAATACTAATTAATGATTTAATAATTCCTTTGTTGGACATAACATTTTTCATTGCAATATACTCCTATCATATGGTTTCATCCATGTTACGCATATAACATTAATGTCCCCCAATTCAGTGCTATGGAAGAAAGTAACTAACTCAAATCGATCGATGGCACAACGTGCGATTTGTATTCTTTGAGACGGCAGCAATTGCCTGCGTTCTCTACAAAAGATCTGCAAGACTGTGCGCTTTACGCGTGCCGATTTTCAACGCTAACTTGTTATACATGACGTGAATTGATCTCCACAGGAGTGTTACCACGAGTCTACGAGTGTATTGATTACCTATATAGAATCTCATGATCACACCCGATTAATCTTTCTAATTCCCGGGTTAACTTACTTAGTGAATTTTCTCGTTTCACATTAGGCCACACAAGGCATTTCACAAATCACTTTGTCACTTCACACATCTTAATATGCATCGATCAAATATAATCAATTGTATTATCCAACTCACAAATCAATAACACTTATTTTCACATAAATAATATTTCCATTAATATATTCATTTAATAATACGTGAAAATTCTCGGGTATTACATTACCACTACTAGCACCCTTATTACCCTCTTTTCCCTTATTTGGTCAATTTCTTGCCATGTGGTTCATCGACCCACAAACAAAACATCCCTGATTCTTCTTAAGATTAAGATAATTGGGTGATATATGCCCCTCCTGCCCACAGTTATAACAAATTGACTTTCCCTTCAGACAGACTCCTAGATGAGTCTTTCCGCATGTCTTACATGCTTCGATCCTACGCTTAGGATCCCCTTATTTCACTCCAGTATTCCCAGATTTAAAACTCTTCCTCTTTGGCATACTGCCACTACCACAGGCTCCCTCCGCCTTGGATCCTCCCTCTCATTTGCTCTTATTCTTTCTCTCTTTGTGGTATTGGCTCAAAGCCTCACTACCACATTCAACAATAATTGTTTTCTCCAGAATGGTCCCGTAGGAAGCACTTTGGAACACAAAAATCTTACTATAGAGCCAGGGTTTCAATCCTTACTCAAACCTACGAGCCTTCCTCTCCTCAGTGTCCACTTGATGTGGAGCGAACCTTGCCAATTCATTGAATTTGGCCGCATACTGGGAAACCGTCATACCCCCTTGTTTAAGTTCTAAGAAATTAATCCCTATTCTTCCCTGCATGCTAGTAGGAAAGTAGTTCTCGAAGAAAACCTTCTTAAGCTGTTCCCACGTAACAACATTAGTTCTAGCACCCTGGTGAGCCTCCCACCAAAAGTTGGCCTCCCCTTTAATCATGTAAGTCGCAAAAGAAGTCTTTTGCGCCTCACCCACGTTTGTAATAACAAACGCCTTCTCTATTTCTTTTACCAATGTCTGGGCCTCTATTGGGTCCGTGGTTCCCTTGAACTCTAGCGGACCTACACTTTTAAATTCTTTAAAGGTAGTCATTCTGGCTACCCTAGGTACTACGGGTGCTCTACCCCCGATTTGGTTAAATGCAACCATTAATAAATTAATGAACTCTTGCATAGGGTTGTTGTAACAATCCGAAAATTTAAATTGTAATTTTAAATATTTATGGAACTATATAAATATTTAATTAATGTGTTTATTGTAGAATAGGTATTTGTTTAATTTAATTTGATTATTTATTTGTTGAATAAATAATTAACGAGTTAAGAAAATTGATCATCATGAGATAATATTTTAATATTTGGTTGATTAAATAAAATTATAATTATAAAGAAAATTATAATTATGTCATATTGGTTTATGTGGTGAATTAATTTAATAAATTGTTATTAGAATTAATTAAATTGAATATTAAAATTTAATTAATTAAAGTGTGACCATAAACTATATTATAAAGGAGTTATTAAAATAAGTTAAGGGAGGTTAATTCAGTTTTTGCCAAACAAGGCTTAATGAATGTTAAGTCTTTAATTTAAATCTGTTTTACCAAACAAGGTGTAAGATTTAATGGGTTAATTTTTAGTTAGTTAGCCAAACAAGCCTTATGGCTTTTGAGTTTAAGAAAAAAAACTGATGTCAATTAAAGTTATAATTATATTATATACTTAATACATATATTATTACCTATACGTTATATTGGGTTTAATACGTAAGTTAGAGTTTAGAATAGGGAGAAAGACTCGTAAGAAGAAAAAAAAGAAGAAGAAGAAAATTACAGAGAAAAGTAAGAAAATTGGGAGAAGTCTAGAGAGGAATTGGGGAAAAAGAAAGCTTCATAATCAAAAGAATAGCCATCATCTTCTAAAATTAAGGTATCCTCTCATTTGTATTTTTTTCAAAAAGTTATAGTTATATTCTCTTCTAAAATTCTCTGTAAAAACTTTGTGAAGGTTGAATTATTTGTTGTATATAGCTTTATATGATAAATTGTTTGTTATAAAATTGTTTTCATAAGTTTATATATGAGTATAGTGAATGAATTCATGTTAAGTATGTATTTTGTGAAGGAAATCATATTACAATTGAATTGGTATGAACATATATGAATATGGCTTAGTTTAAAAGTAAAATTAAGGTTTAATTAGTTGTATAATATATAAATTGACTATTGAATTGAAAAGAGGATGAATAAACATAAGCATAGTATGTTGAATTAACTGCTTTGGTTGAAAAACAAAAAGACAAGGATGATTTTCACCTTGAAACTTTCAAAAGTGAAGTTTTAGCAAAAATAGTGAAAATTAATAGTTGTAATTTGGATGTTTATGTTGTTTAGATGGCTAGAAACGCGTTAGAAAATATTAGATTATGTTTCTGTAAACCTATTATACCTTGGATAGGTTGGTATGGTTGTTAGAAAGGAGTTTGTAGGCCTAATTTGGCTTTCTGTAGTGTTACAGAGCATAAAATTGCAAAACGCTGAAGTGACCCCTTCCTTGGGGGAAGTCTGCTGTTTCATTTTGGAAAAAAAAAGCGATAGAACATAGTTTACTAAAATGGGCATAACGCTTTTCATACGAACTCTGATTGATGTGATTCAAGATGATCCGGAACGAGGACGAGTAGACGTATAACTTTTATTCTTTAAGTGTTTTAATTTGAAATCTTTATGAAGGGTCAAAATTGTCATATTTAGGAATGTTATGTATTTGGAGGCAATCGGAGGGCGTCGGGATGCATGAATGCAAGTGCAATTCTTTGTGTGTTAGTATAACCTAATTGTGACACCCCAAAATAGGTATACAACACCCCTTCTGAGTCGCCAAATACATGGTACAGAAACAACTACAATTTTATTAATACAATTGTTGTGCAAAATACGACAACACTTAAACTGTGAGTTTAAATACAAATATTGTCATCTAGACAATATCCACACTCAAATAAGTCCTCATTAAAATTATTGATACACTATTTTACAAAATAGTGAGGATGACTAAAACAACTTCTAGAACCATCATTCCACACCCCGACTAGTACTCGCTACATTCTCGCCTCCTGAGAAGAAAAAATGGAACAAAAAGGAAAAGGGTGAGCTCAACTAGCCCAGTAAAGAACATTATGACTAAGATAATATAGAACAAATTATCGTTGGTCCTCAACAGGGAAAAATCTAATAGAATACAATAGACAACAAGTTTTAAATCAATATTCGCAGCGGAAATAATAATTCATTAGAAGAGTTAAGTAGAGAATAAAATATACTATCTTCTATATATGAATTTAAAAGTCCATCGTCAATATTTTATCCCTGTAACATCAATCAATATACATCTTGAATTAAATAGTCATCTTTGCACTACTGAGCCAAAGATATTCATCATTAGTCATGTTCATCTAAACACTGCTCATCTTTGCACTACGGCCAAAGATATTCATCAGAAAATCATTCATCTTTGAACTACATGCCAAAGATATTCAGTTATATCATCATTTAGGACTGAGGATGATAAAAAATATTTTAAAGAAAACGAATCCAGTGAGACAGAAGTATAAATATTTGGGAATCCAGTGAGACAGAAGTTCAAAAATACTCCATAATAACCAATTATGAAGTAGAATTCAAAATAAAGATCAAAACATGGATACAATCAAAGATAGTAACCATAATAGACATTTTGGACAAAAAGAAGAAAATTCTATTTTTCAGTGAATAGTGTCGTATTCGTGAATAGTGCCGTATACGTGAATAGTTTCGTATACGTGAATAGTAACCCCGACACAAAAAGGTAGAAATTCAACAATAATATTCATATCAATATTTTTGCATAATGATATTGAAGAAATAATATCATTTACGAAGAAAATAACATCCCTTACCTCAAAAAGACAAAGATTTCTTACATCGAAATACTGGATATAGTGCTGAAGGAACTTGCACCGTATAGCAACACTCAAAATATCAAAATACTCACAAGAATACGCTCGATAATATAGAGAGAGAAATCTTTAGTTTCTGGTGTGATTTTCAATTCTAACCTAAGTACCCTATTTATAGGAAAATGCTTAGAACACCAAAGCAGAAAATTTAATAAAATATTAATATATTTATATAAATTTCCTACGCCCACTTTGACAATCCAATTTCAGCACATTAACCACATAAGTGGGGCCCACCAACTTGTTAAAAACGTTTTTCATAAAAAAATTAATTAAAACTTCAAAAATCAATTATTCTGGAACTTCAATAATTCATAATAAATAGCCCTCTTATCAGAAAAATTTGAATCTTATATTCTTCTATAGGAAATTCAATTCTCTACAACTTTTTAAGTTTGTTTTTAGTATTTTTAATAACAAAAATACTCTTCCTCCTCATTTATTCATATATCCCACATTCATTGTAAGATATCACCATTATTATATTATTATAATATAATAATATATTTAAATGAATTATTTTATCAAAAAAGATATAATATCAATTTTTAACAATTGTCACTTTAAAATTTTTCTCCATCTATATCCACATAAAATGAATATTTTTCTTATCATATAAATCAATAATTAATTATTCACAAATAATATTACAGAATCACAATAATGACAACCAGGCCGTTCCCAGGAAACATGAGGCTTTCCAATAAGGATTTCTCCTTACTAGTGCGCAATTAGGTGACCAAACCTCTCCTTAGATGATAAGACCCTAACTTATTAATGAATAAAATCGAATTTGCTCTATTTATTATTGTGAGTAATAAGGTATTAATTTGATATAATACTTTGGTTATGAGTGAAATATGAAAATTTTGCAAAATAAGCAAGTGGTTATAAAATATTCATTTGTCGGGAATATTCATTTGGTTGTGGAATATTCTTTTTTGTCGGGAATATTAAATGCGGCGTATACCCATTTATGGGCCCATAACGGATAACGGTCGGGATGAAGAAAATGAAAAAAAATTGAATAACGATGTAGTTATTTGACAAAACTTTGTTGGAATACCGGTGGTTAAAATACGATAATACGGTTTTGCACACCGCGTTGAATTATTGATTCTTACGTGAAGTTACTCAATAATTATTACGATAATTCTTTGTTCAATATTTTATTTTATTGATTCAATAATTGTTTGCGTTGATATTTTATATATTATTGTTGCTCAATAATTGTCACTCACATCATCTCCATTATCGGATCAATAATTCATATTATTTGGAATAATATTATTAGATAGCATTATTGGCAATGTCTAGAAAGTTACATCGAGGAGAGGTTTGGTCACCTAATTACGCGCGTCGATGAGAAAATCCTTATTGAAAGCCCCTCTTTCTCAGAAGCTGCTTTGGTTGTCATAATTGTGATTACATAATATTATTTATGAATAATTAATTATTGATTTATATGATAAGGAAATATTTATTTTTGATATGGATATAAATGATGGATTTATTTATTTTATGTGGTTATAAATGAAAGAATTAATGCTGAGGTGTTTTATTAGTATTTTGTCGGATTGGAGGTATTAAAAATCATCAGTTTGTGGATTTCGGGCATTTTTCGTTTGGAAATTGGAAAAATATAAACTTTCAAAGTTGTAGAGAATTAAATTTCCTATGGGAAGGACATGAGATTGAATTTTTTACGATAAAAGAGCTATTTTCTATGAATTCTTTGAAGTTTGAAAAAATAAAATGATTTTTATTAAATTATGGGTGGGACCCACTTTTTGATTTTCTAAAGCATGTGGGCTGCTGAAGTTTTTTTCATTAATGGCATGCTAGAGGGCTCGTCTTTGCATGTGTAGGAAAAATGGAAAGAAAAAATAATATTTTATTATTTTAGTCTCCTATGGTGTTCTAGCATTTTCCTATAAATAGACGCTTAGGTTAGATTTGAAAATCACACCAGAAATAAGTTTTCTTTCTCTCTAGATTATTGAGCGTATTTTTGTGAGTATTTAGATACTTTGAGAGTTGTTATTCATTGCAAGTTTACATCGACATTATATCAAAATTCGATTAAAATCTGGTTATTTTGAGGTAAGGGATGTTATTTTCTTCTTAAATGATATTATTTTCTTCAATATCATTATACCAAAATATTGGTCTGAACTTTTTATCAAATTTGGAACTTTTTGTGTCGGGTTTACTATTCACGTATCACGACACTATTCACATATCTGACCTTATTCACGAATCTGACGTCTATTCACCAAAAAAATGAAATTTTCTTCTTTTTGTCCAAATATATCTATTATGGTTACTATCTTTGATTGTATCCATGTTTTGATCTTTATTTTTTGAATTATGCTTCAAAATTGGTTATTATGAAGTATTATTGATCTTGGATAAATGTTGATCTGAATCCTTAATATTTGTCCTTACATCTCACTTTGGATTCGTTTTCTTTAAAATATTTTCATCATCATCCTCGGTCCTAAATGATGATATCTTTGAATATCTTTGGCACAGATAGTGCAAAGATGAATGATTACCTAATGAATATCTTTGGCAAAGTAGTGCAAAGATGAGCAGTGTTGAGATGAACATGACCAATTGGTGATATAAATGAATATCTTTGGCACATGTAGTGCAAAGATGAATATTTGATTCAAGATGTATATTGATTGATGTTACGAGGGATAAAATATTGATGATGGATTTTTAAATCTTAGAAGATAGTAGAATTCTTTCTCTACTTGACTCTTACAATGGATTGTTGTTTCATTGCGATTGTTGATCTAAAACTTGTTGTCTATTATATTTTATCGATTTTTCTGTTGAAGACTAATGATAATTTGTTGTATATTATCTTAGTCATAATATTCTTTATTTGGGCTAGTTGAGCTCACCCTTTTCTTTTTTGTTCCATTGTTCTTCTCGGGAGGAGAGAATTTAGCGAGGAACTAAGCGGGGGTATGGAGTGATGATTCAAGATAGTTGTTTAGCGTCCTCACTATTTTTGTAAAATAGTGTATCAATAATTATAATGAGGACTCCTTTTGAGTTTGTATACTCTCTAGTATACAATATTTGTATTCAAACTCACGATATATGTGTTTGTCGTATTTTGCACGCGACAATTATATTCTTGAAGTTGTATTTGTTTACATACCATGTATCTGGCGACTCAAGATGGGTGATGTATACTGTTTTGGGGCGTCACGGTTGGTATCAAAGCTTAGGGATATGATCCTGGTGAGATGTGAGACAAGAACTAGGAGGGAAGAGACGGGAAATTCCTTCACTAGTATGACCTGACTAAGTTTATTTGGTGTTTATTTGGTCGATCAAAGTATAGGGATAATATATGACATGACTATTAACCCTTGTTTTATGGCGGTATTTAAGAATGGCGGTGAGAAATGTTAATAATGGAGTAAATCGGGGCCAATAGGAGACACCTTTGATCACCACCTAGGGGCGTCGTGCAACAGAAGGCAATATTCCTCCTGTAAACAACACTCTAGAACAAATGATGAATGATGGGATGTTTAGAAGTTTTTTGCGGTTCATGCAAAACCAGACGAGGAGAGACTTCGTGCACAAAATACGGGTGGAAATGCTAGCAATGCGCGACTTATCACAATGACGATTCAAAGTTAGGACCACGAAATTTAAGGGAAAGCGGATCCGATCATGGCGGCGTGTGGTCAAGCAAATTACCAAGATATTCGATGTCTTGGGATGCGGAGAGAACGAAGGTTCCATTCGCCACCTTTATGTTCCATGGTGAGGCGGACTCTTTTGGTGGGAGTCACGTGAAGCGTACCAACCCGGCCCTTTTCGGCATGTCTTGGGAAACATTTGAAAACTATTCAATGACAAGTACTTTCACGAAAAGTATTAAATCATATGAAGGAGGTGGAGTTTATCGGTTTGAACAAAACAACATGGCGGTGTCCCGATGCGAGGCGAAGTTTGCGAGTTATCGGGTTTGCACCTCATTTGGTGAAAATGAGGAGCGAATGACAAGGATGTTTACGAGAGGTCTAAAGCAGAGATTGACAATATCTTATCTCTCATAAATTTTCTTTATATTCGGATGTGTTGTAAACGAGGCTCTCAATTATTAGAGCGAGATAATGAGTATGTTCAACCAAGGGACCACAACGAGGTCATCTGCAATTGGCGGCGATCATCGAAGCAATGAAAACCCGGCGGGGAGGAAAACATTGAACAAAAGCGGTAACCACTCTGGTGGTAATCGTGGCCGTGATAATAGAAGGAGGCGAGTTGGGAGGAGATTTCAAGAAGAAAGTACACAACAATGATAGCGTGAAGGCGTCGGCCTGAAACAAACATCAACTATTTTTAGGGAGGAGAGAGCGAGCACTTGGGTCGTTTGTTACAAATCTTGGGAAGGAGGGACACATCATCATTGCGCCCACAACAATCCAAGGTGTGTTATAACTATGGAAAGGAAGGTCATATAGCTAGAGATTGTCTAGTTGTGAAACCAAGTTCAACGGGGATGGTGACTCAAAGGTGTCCCCGGACAAGTCAAAGTCGGTGGTTCTGGAAGGCGTTTATCGTGTTTGCCCAAAATCGAGAGAACCCAAGCGAGGTGATCACGGGTAAGCTAATCATAAACTCTTGTGAAGTTTATACCTTATTGAATCTGGGTTCTACCCATTCTTTTATCTCTCTGCTTGTGCTCAGCGTTTAAACTTGACTCAGGAGAAATTAGACATTGACTTATCTGTGGAGACTCAGTTAGGAGAAACTTTTATTACATCTACATTTATAAATCTTGCTTGATTCAAATCGGTACCATCACATTACATGCCGACCTTATTTCGTTGAAAATTCTTGCATTTGATGTGATTTTAGGGATTGATTGGTTAACCACACATCATGCTAAAATTAATTATTTTTGTAAGGTTGTTAGTTTTCATATTCCTAACCAACCTATTATGCGAATTCAAACAACCAAACCATTAAAGTCAATCACTGTCATATCGAGCCATAAAACTATTCGTTTATTAAAAAATGGATGTCAAGCTTTCTTAGCCCATGTCACCGACTTGAACAAAAACACGTCAGATTTGAATACTATTTCCGTTGTTAGTGAATTTCTGACGTATTTCTGAAGAACTTCGGTCTACCCCGAGCGTGAAGTTGAATTCTTTATTGACCTTGAACACAGTACAAAGCCCATTTCTAAAACCCCATATCGAATGGCTCTATTGAACTTGAGGAGTTAAAGGTCCAACTACAGGAGTGAGTTGTTGGACATCGGTTTTATTAAATCTAGTACATCTCCTTGGGGTGCTCTGTGTTATTAAGTAAAGAAGAAAGGCGGGGAGTATGCGACTTTGTATCAACTACTGAGAATTGAACCATGTCACTATCAAGAATAGGTATCCGCTACCTCGCATTGATGACTGTTTGACCCGATTGCAAGGAGCACAATTCTTTTCAAAGATCGATCGATCTTAGATTACGGATATCATCGGTTGAAGATTAAAAGCGAGGATATTCAAAAGGCGCCTTGAAACTCGATGCGGGCATTATGAATTCTTAGTCATGTCTTTTGGATTGACTAATGCTCCTATTTTTTCATGGATATGATGAACCGTGTATTCAAGGAATATTTGGATCAGTTCGTTGTTGTCTTTATTGATGACATCCTCATCTATTCCAAAAGCCGTAAGATCATGAGCACCATTTGAAGCTGGTATTGCAAAGGCTTCGTGATAACAAGCTATATGCCAAGCTGAAGAAATGCGAGTTCTGGCTTGAGGAAGTAGCATTCCTTGGGCATGTGGTGTCAAAACATGGAGTATCTGTCGACCCGGCGAAGATTGAAGCCATACAAAGTTAGAACAGCAAAAATCGGTGGCCAAAAATCACGTAGCTTTACGGGCTTAGCTGGTTATTATCGGAGATTCATGGAAGGATTTTCTCGAATCGCTACTCAGATTAACTCAACTTACTCGTAAAGATATAAAATTCGGTTGGGCGAGGAGGATGTGAGAAGAGTTTTCAAGAACTTCGAGAAGACTCATTTATTTTTTGTTACGACAATACCATCTGGTTGGGATGGATTTGTTATCTCTGATGATGCTTGAGGCAAAGGGTTAGGATGTGTTCTCATGCAACATGGGAAAGTCATAGCCTATGCCTCGCGACAACTCAAAAAGAATATGAGAGAAATTATCCTACTCATGATTTGGAGTTAGCGTGATCGTTTTCGCGTTGAAGATCTGGAGACACTACGTATGGGGAGAAAGTGGAGATCTATCTGAGATCATAAAAAGCCTCAAATATTTCTTCACCCAAAGGAACTCGACATGCGGCAATGACGTTGGCTCGAGTTGTTTGAAAGATTACGATCATACCATCGATATATCATCTGGAAAAGCGAGCGTAATAGGTGGCGCATTGAGTAGAAGATCATATGCGAATGCAGTGCAATGTTGTTAACACAAAGGCCCATTTTGTATGACTTGCAAAGGATGGAGATAGAGATGAAGGCTCAAGTACCCGTGATGATATCAAACATACGAGTAGAGCAACCGACTTTAATCGACAAAGTTAAAGGCTGCTCAAGCTACGGACATGGGTGATCGTATGAAAGAAGAAAGTGCAAGAAGGTGCTATTCGAAAGCGAGAATCGATGAAGAAGGAATACTTGAGTCAACTCCGGACTTTGTGTTCTAACGATTACGACTTGAAGCATAGAATCATGATGGAGGCACACAACACACCGTTTTGCAATCCATCTTGGGAGTACCAAAATGTATCATGATCTTGACATACATTTTGGTGGAGCAATATGAAAAGAGAGATCGCGGAGTTTATCTCGGGTGTTTAACTTGTCAACGTGTAAAGGCGGACATCAAATGCCAAAGGGTCCATTACAACCACTTGAGATTCCAAAATGGAAGTGGGAACACATTACTATGGATTTAGTTCTGGGTCTTCCCAAGGTTTCTCAAGGCATAGATGCGATTTGGGTTATTGTTGATAGATTAACCAAGTCGCCCATTTCTTGCCTATCGTGAGACTTATTCCTTGAGCGTCTTGCTAATATATACGTAAATGAGATTGTAAGATTGCATGGCATGCCGGTATCCATAGTTTGGATCGTGACCCAAGATTCACTTCACGATTTTGGGTTAGCTTGCGAAAAAGCTATGGGCGCAGTTCTGATTGATTCGACATATCATCCTCAAGCGGACGGACAATCAATCGAGAGGACTATTCAAACTCTTGAAGATCTATTAAGACTACTGTGTCCTAGATTTCAAAGGGAGTTGGGATAAGTACTTACCATTGGTGGAATTCTCCTACAACAACGGTTATCGAGCAAGTATAGGTGTGGCTCCATTCGAGCGTTGTATGGAAGAAAATGTCGTTCTCGATTATCTTTGGGGCGAGGTGGGTGAAACAACATTGTTGGGACGAGAGTTGGTACGAATGACTACGAGAGAAGATCCAAATGATTCGACAACGTATACAAATGCAGCACAGGATCGACAAAAGAGTTATCTGGATCTTCATAGGAAGGGCGTGGAATTTAATATTGGGGATCATGTATTGTTACGTTTGCACCATGGAAGGAGTTACAAGATTTGGGAAGAGAGAAAGCTCAATCCACGATTTGTTGGTCCATTTGAAATTCTTGACCAAATAGGAATGTGGCCTATAGACTCGCATTACCTCGAAGCATGTCTACGTGTTCATAATGTTTTTCACATATCTATGCTTCGTAAATATGTTAAAGACCCGAACCACATTATTGAGTTAGAACCCGACGAGATAGCGAAGATTTAACATACGAGGAGGTACTGTTAAGATATTGGATAGGAAAGAGCATGTCCCTACATTGCGAAGGTTATACCACAAGTTAAGGTTTTGTGGAGAAACCATGCTATTGAAGAAATGACACAGGAGTTAGAATCGAAAATGAAAGCGAGGTATCCTCACCTTTTGAAACACACAGTATATCGTCGATTTCGAGGATGAAATTTCATAAGGAGGGAGGTTGTAAGACCCCAACTTATTAATGAATAAAATCAAATTTCCTCTATTTATTATTGTGAATAATAAGGTATTAATTTGATATAATACTTTGGTTATGGGTGAAATATGAAAATTTTGCAAAATAAGCAAGTGGTTATAAAATATTCATTTATTCGGGGAATATTAGTTTGGTGTGGAATATTCTTTTTGTCGGGGAATATTAAATGCAACGGCGTGACCCATTTGTGGGCCCCATAACGGATAATGATTGGATGAAGAAAGCGACAAAAAATATTAAATAAATATTATTCACAATTAACCTTTGTTGGAATACCGGTGGTTAAAATCTGATGTCTACGTTGGTTGCTTTGTAGCACGCGGTATGCAGTATTGTTGAATTATTGATTCTTACGTGAAGGCCTTAAAATAATTATTACGATAATTCTTTATTCAATATTTTATTTTATTGATTCAATAATTGTTGCGTTGATATTTTATATTATTGTTGCTCGATAATTGTCACTTTGCATCATCTCCCATTATCGGATCAATAATTCATATTATTTGGAATAATATTATTAGATAGCATTATTGGCAATGTCTAGAAAGTTACATCGAGGAGAGGTTTGGTCACCTAATTGCTTGGCGCCCGATGAGAGAAATCCTTATTGGAAAGCCCCTCTTTCTGGGAAGCTGCTTTGGTTGTCATAATTGTGATTACTAATATTATTTATGAATAATTAATTATTGATTTATATGATAAGGAAATATTTATTTTGATGTGGATATAAATGATGGATTTATTTATTTTATGTGGTTATAAATGAAGGAATTAATCTTTGAGGGTTTTATTAGTAATTTGTCGGATTGGAGGTATTTAAAATCATCCGTTTTTGGATTTCGGGCATTTTTCGTTTGGAATTTGGAAAAACTTAAACTTTCAAAGTTGTAGAGAATTAAATTTCCTATGGAAAGGACATGAGATTCGAATTTTTCGATAAAAGAGCTATTTTCTATGAATTACTGAAGTTTCAGAAAATAAAATAATTTTTATTAAATTATGGGTGGGACCCACTTTTTGATTTTCTAAAGCATGTGGGCTGCTGAAGTTTTTTTCAATAATGGCATGCTAGATGGCTGGTCTTTGCATGCGTAGGAAAAAAAAAATAATATTATTTTTTATTATTTTAGTCTCTATGGCGTTCTAGCATTTTCCTATAAATAGGCGCTTAGGTTAGAATTGAAAATCACACGAAAACAAGTTTTCTTTCTCTCTAGATTATTGGCGTATTTTTTGAGTATTTAGATACTTTGAGAGTTGTTATTCGATTGCAAGTTTACATTGACACTATATCAAAATTGATCGAAAATACGGTTATTTTGAGGTAAGAGATGTTGTTTTCTTCTTAAATGATATTATTTTCTTCAATATCATTATACCAAAATATTGGTTTGAACTTTTTATCAAATTTGGAACTTTTTGTGTCGGGGTTACTATTCACGTATCGACCTTATTCACGTATCTTATTCACGAATCTGACACTATTCATAGAAAAAAAATGAAATTTTCTTCTTTTTGTCCAAAATGTCTATTATGGTTACTATCTTTGATTGTATCCATGTTTTGATCTTTATTTTTGAATTATGCTTCAAAATTGGTTATTATGAAGTATTATTGATCTTGGATAAAGCTGTGATCTGAATCCTAATATTTTGTCCTTACATCTCATTTGGATTCGTTTTTCTTTAAAATATTTTCATCATCCTCGGTCCTAAATGATGATATCACTTTGAATATCTTTGGCATGTAGTGCAAAGATGAATGATTACCTAATGAATATCTTTGGCATGGTAGTGCAAAGATGAGCAGTGTTGAGATGAGATGAACATGACCATTGGTGATACAAATGAATATCTTTGGCCTGTAGTGCAAAGATGAATATTTGATTCAAGATGTATATTGATTGATGTTATAGGGATAAAATATTGATGATGGATTTTTAAATCTTAGAAGATAGTAGAATTCTTTCTCTACTTGACTCTTCTAATGGATTGTTGTTTCCGCTGCAGTTGTTGATCTAAAACTTGTTGTCTATTATATTTTATCAGATTTTTCCTGTTGAAGACTAATGATAATTTGTTGTATATTATCTTAGTCATAATATTCTTTACTGGGCTAGTTGAGCTCACCTTTTTCCTTTTTGTTCCATTGTTCTTCTCAGGAGGAGAGAATTTAGCAAGAACTAGCCGGGGTATGGAGTGATGATTCAAGATAGTTGTTTAGCAGTCCTCACTATTTTTGTAAAATAGTGTATCAATAATTGTAATGAGGACTCCTTTTGAGTTTGTATACTCTCTAGTATAAAATATTTGTATTCAAACTCACAGTATATGTGTTGTCATATTTTGCACGGAAATTATATTATTGAAGTTGTATTTGTTTTTGTACCATGTATCTGGCGACTCAAGATGGGTGATGTATACTGTTTTGGGGGCGTCTGCTACTTGTGCAACAACGCCAGACATCGTGTTTTAACCACCGCATTCCAATCAGATTAATCGGAATAACTACGCCTGTTATTTATAAACAACTTATACTTGTTGTTTTCTTCATCCAATCGCTTTCAGTTATGGGGCCCACAAAAGATCATACTATTGTATTTAATATTCCCCAACAAGAAGAATATTCCACGACCAAACGAATATTCCCAGACAACAATGAATATTTTATAACCACTTGCTTATTTAAAATATTTATGATTTTACCCATAACTAACCACATTAATCAAATCAACCCTTACTATTTCAAAATAATAAATAGAGAAAATTCAATTTCATTTATAAAAAGTTGGGGTCTTACAACCTTCACTTCTTATGAAATTTCGTCCTCGAAATTAACGTATGTACCTGTTGTTTCGAAAAGGTGAGGATACCTCTTTTTCATTTTTGATTCCAACTCCCAGGTCATTTCTTCAATAGCATGGTTCCTCCACAAAACCTTAACTTGTGGTATAATCTTGGTGCGTAGGACATGCTCTTTCCTATCCAAGATCTTAACAGGTATCTTGTGACACCCCCAAAATAAGTCTACATCCCCCATTCTGAGTTGTCAATACACGGTACAGAAACAACTACAACTTTATTATTACAATAGTAAAACTGTGAGTTTAAATACAGATATTGCCATCTAGACAATATCCACATACAAATAAATCCTCATCATAATTATTGATACATTATTTTACAACAATGGTGAGGACTACTAAACAACTCTCCCTAGAACTTTCATTCCATACCCCACTGCACTTTGCTATATTCTCGCCTCCGAGAAGAAAAAAATGGAACAAAAAGGAAAAGGGTGAGCTCGACTAGCCCAAGAAAGAATATTATGACTAAGATAATATACAAAAAATTATCGTTAGTCTTCAACAGGAAAATATAATAGAATACAATAGACAACAAGTTTTAAATCAATATTCGCAATGAAAATAATAATTCATTAGAAGAGTTAAGTAGAGAATGCAAACTACTATCTTCTATGTATGAATTTTAAAGTTCATCGCCTATTTTTTTTTTTATCCTCCTGAACATCAATCAATATATATCTGGGATCAAATATTCATCCTTGTACTACGTGCCAAGGACATTCACCAAATTGGTCATGTTCATCTAAACACTGCTCATCTTTGCACTACGGGCCAAAGATATTCATCGAAATCATTCATCTTTGCACTACGGGCCAAAGATATTCATCGTAAATCATTCATCTTTGCACTACGTGAGCCAAAAGATATTCATCATAAATCATTCATCTTTTAAGACCGAGGATGATGAAAATATTTTTTTAAAGAAACGAATCCAAAGGAAACAAAATGACAAAGATTAAGGATTAAGGATTCAGTATTTTATTTTATCCACGCCCAAAAATACCTCAAAAATAATCATAGTGGTGTAAAATTCAAGAATGATCAAAACATGGATACAATCAAAGCTAGTATCCGTAATAGATATTTTGACTTAAAAGGAAAAATTTCATTTTTGATGAATAGTGTCGATTCGTGAATAAAGTCAGATCGTGAATAGTCAGATACGTGAATAGTAATTCTGACACCAAAAGATAGAAATTTCACAAAAACATCATCACGCTTCATGAATAGTAACTCGTGAATAGTAACTCATGAATAGTAACTCGTGAATAGTAACTCATGAATAGTAACCCCGACATGAAAAAGTTCTAAATTTGATAAAAAGTTTCAACCAATATTTCAGCATAATGATATTGAAGAAATAATATCATTTGAGAAGAAAATAACATCCCTTACCTCGAAAGATCAGTACTTCTAACTGGAATACTGGATATAGGCTATATCTTGAACTTTCACCGTATAGCAATACTCAAAATAATCACAAGAATACGCTCGATAATATAGAGAGAGAAAACTTCAGTTTCTGGTGTGATTTTCAATTTTAACCTAAGCACCTATTTATAGGAAATTGCTTAGAACACCAAAGCGTAAAATTTATTATAATATTAATATATTTAATAATCTTCACGCCCACTTTGACAACTGATCTCGGATCATTAAACACATGCTAGGGCTGCCCACACAACAAAAAAAAAATGTTTTATTAATATAAATATTTAAAACTTCCAAAAATCAATTATTTTGAGCTTCTAACTTCAATAATTCATAATAAATAGCCCTTTTATCGAAAAATTCAATCTCTCGTGTTTTTATAGGAAATTCAATTCTCTACAACTTTGCGTAAGAAAGTTTTTCCAAATTCCAAATGTAAAATTGACCGAAATTCATAAACAAAGCGATTTTACAAAGCTATAATCAAATTTCGACCAATAAATAGGGTCCACTTGACATGTTTAACATGTTTTAAACATTTATTGCAACAAAAATACTCTTCCTCCTCAGATACTCATATATCCCACATTCGTTGTAAAAATATCACCATTATTATATTATTAAAATATAATAATATATTTTTAAATGAATTATTTTATCGTAAAAAGATAAAATTTCAATTTTCAACAATTGTCACATTAAAATTTTCTCCATCTATATCCACATAAAATCAATATTTTCCTCATCATATGAATCAATAATTAATTATTCACAAATAATATTACTTAATCACAATATCGACAACCAGTGCAGCCCCTCAGAAAGAGGGCTTTCCAATAAGAATTTCTCCTTCATGGCGCCGCAATTAGGTGACCAAACCTCTCCTTAGACGTAACTTTCTAGACATTGCCAATAATGTTATCTAATAATATTATTCAGATAATATGAATTATTGCTTCGATAATGAAAAATAATGTGTGATGACAATTATCAAACAACAAAGAAGATAAAATATCAACGCAACAATTATTGAACCAATAAAATATTGAATAAGAATTACCGTAACCATTATTGAGTAGTGCCTTCACGTAAGATTCAATAATTGGTGCAATACTGCAGTGCTACTACCGCAACAACGCCAGACATCGTGTTTTAACCACCGGGTATTCCAATAGTGTAAATCTGTAAATAACTACGCCAATTATTTTAAACAACTTATATTTGTCGCTTTCTTCCTCCAATCGCTTTCCATTATGGGGCTCACATGGCATGGTCGCTACTGCCGCATTTAATATTCCCCGACAATGATTTAATATTCCACGACCAAACGAATATTCCCCACAACAATGAATATTTTATAACCACTTGCTTATTTTGAAATATTTGCGTATTTTACCCGTAGAATTATCCACATTAATCACATCAACCCTTACTATTTCAAAATAATAATTAGAGGAAATTAAATTTCATTTATTAATTATTTGGGGTCTTACAACCTCCCCCTTATGAAATTTCGTCCTCGAAATTGACATACGCATACTGGTGTTTCAAAAGGTGAGGATACCTCGCTTTTATTTCCGCTTCCAACTCCCGTGTCATTTCCTCTATAGAATGGTTTCTCCACAAGACTTTAACTTGTGGTATGACCTTCGTCGTAGGACATGCTCCTTCCTATCCAAGATCTTGACAGTACCTCCTCATACGTTAAGTCTTCTACTATCTCGTCCTGGTTCTAACTCAATAACATGGTTCGGGTCTTTCACATATTTACGAAGTATGAGATGTGAAACACATTATGAACACGAGACATACTTGGAGGTAACGCGAGTCTATAGGCTACATTTCCTACTCATCAAAGAATTTGAAATGGACCAATAAATCGTGGATTGAGCTTTCCTCTCTTCCCAAATCTTGTAACTCCTTCCATGGAGCAACTCGCAACAATACATGATCCCCTATACTAAATTCCACGCCCTTCGATGAAGATCCGCATAACTCTTTTGTCGATCTTGTGCCGTTTGTATACGTTGTCGAATCATTTGGATCTTTTCGGTAGTCATACGTACTAACTCGGGTCCCAACAATGTTGCTTCACCCACCTCATCCCAACATATTGGAGAGCGACACTTTCGCTCATATAATGTTCGAATGGGGCCACACCTATACTTGCTTGATAACTGTTGTTGTAGGAGAATTCCACCAATGGTAAATACTTATCCCAACTGCCCTTGAAGTCTAGGACACAGAGTCTTAATAAATCTTCAAGAGTTTGAATAGTCCTCTCTGATTGTCCGTCCGTTTGAGGATGGTATGCCGAACTGAATCTTAAATCCGTACCCATAGCTTTTTGCAAGCTAACCCAAAATCTTGAAGTGAATCTTGGGTCACGATCCGAAACTATGGATACTGGCATGCCATGCAATCTCACAATCTCATTTACGTACATTTGAGCAAGACGTTCAAGGGAATAAGTCTCCCGTATTGGCAAGAAATGAGCAGACTTGGTTAATCTATCAACAATAACCCAAATAGCATTTATGCCTTGAGAAACCGTGGGAAGTCCCGTAATGAAATCCATGGTAATGTGTTCCCACTTCCATTTCGGAATCTCAAGTGGTTGCAATGGTCCCTTAGGCACTTGATGCTCTGCCTTTACACGTTGACAAGTTAAACATGTTGAGATAAACTTTGCAATCTCTCTCTTCATATTGTTCCACCAAAATATATGTCAAGATCACGATACATTTTAGTACTTCCTTGATGGATTGCAAATGGTGTATTGTGTGCCTCCATCATAATCTTGTACTTCAAATCGTAATCGTTAGAAACACAAAGTCCGGAGTGGACTCAAGTATTCCTTCTTCATCAATTCTCGCCCTAATAGCTCCTTCTTGTACTTTCTTCTTCATATGCATCACCCGGCCTGGGTGGCTTGAGCAACCTTAACTTTTCTATTAAAGTTGGCTCTATGAGTATACTTGACATCATCGCACTCGCTCTCGCATATGATCTTCTACTCAACGCGTCACCCTACCATGTTCGCTTTTCGTGATGGTATTGAATAGTGTGGTCGTAGTCTTTCAATAGCTCGAGCCAACGTCATTGCCGCATGTTAAGTTCTTTTGAGTGAAGAAATATTTAAGGCTTTTATGGTCCAATATATCTCCACTTTCTCTCCATATAGATAGTGCCTCCAGATCTTTAGCGCGAAAACGACTGCTGCCAACTCTAGATCATGAGTAGGATAATTCCTCTCATATTCTTTAAGTTGTCGCGAGGCATAGGCTATGACTTTCCCACGTTGCATGAGAACACATCCTAACCCTTTACCCGAAGCATCGCTGTAGA
Organism: Panax ginseng; assembly: GCA_020205605.1. NCBI lineage: Eukaryota > Viridiplantae > Streptophyta > Magnoliopsida > Apiales > Araliaceae > Panax > Panax ginseng. The sequence continues at coordinate 130,070,700 of CM035140.1, forward strand.
TAACAAATCCATCCGAACCAGATGGTATTGTTAGAACAAAAGCTTAAATAAGTCTCCTTTTAAGCTCTTGAAACTCTTCTCGCACTCTTCGCCCAAACGAATTTTGTATCCTTCCGAGTTAGATGAGTTAATCTGAGTAGCGATTCGAGAAAACCTTCCACGAATCTCCGATAATAACCAAATTTAAGCCCAAAAGCTACGTGACTTCACCACCGACTTCTATTGCTTCTCTAACTTTGTATTGCTTTAATCTTCACGTCAACAGATACTCCATGTTTTGACACCACATGCCCAAGAAATGCTACTTCCTCGCGTAACTCGCATTTCTTTAACTTGGCATAAAGCTTGTTTTCACGAAGCCTTTGGAGTACCAAATTTCAAATGGTGCTCATGATCTTCACGGCTTTTGGAATATATGAGGATGTCATCAATAAAGACAACAACGAACCCATCCAAATACTCTTTGAATACTCGGTTCATCATATCCATGAAAGCCGCAGGAGCATTAGTCAATCCGAAAGACATAACTAAGAATTCATAATGCCCGCATCGAGTTCTAAAGGCGCTTTTGGAATATCCTCGGCCTAATCTTCAAATTGATGATATCCGTAACGAAGATCGATTTTGAAAAGAATTGTGCTCCTTGCAAATCGGGTCAAACAAGTCATCAATACGAGGTAGAGGATACCTATTCTTGATAGTGACATGGTTCAATTCCCGATAGTCAATACAAAGTCGCATACTCCCGCCTTTCTTCTTTACAAATAAAACAGAGCACCCCAAGGAGATGTACTAGGGGAGAATGAAACCAATGTCCAACAACTCCCGTAGTTGGACCTTTAACTCCTCAAGTTCAATAGAGCCATTCGATATGGGGTTTTAGAAATGGGCTTTGTACCAGTTCAAGGTCAATAAAGAATTCAACTTCACGCTCGGGGGTAGGCACCGGAAGTTCTTCAGAAATACGTCGTGAAAGTTAATAACAACAGAATATTATTCAATTTTGACGTGTCTTTATTCAAATCCATAACATGGGCTAAGAAAGCTTGACATCCGCTTTTTAATAAACGAATAGCTTTATGATTAGATATGACAAAGATTGATTTTAATGGTTTAGTTGCTTGAATTCAACAACAAAGTTGTTTAGGAATATGAAAGCTAACAACCTTACGAAAACAATCAATTTTGGCATGATGAGTAGTTAACCAATCAATCCCTAAAATCACATCAAAAGTAAGTATCTTTAAAGAGATAAGGTCAATGGTAAAGATAAGGGTGCCAACATGGATTAGACAAGATTTATAAACGATTGGATGTGATGAAAGTTTCTCTAACGGAGTTTCCACAGATAGGTCAAAGTCTAATTTCTCCTGAGTCAAGTTTAAACGCTGAGCACAAGCGGGAGAGATAAATGAATGTAGCACCTTGTATTCAGTAAAGTATAAACTTCACAAGAATTTATAAATAGCTTACCCGTGATCACCTCGTTTGGGTTCCTCGTATTTTGACCAGTCACAACAAACGCTCTTCCAGGAACCGTTGACTTTGACTTTTCTGGAAAGTCTTTTGAGTCACCGTCCCCGCTGAACTAGGTTTTGCTACCGTGCAATCTCGAGCGATATGTCCTTCCTTTCCACAATTATAGCATACCTGGAACTGTTGTGGGCAGTTTGGACTGATATGTCCCTCTTTCCCGCATTTATAGCATATGACCGGTGGTCGTTCTCCTCCCTTGGAACCAGTTGCTGCTGGCACTGTCGTCTTCACATGGTCGTTGTTGAATCTCCTCTTTTTAAAATCTCCTCCTGACTCGCTTCTCCTATTTTCATGGCCATGATTACCACTAGAGTGGTTACCATTTTTGTCCGTCTTTTTCTTTCTCCACTGATTATTGTTATTTTGTTGACTGCTATCTCTGGTATGATCCTGATTGTGGTACCTCGGTTGACCGTACTCGTTATCTCGCTCTAACAATTGAGCCCTGTTAACAACATCTGAATAGAGAGAAAATTTATGAGAGATGAGATACTGACGTATGCCGGGTTTCAAACCTCTCAGAAACATCCGCGTCATACGTTCCTCATTCTCCACCAAATGAGGTGCAAACTCGATAACTCTACAAATTTCGCCTCGTCTTCGAGACACCGCCATGTTGTTCTCGCTTCATCTAATAAACTCCACTTCCTTCATATGACGAACACTTTCGGAAAGTATTTGTCATTAAATAGTTCTCAAACGCCTCCCAAGACAAGACATGCTTGGAAATATTTGGATGGAGTACGCTTCACGCACTCCCACCAATGAGTCGCCTCGCCACGGAACATAAAGGTGGCGAATGGAACCTTCTTCCTCTGTGCATCCCAAGACATCGAATATCTTGGTAATTTGCTTGACCCATGTTTCGCCATGATCGGATCTGCTTTCCCTTAAATTCGTGGTCCCAACTCTTTGAATCTGCTTGCCGCGTGACAACCCGTGAATTGCTATCATTTCCTCCTATGTTTTGAACACGAGTCTCCCTCGTCTGCGATTTTGTATGAACTGCAAAAAGCTTCTAAATATCCCTCGCTCATCATCTCGCTTTCGATGGTGTTGTTTACGGAGGAACATTGCCGACACAGTTGCACGCTCTCCTCGTTGGTGAGTACAAAGGCTCTACTCCGGTCTCATTTCCATTGTTAATATTCTCGATTGACATTCTCAAATCTCATCATAAAACAAGGGTTAATTAAGGAAATCAATATATCACATAATATCCCTATATCTTGACCAACTATCAAATAAGCTTAGGTAGGACACACTAGCGAAGGATTTACTCGCTCTCCCTCCTAGTTCTATTCCCGATCTCCGCCAGAGATCATATCCCTAAGCTCGATACCAACCGTGACACCCCCAAAATAGGTCTACATCCCCCATTCTCGAGTTGTCAATACACTCTGCATGTAAACAACTACAATTTTATTATTACAATAGTAAAACCTGTGAGTTTAAATACGATATTGCCATCTAGACAATATCCACATACAAATAAATCCTCATCATAATTATTGATACATTATTTTACAACAATGGTGAGGACTACTAAACAACTCTCCCTAGAACTTTCATTCCATACCCAGACTCGTACTTGCTATATTCTCGCCTCCCGAGAGAAAAAATGGAACAAAAGGGAAAAGGGTGAGCTCGACTAGCCCAAAAAGAATATTATGACTAAGATAATATACAACAAAATTATCGTTAGTCTTCAACAGGAAAAATATAATAGAATACAATAGACAACAAGTTTTAAATCAATATTCGCAATGAAATAATAATTCATTAGAAGAGTTAAGTAGAGAATGCAAACTACTATCTTCATGTATGAATTTTAAAGTTCATCGCCTATTTTTTTTTATCCTGTAAACATCAATCAATATATATCTGGGATCAAATATTCATCCTTGCACTACGTGCCAAGGACATTCACCACCGGTCATGTTCATCTAAACACTGCTCATCTTTGCACTACGCCAAAAGATATTCATCGAAATCATTCATCTTTGCACTACAGTCAAAGATATTCATCATAAATCATTCATCTTTTAAGACCGAGGATGATGAAAATATTTTTTAAAGAAACGAATCCAAAGAAACAAAATGACAAGGATTAAGGATTAAGGATTAGTATTTTGTTTTATCCACGTCCAAAAATACCTCAAAAATAATCATAGTGGTGTAAAATTCAAGAATGATCAAAACATGGATACAATCAAAGCTAGTATCCGTAATAGATATTTTGGACTAAAAGGAAAAATTTCATTTTTGATGAATAGTGTCGTGATTCGTGAATAGTGCCGATATCGTGAATAGTCTCAGATACGTGTGAATAGTAATTCGACACCAAAAGATAGAAATTTCACAAAAACATCATCATCACGCTTCATGAATAGTACTCGTGAATAAGAACTCATGAATAGTAACTCATGAATAGTAACTCGTGAATAGTAACTCATGAATAGTAACCCCACATGAAAAAGTTCTAAATTTGATAAAAGTTTCAACTAATATTTCAAAGATAATGATATTGAAGAAATAATATCATTTGAGAAGAAAATAACATCCTTACCTCGAAAGATCGAGATTTAACTGGAATATCGGATATAGGCTATATCTTGAACTTTCACCGTATAGAAATACTCAAAGTATACTCAAAATAATCACAAGAATACGCTCGATAATATAGAGAGAAAAACTTGATTTCGGTGTGATTTTCAATTCTAACCTAAGCACCTATTTATAGAAATTGCTTAAAACACCAAAGCGAAAATTTATTATAATATTAATATATTTAATAATCTTCTACGCCCACTTTGATAACTGATCTCGGATCATTAAACACATGCTAGGGCTGCCCACAACAAAAAAAAAACGCTTTTTATTAATATAAATATTTAAAACTTCCAAACATCAATTATTTGAGCTTCTAACTTCAATAATTCATAATAAATAGCCCTTTTATCGTAAAATACTGAATCCTCTCGAGTTTTTATAGGAAATTCAATTCTCTACAACTTTGCGTAAGAAAGTTTTTCCAAATTCCAAATGAAATTGACCGAAATTCATAAACAGGCGATTTTACAGGCTATAATCAAATTTCAGTCAATAAATAGGGTCCACTGACATGTTTAACATGTTTTAAACATTTATTGCAACAAAAATACTCTTCCTCCTCGTATACTCATATATCCCACATTCGTTGTAAAAATATCACCATTATTATATTATTAAAATATAATAATATATTTTTAAATGAATTATTTTATCAGAAAAAGATAAAATTTCAATTTTCAACAATTGTCACATTAAAAATTTTCCATCTATATCCACATAAAATCAATATTTTCCTCATCATATGAATCAATAATTAATTATTCACAAATAATATTACGAGAATCACAATATTGACAACCGTGCGCTTCCTGAAAGAGGGGCTTTCCAATAAGAATTTCTCCTCATCTTGGCGCAATTAGGTGACCAAACCTCTCCTTAGATAACTTTCTAGACATTGCCAATAATGTTATCTAATAATATTATTCAGATAATATGAATTATTGCTTCGATAATGAAAAATACCGTGTAATGACAATTATCAAAACAACAAAGCAGATAAAATATCAACGCAACAATTATTGAACCAATAAAATATTGAATAAAGAATTATCGTAACCATTATTGAGTAGTGCCTTCTTACGTAAGATTCAATAATTGGTGCAATACTGTAAAGCTACCGCAACAACGCCAGACATCGTGTTTTAACCACCGGGTATTCCAATAGTGTAAACGGTAACAACTACGCCGTTATTTTTACACAACTTATATTTGTCGTTTTCTTCCTCCAATCGCTTTCCATTATGGGGCCCACACATGGTCATACGCCGTCGTCATTTAATATTCCCCACAAAGCATTTAATATTCCACGACCAAACGAATATTCCCCGACAACAATGAATATTTTATAACCACTTGCTTATTTTGAAATATTTGCGTATTTTACCCATAACTATCCACATTAATCACATCAACCCTTACTATTTCAAAATAATAATTAGAGGAAATTAAATTTCATTTATTAATTATTTGGGGTCTTACATATCTCCTCGTACGTTAAATCTTCGGCTATCTCGTCTGGTTCTAACTCAATAATGTGGTTCGGGTCCTTCACATATTTATGAAGCACATATATGTGAAAAATGTTATGAACACAAGACATGCTTGGAGGTAATACGAGTCTATAGGCCACATTTCCTACTCGGTTAAGAATCTGAAATGGACCAATAAATCGTTGATTGAGCTTTCCTCTCTTCCCTAATCTTGTAACTCCCTTCCATGGAGCAATACGTAACAATATATGATCCCCAATGTCAAATTCCACATCCTTTCGATGAAGATCCACATAACTCTTTTGTCAATCCTGTGCCGTTTGTATACGTTGTCGAATCGTTTGGATCTTCTCTGTAGTCATTCGTACCATCTCTTGTCCCAACAACATTGCTTCTCCCACCTCATCCCAGCATACTAGAGAGCGACACTTTCGTCCATATAATACCTCGAATGGAGCCATACCTATACTTGCCTAATAACTGTTGTTGTAGGAGAATTCCACCAATGGTAGGTACTTATCCCAACTCCCTTTGAAATCTAGGACACAAAGTCTTAATAGATCTTTAAGAGTTTGAATAGTCCTCTCTGATTGTCCGTCCGTTTGAGGATGGTATGCCGAACTGAATCGTAAATCTGTGCCCATAGCTTTCTGCAAGCTAACCCAAAATCTTGAAGTGAATCTTGGGTCATGATCTAAAACTATGGATACTGGCATACCATGCAATCTCACAATCTCATTTACGTACATACTAGAAAGACGTTCAAGGGAAAAAGTCTCCCGTATAGGCAAGAAATGGGCAGACTTGGTTAATATATCAACAATAACCCAAATCGCATCTATGCCTTGAGAAACCTTGGGAAGACCCGTAACGAAATCCATAGTAATGTGTTCCTACTTCCATTTCAGAATCTCAAGTGGTTGCAATGGACCCTTTGTCACTTGATGCTCCGCCTTTACACGTTGACAAGTTAAACACCTCGAGATAAACTTCGCGATCTCTCTCTTCATATTGTTCCACCAAAATATATGTCGAAGATCATGATACATTTTGGCACTCCCAGGATGGATTGCAAATAGTGTGTTGTGTGCCTCCATCATGATTCTATGCTTCAAGTCAGAATCGTTAGGAACACAAAGTCTGGAATGGACTCGAAGTATTCCTTCTTCATCGATTCTTGCTTCTGGAATAGTACCTTCTTGTACTTTCTTCTTCATACGCATTAGCTCCGGATCTGTGGCATGAGCAACTTTAACTTTATCGATTAAAGTTGGTTCTATGCGTATACTTGACATCATCGCATGGGTCCCCGGAGTCTTGAATTCTATCTTCAACTTTTGTAAATCACACAAAATGGGCCTTTATGTTGACAACATCGCACTCGTTCCTGCATAAGATTTTCTACTTAATGCGTCAGCTACCACGTTCGCTTTTCCAGGATGGTATTGAATGGTATAGTCGTAGTCTTTCAATAACTCGAGCCAACGTCGTTGCCGCATATTGGGCTCTTTTTGAGTGAAGAAATAATTGAGGCTTTTATGATCTGTGTAGATCTCCACTTTCTCTCCATACAAGTAGTGTCTCCATATCTTCAACGTAAAAATGACTGCTGCCAACTCTAGATCATGAGTAGGATAATTCCACTCATATTCTTTAAGTTATCGTGAGGCATAGGCTATGACTTTCCCATGTTGCATGAGAACACATCCTAACCCTTTGCCCGAAGCATCGCTGTAGATAACAAATCCATCTTAACCAGACGGTATTGTCAGAACATGTGTTGAAATGAGTCTCCTCTTAAGCTCTTGGAAACTCTTCTCGCATTCCTTACTCCATACGAATTTTGTATCTTTACGAGTTAGTTGAGTTAACGGAGTAGCGATTCTAAAAAATCCTTCCACGAATCTCCGATAATAACCAGCTAATCCCAGAAAGCTACATACTTTGGTCACCGACTTCGATTGCTCCCAACTTTGTATTGCTTCAATTTTCGCCGGGTCAACAGATACTCCATATTTTGACACCACGTGCTGAAGGAATGCTACTTCCTCAAGCCAGAACTCGCATTTCTTCAGCTTGGCATATATCTTGTTATCACGAAGCCTTTGGAGTACCAGCTTCAAATGGCGCTCATGATCTTCACGGCTTTTGGAATAGATGAGGATGCCATCAATAAAGACAACAATGAACTTATCCAAATATTATTTGAACACACGGTTCATCATATCCATAAAAGCAGCAGGAGAATTAGTCAATCTAAAAGACATGACTAAGAATTCATAATGCCTGTACCGAGTTCTGAAAGCAGTCTTTGGAATAACCTCAGTTCTAACCTTCAGCTGATGATATCCAAAATGAAGATTGATCTTTGAAAAGAATTGTGTTAGTTCTTAGTAGACACAATAGTTATCTAGAATGGGGGGGGGTTGAATAGATATTTCAAAAATCTTTTTGTTTTAAACTTGTTAGTTAATGATGATTAAAACTTAGCGGAATTTATGTTTGTTTTAATCTCTTTTGCAAAGTAGTGGAGTTATGAGAGTGAGGCAGTTATAGCAGTTATGGCAGATATAGAAGTTATAGTATGAATATAAAAGACAATCATTTTAAGTGGTTCAGAGCACTTAAAGCTCCTAGTCCACTCTTCTACTCAACGAGTAGAAATCCACTAAGGATGTCTTTTACAACTTTTGAATCACGCAGATTCCTTCTAGACCAGCAGTCTAGGAACTTCTTAGTTCACTCTTGAACTCTTCAAGTCCAGCAGACTTGGTTCTCTTACAGTTCACTTAGAACTCTTCGAGTCCAGCAGACTTGGTACTCTTCTTCAGTTGATTGATAGATGTTGAGTTCTTGATAGTTACTACTCAGTTGCTGTTTAAGCACTTGTTCGAAAGAACTGAGTAGCTGAGCAAGCTTTGCAATTTCTCAGATCGTAGAGTTGAGCTTTGAGAGTTGTTCATGTTGTTTGTTCAATGCTTGCTTATCTCACACTCATCTTCTTAATTTGTATATATGTGATCTTGAAAACTATCCGTTTGATCCATCTGTTGAAGCATTAAATGCATTTAACTTTTCTGTTCTTTGATGGAGACATTTCTGCACATCTTCTGAGTTGCATTCTGGCCCACTGACACTGCAAACTGTTTTCTCACCTAACACCTGAAAAGGTGTTTTCCCCCTTACCAATGGTACTTTCCTTAGCTTCTTCAATACGCTTCTTTGTTGTATACTAAGGATATTTCTTATAACTTTGGGACTGGTGAGTACTGCAGCGTTTAGAATCCATTCCTCTTTTGTTGGAACCTATCTCCACATAAATTATGAGGCTCGACGTTTCCTGACACAAGACAGATGATACTTTATGATTCAGATTATGGTACTCTACGATTCAGATCGTGGTGACTTGTCGCCTTGGTGTCTGGTCTGATGCTATCAGCCGAGAGCACTACGATTTCTCTTAAGTCTTTGCACACTACGATCTTTGCTTGCTTGAGTTATAAACTCTACGTTTCCGAGAGCACTCTACGATCGTTGACTTGTAAACTCTACGTTTCCTTTAGCACACTACGATCGTTGAGTTGGCTCGGCAAACGTTAAAACCACTCTTTGATTTACGAAGAGGCCCTTCAAGGCAGGCACACTACGATCTTTGAAGCTCTACGTTTCTGCCTTGACTTCTGCAATGTTGATCAGATTTATATACTCCGATTTCTTTGAAGCCAATCTATTACATCTCAAGATCAACCTAACAGATTTGATCTTTCTATCTATACATTCCATTAAAGAATGATACACGTTAAGAGCTTAGATCAACCTAACAAATTTGATCTATCACTAAGTCCTTGTACATATCTTACTTGAAGGACTTTACAAATAATCATGAGCATATACATTAAAATATCAAATCATAATATGCATTCTCCCAACAATCTCCCCCTATTTGATGTTGACATAACCAAGGAGATTTGTTGTCATGATTATTAGTGTCTAGATGCATTTGCAGGAAATTTAAACATGACTTAGTATTTTAGTGAGCAGCTGAAATTTCTAGAGAATAAGCATGAATTTATTGATGTTCAAGAAATATTGCAGTTTAGCTTTACATCAATCAGAATTTAAAGTTTCAACTTATCTCTATTTCTTTGACCTTTTCCGTGGAGGATTAGCATACTTCTCAGCCCTTCTTTTCCTGCTAGCTTCATCCATTCTGGCTAACTCTTCCAGCTCACTTGGACTTACTATCGGGTTGTGATCATGCCTATTCATGAATGTTGGATCTCTAATTGGCATTCTTAGGCCTGTGGTGGTCATATTTAGTGAGCTGGTAGTTGGCCCTTGATTTCTTAAAGGCTCAGCCATCAAGACTTCCTGTTGATCAGATCGTTGAGTCTGATTGCTTGATCGTGGAGTTTGTTGGTGGGACTTTCTTGCAAGAGGGCTTCGTGAAAATTGTCCTCTTCCCCTTTCTTGGTTTCCTTCACCTCCTCTGCCTCTGCCCTGATCTCTCTGTGCTCCTTGAACTCCTTTCCCTTTATTCTCCCCCTTTATGTCAGTATCTAGGGTTCGAATGTCTGCAGAAAGTCGATTTACTCCTTGGACAAGCTCGTTTAGTTGGTTCTGTGTTTGAGCAATGTCCTTTCGACTTTCCTTGATCTGTATTTCAGATCTAGCTTATTTATTTCAGAGGGCAGTGAGAACAATGTCAGTCTGATGTTCCTGATTCACATAAGCTTTCTGGAATTCATTGACTGAAGCTTTCAGGTTTATGATGTTCTCCAGCATAAGTTTATTTTGGACTTCTTGATTTCTCTCCATTTCAAGAACAGCCTCTCTTTGCTTGGTAGCTATCTGGAAATGAATCTCATCTCTATCCTTCATGCTTTGAAGAATTTCTTGGATAATTTCCCTCAGTTTCTTTGTAGGCTCAGCATTTAGTGTGCCAAGGATATTATTTGCAGCAGTGATCATTTGATTCAGCCGGAGATGAATGAGGTCTGAGTGAGTGTCCAGGCTTTCTTCAATGTTCTTGACCATGTTCTTGGACACTTCATTCAAGTCATCTTTTGTGGACAGATTTGGAGGAGTATCATTGGTTTGAGGATTGTTGAATGGAATGGATTTTTCTAGGATTGATCTTGCAGGGAGTAGAGAGCAAGATCAAGACTAAAATAGTCATTGGAGGAGGAGGATGGTATGTCTGATGGAGGGGCCTGAGTTTCTATGTTTGGAATATGTGGCTCTACAATTTCTATTTGGGACTCTACGATGGGACTAGAGTTAGGGATCGTAGAGTTGGTGGTTTGTGGGAGCAAAATAAAGTTAACTGCATTTGGTTCCTCAGTTACAGAATTTTGGGATTCTACAACTGGAAATTGATTTAGTGGATGAAGTATCACTTCCAACCATCGTGGGAATTCATAAAAATAGCTAAATGAGGATGATGGTAAGTGATTAACTCAAGAGGTTTGGGATGATGCGACCTCAAGTTTATCCTTTGAGGAAGAGTTATTGGTAAGCAATTTCTTGGCAAAGTTGAATTTTCCCGAAATCCATGAGCCAATCACCGAGATGGTCGATACTCTTTGAAGCTCCGAAACATGTGATCCCAAGAGTTTAGGATTTGGGCTTGATGATATGGCATCATGGGTAGTAGTATAAGAACATCTGATTATAGAGATAGCTTCTATACCCATCTCTGCCCACACCAGTGATCTGGAGGTCATCATCTTCTTTTTCCTCTTCTCTGTCTTCGTTGGAAGACTCCATTATCTCAATGGGCTCTTGATGATCTTTTACTGGTTCCTCTTCATTTCTAGCAGGAACATCTTCTTCTACCATGGAGATATCTTGAGGCTCCCCCTCAACTTGATCATCTTCTTGTAGGCTCATAAACTCCCCCTCAATTGGAGCACCTTCTTGAGCTTCAGGCATCTCCCCCTTAGCTGGTGTATTCTCTATCATGAGAATCTCAGGGATCTCCTGTGAGACCCCAGATTTTATGAATAAATATTTAATTTTCTCAAAATATTTTTTTAAATATTATGGTGTGGATTTGATATAATGTTATAGTTGTGGGTTATATTTATAAATTTTGCAAAGTACGCAAGTTATTATATAATATTCGATTGGTCGGGGAATATTCTTTTTGTCGGGGAATATCCGTACGATGGTACAATCATTGGTGGACCCCACAACGGAATTATTATCGGATTGAGAAAACGACAAAAATACTTTATGAAAATAACGGCGGAAGTTTTACCGTTAACTGTTGAAACACCCGGTGTTAAAAGTATAGTAATACGCGTAGTTGTATAGTAGCACATGGTATCGATTATTGATGCTTACGTGAGAAGTCACTCAGTTATACTCAACTATTGCTACAATAATTGTTGCATCATATCTTTCATATTATTGATTCAATTATTGTTACAGTATCATCTGCATAATATGATATATTATTAAATCAATGATTTAGACGGCAAAGTTATTCATATTATTATTTGCAATATTGACAATGTCTAGAAGTTCTGTCAAGGAGAGGTTTGGTCACCTAATTGCGCGCCAATAAAGAGAAATCCTTATCGGAAAGCCCCCTCTTTCCTGGGAACGACCTGGTTGTTAAATATTGTGAGTTATAATATTAATGATGAATGTTATTACAATTGAAGTTGTGTTCGGAGTTGAATTTGGAGACGCGAACGTGATATTTGAGTCCGGAACGATGAAATTAGTAAAATAGTCTATAAACACAAAATTTTCTTGATTCACTATTTGGTCAAAAGTCAACAATTGACTTTTTTCGGAAAAAATCAAACTTTGAAATTTCAAAATTTATATTGTTGATAAAAATAGTTTCATTATGTTGGAATTGTTCGTGTTAGTGAAAATCAACATCTATTCCGATGATAATTGATGTCTGGGGGTTATATTGATAAATCGGGTAATTTATCGGATAAATGAGCAATTAATTGCTACTAATTCACATGCTTATATAACTATTTGTTCACATGTGTGTACTATTGAATCACATTCTTGTACTATTAGGGGAGTTGGTGCAAAATTGATAATATTTGCATGACTAAGTTAAAAATGGAGGTATAGATGGAGGTACTATACTGTAATTATTTTTATCACATGATTAGAACTATTGAGTCACATGATTTACTATTGATTCACATTATTTACTATTAGGGGAATTGGTGCAAGTTTGATAATACTTGCAGGACTAAATTAAAAATGAAGAAAAAGAGGAAGGTATTATACTGTAATATTTCGAGCCCCAAAACGTGCAATTATCGAAACTATATTTTCCTATAAATAGAAGCTCATTCTTCCTTCATTTCTCACCAATTCACAAAAGCTTTAGAGCAATTATTATAGAGAGAAATTATAGAGAGAAAGAAGAAGAGATGTCTGCTACCTCACTATTCCAGTATCCAGTTTTTCCAAGGTAGGAAATATTATTTGTTGTACTCGTAAGGGGTACTCTTTCTTTCTTATTTATGAAGAGAACTTCTGTTATTCCATTCTTTATTATTCTGTTGGAATAACCTGTATACGCGGGCTACCCTATACTTGGGTGAAATTCTTCTGTTATTCCATTCTTTATTATTATTATGTTGAATAACTCTGCTCATGCAAAGTATCGCATACATGGTGAAATTCTTCTAATATTCCATTCTTTATTATTCTGTTGGAATATCCTGTTTGTGCGTTTTACGCCGGACCTGGTTCCGTTATTTATTATTCTGTTGGAATATCATGTCGGTGCATTTTACGCCGGACCTAGTTCCATTCTTTATTATTCTGTTGGAATATCCTGTTTGTGCATTTTATGCCGGACCTGGTTCCGTTATTTATTATTCTGTTGGAATAACTCGCTTTGCGCATATCTATCGCATGCATGGTGATTTCTTTTGTTATTCCATTCTTTATTATACTCGGTTGGTTAAAACTTTGACTTCTATACTCCATGAAATTAGTGGAATATCCTTGATATTTGCGCTTCATCCAAAGATCTTTTCATGGAAATATTCTTCTGAGCATTCTTGAATTTTACTCTACAAAACAAGATCATGTTGACAATTTGGACGTTATCGGTTCTAGATAAATTAATTCTTGAACTTGTTTTATTGAATTCTTATATCATTGTCATCATCCTCATGTTTATATTTTGTTGAAAGTCATTTGTGGCACCATGTAGTGCATAGATGGACTTGGTATGATTATGACCAGGGATTATTCGGTATAATCATAACCGTAATGTTACAAATGATGTGGAAAAAGTCCTCATTGGCTGTAGTGCATTGATGGACAATTTTTGGTATGATTATGGCTATGGATTCTCTTTGGTCATAGTGCAAAGATGAATTGTTTTATGGCATGATCAGGACCGTTGATGAAAACATGATTATCTTTAGCCGTAGTGCATGGATAATTCGTGGTCGTGATACTAAAGAATATCCTTAGCCGTGAGAGGTAAGTGATTCGATGATGTGGATTATTTATTGTCGAGTCTCAAATGATAAAAGTGATGAAAAACCTTTTATCATAGAAGATAGTAGATTTTATTCCCTACTTGACTCTTCTAATGGATTGCTTGTTCCATTGCAGCTTAAACTTGATAGTTTTTATATTTTATCGCTTTAACATTTGTTGAAGGCTAACGATAAATTATTCTGCATTATCTTAGTCATAATATTTCTTCATCGAGCTAGTTGAGCTCACCCTTTCTTTCACCGTTCTCTTCGTGAAATAAGAACGTAGTTGGGACTAGTTTGGGAACAGAGTGATGGCCCTAGATGGTGCATTAGTAGTCCTCACTATTCTCGTGAAATAGTGTGATAATAATTGTAATGAGGACTCCTTTTGAGTTTGTATACTCTCTAGTAGACAATATTTGTATTCAAACTCACAGCTTTATGTTTTGTCGTATTGTACATACTTATAATTGTATTATTAAGTTGTATTTGAATTACATACCATGTATCCGGCAAGCGACTCAAGATGGGTGATGTATACCTATTTTGGGGGCGCCACAAATTGGTATCAAAGCTTAGGGATATGATTCCTGGCTGAGATGTGAGATAAGAACAAGGAGGGGAGAGATGGGGAATTCCTTCACTAGTATGACCTACCTAAGTTTAATTGGTATTTAATTGGTCGATCATAATATATGGATAATATGTGATATGTTAATTTGTTTAATTAACCCTTGTTTTGTGACAATATTTGAGAATGACATCTAAAAATTTTGAGATGTGCAATGGAGCAAAACAATATGAACGTGTCGCATTACGAGGCTAAGTTTGCGGAGTTATCCCGGTTGGTCGATAATGAGGAGAGAATGACGCGAATGTTTCTGCGAGGTTTGAAACCCGAAATACGTTAATACATCATTTCTCATAAACTTTGTTTATATTCAGATATTGTGAATATGGATCAGTTATTGGAGCACGATAACGAGTTAGCTCAACCAAAAGGTAACGACCAACAACACGATAATAATCATACTGGTGGCAACGGCTGTGACGCCCCCAAATCCTTGTAACATCGATTACAGGACTTGATGCTCACGATACAACATACAACATCATCTATCTAAGTAAACTTTAACAATAATAATAATATTATATTACCCATTACATAAATAGTCGAAATAACATCCCAAGTCTTTACAACCTTAAAACATACTGGAACTTAGTCTTAGCGTTTATCGCTACATTACACATATGCGGAAATAATTAACTTATTACATAACCATTAGCATCACTTCATCTTGGACTTTCCTTTGTCCTTGCTCAACCCTCAAATTTTCTCACCCTTAACTGAAAGGTTTAAGCAAGAATGAGCACGAATTGCCCAGCAAGTATATACAGAAATTTGAAAACATACATCAGGAGTGAAAGCAGTTGAATAGCTAAAATGATTGTTAAGTGTTAAATAAGAACATCAAGAATGGAAATTTAAGAATTTTCAATATCATACTAAGGGGTGTAAAATACCCTGAACATATTTTCTTTCATCAAAAATCATCAGACGATTTAACAATCCAATAGACTGTAAACGGTCTCTGCAAGTACGCCAGGTGATCAGCCTATTGTACCCTACGTTGTGCACAAGTATTAAGTTTTAAGCTGCATAAGCGAAATGAGACTATTTGCCCGACATCTATTTGCCCGTTTATTCGAGTTGTTCATCTTAGTAATCATGTGAGACCGCACCAAAGCAATTTGGATTGGCAAACATTTAATAGCTTCGAAAGATTTGTTTTAAATCACTTTTATCATCAATAATAACTAGCCGGAAACAACGGCTAGGAACATACTTAGAACAGTTCGATAATGAAATGAAATTTAAACATATGGCAGTTAAAATAATAACTGAATAATCATCGATAAGCTTGCAAGATAATTGAAGTTTGTATGACTTTTCAACGAAGAAACTTGAACGAATAAATAACTAACACAAGTCCAATACTTACCCTTACTGCGATAATTTTAGTAAGGATTTAATAAATACCCAAAAGAAATTAGGGTTAGGAAACTTGCCTGATAAGCCCGCTACAATTTAGCAATTAACCTTCACATACCCTAATCACATGTGTCTCGTTAATCACCATTCATACCCAATCTAGTTTGAAGTATAAGGGTCTCCTATTAATTTAATAAGATTTATTAAGTTAACTTGTATTCAAAACAATTCAATTACATATCATGTTTCATCACATAGGTCAAGCTTATTCAATCACATAACACATAGCCTCACATAGTTGAAGTGGTTCTCAAACTTCAAAACGAAAGAAAACAATTTCCTTTTTAATATTAATATGTTTATAAACTAATACTTAATTAAATACACTTTAAACTACACAAGCAGGTTACATCTTAAAGGTCCAGGGGTTCAGTATGAAAATGTGGACAAAATAAAGTTTCTGGAATTTTTCCGACCCGACCCGGATCGGACTCGCCCTAGCAAATTGACGCTTCTCCTACTCAATATCTGTCAAGGCGTCACTAAATTCATTCCAGAACTCAAAGTCATGTTTTAAAGTCATCCCACGAAATTAATTAGAATTAATTTCATACTTATCCAAATTGAATAGTTGACTCAACCTGTACTCAACCATTCCAATACATCTTATCACATAACATATAATGAAATTAAATAATTCATTTATGAATAATCGTCACATAAGAATTTCACATAAGTTTATTTATTGAAATTGTTAGATTACATAGAAATTTCGGATATTACATTCACCCTCCCTTATAAGGATTCCGTCCCCGGAATCATTATACATCAAACAAACAGATTAGGGTAGTTTTTCATCATTTTCTCCTCGAGTTCCCACGTAGCCTCTTCGGCATTGTGGTTCCTCCATACTACCTTAATAGAAGGTATTATTTTATTTCTTAACACTTGTTCTTTTCTATCAATTATCTGCACTGGAACCTCTTCGTAAGTTAAGTCTTTTTTGAACTGAAAGGGTTCATACTCTATGACATGCTTGTGGTCCTGCTTATATGGTCTTAAGACTGAAATGTTGAATACGTTGTGTATATGTTCCAGCTCCGGAGGTAAAGCTATTTCATAAGCTACCTCACCGACTTGTCTCAGAACTTCAAAGGGTCCTATGAATCTGGGACTAAGTTTTCCATTCTTCCCAAATCTCATTTTCTCTTTCCAAGGTGATACTTTCAGAAACACATAAGTGCCGACATCGAAGTCTCGTTGTTGTCGATGAAGATAAGTATATTTCTTCTGTCGGTCTTGAGCCGTCACTAGCCTCGCTCGAATAGTTTTGATCATATCTGCAGTTTGTTGTACCAATTCTGGCCCTAGCAGTTGACGTTCTCCTACTTCATCCCAACACAATGGCGTTCTGCATTTCCTTCCATATAAAGCTTCATACGGTGGCATCCCGATGCTCACGTGGTAACTGTTGTTGTATACAAATTCCACCAACGGTAGGTGGTCATCCCAGCTCCCTTTGAAATCCATCACACATGCTCTCAGCATGTCCTCCAACATTTGAATAGTCCTCTCGCTCTACCCATCTGTTTGAGGATGATACGCGGTGCTCAACCTCAGTTGCGTCCCCATGCGTTCTTGAAAACTTCTCCAGAAATTTGCTGTGAACCGCGGATCGTGATCTGACACAATTGAAACTGGTACACCGTGCCTAGAAACGATATCTTTGATATAAAGCTTAGCCAACTAATCCAAGGTATATCTGATCTTGATTGGCAAGAAATGCGCTGACTTGGTCAATCGGTCGACGATCACCCGCACTGCATCGTAACCCTTCTGCGTAGTTGGAAGTCCTACCACAAAATCCATCGTGATATGCTCCCACTTCCATTCCAGAATCTCTAAAGGTTGAAGTAACCCGCTCGGTCTTTGATGTTCTGCCTTAACTCGCTGACAAGTTAAACACTTGCAAACGCACTCCACGACCTCTCTTTTTATATTGGGCCACCAATAATGTTGACGAAAATCCTGATACATTTTTGTGCTTCCCGGGTGGATTGAGTAACTTGAACTATGAGCTTCCTGCAAGATTTCTTCCTTTAACTCAGATACCGCTGGCACCCAAATTCTCTCCTCAAATTTTAACAGACCATCACCACCCATGCTGAATTTAAGCTCCTCTCCGTCAGAAATTCTTTTCTTCATTTTCTCACATTCTTCATTACCGCCTTGTGCTTCCTTGATCTTGTCCAATAGAGTCGAACGAACCTCCACTGCGAACAATTTCCCATCCGCTCTCTCGGCTTCTTTATCTAGCTCTCCAAATCGCCATCTCCTCGATTAACTCCTCCCGAAATAGCCGTTAGCATTGCCAATCTACCACCGCCTTTTCGCTAACACATCCGCTACCACGTTCGCTTTCCCCGGATGATACAAAATATCGCAATCGTAATCCTTTATTAGCTCCAACCATCTTCTCTGCCTCATATTTAACTCCTTTTGCGTGAAAATATACTTCAGACTTTTATGGTCCGTGTATATTTCACACTTCACACCATATAAATAGTGTCTCCAAATCTTGAGGGCAAATACTACCGCTGCCAATTCCAGGTCATGGGTAGGATATCCCTTCTCATAATCTTTCAACTGGCGCGATGCGTACGCAATGACTTTACCATGTTGCATAAGCACACAACCAAGCCCCTTGTGTGACACATCACTAAAAATCACGAAGTCACCTGTATCATCTGGTAACGACAACATCGGTGCCTCACTCAATCTCTTCTTGAGTTCTCAAAAACTCTCTTCACACTTCTCAGTCCAGACAAACTTCACCGACTTCTTCGTTAAATTCGTCAATGTTCCTGTTATCTTCGAAAAATCTTGAATGAACCGTCTGTAGTAGCCTGCCAATCCTAAGAAACTTCTTACTTCCGTCGGTGTCCTTGGTTGTTCCCAATTCTGAACCGCTTCCACCTTTGTTGGATCCACAGAGATTCCGTCCTTGTCGATCACGTGACCCAAAAATTAAACTTTTTCTAACCAGAACTCGCACTTCAAAAATTTTGCGTATAATTTATCCCTTCTCAATGCTTCCAATACTAATCTTAAATGTTCAACATGATCTTCCCGAGTCTTGGAAAAGATCAGGATATCATCTATGAACACAACTACGAATTTATCTAAATACTATTTGAATACCCGATTCATCATGTCCATAAACGCTGCTGGCGCGTTTGTTAACCCGAACGACATTACTAGAAACTCGTAGTGACCGTAACAAGTTCTGAACGCTATCTTAGGTACATCCTCTTTTCTCACCTTCAACTGGTGATACCCCGTCCTCAAATCGATTTTGGAAAAATATTTTGCTCCCTTCAACTGATTAAACAGGTCATCTATCCTAGGTAACGGGTACTTGTTCTTGATCGTCACCTTGGTCAGGGTTCTCGATAATCGATGCATGCCTCATCGACCCGCCCTTCTTTTTCACAAACAACACTAGTGCTCCCCTGGGAGACACACTTGGTTGAATATACTTCCTATCCAATAATTCCTCGCAAATCGCACCATCGCCTCCTTCATCTCTCGCCGGCCCATTCTCAGACGGGGCTTTTGAAATCGGTGTCGTTCCCGGTACTAAATCTATAACGAATTCGACTTCTCTATCCGGTGGAAGACCTGGAAATTCTTCCGGGAATACATCTAGAAATTCATTCACTACTGGTATTTGTCCCATTTCTAACCCTACTTTCTGAGTATCGATGATATGGGCCAAATAACCTACACATCCCTTTTTTATTAACTTCCTCGCTTGCATCATCGTCAGACAACTCGAGTGTCTCGGCGACCTACTCCCATAGAACACTACCTTAGACTGCTCGGGAGTCTTAAGGTTTATATACTTTTTCTGGCAATCTATCATCGCTCCATGGTTAAATAACCAATCCATCCCTAGAATTACATCAAATTCTCCTAATTGAATT
Organism: Panax ginseng; assembly: GCA_020205605.1. NCBI lineage: Eukaryota > Viridiplantae > Streptophyta > Magnoliopsida > Apiales > Araliaceae > Panax > Panax ginseng. The sequence goes on from CM035140.1 coordinate 130,090,801, forward strand.
GGGATTAAGTCCACAGGTAACCTATATCCCCTTATATCTACAACGCAATTCCTATGGACATGGTTAACGGGAATGACTTCCTTATTAGCAACTTCTATGTTTATAGGATATTCTAATTCTTCTACCGACCAGGCCTTTAAATCTCGCTCTTGTCGTCTGTAAATTTTTTTCAGCTTCGCCGACCTACTTTGCAATTTTATTCCTATCAAAATCAGTACATGATATGACTCAAATTTTGACACAATATACTCCATATAGCGTAGTATTTTACAAAAATATCACGTCCCGAGAAAACAAAGTTAGTTAAGACCACGAACAATTTCATTTTGAAAAGCGATCCCAACAGATTTCATACTTAGAAAAATTCTGGAAATTCCAGATTTCTGCAGATTTTTGTTGTGAACATGCTTGCTTACGATTTTCATATCTCACTCAATATAGCTTCGATCCGAATAAAATTTGGATGATTATACTTCATGCTACATACTATTTTACAAATTTATTACATGCACCAAACGGATTACATCAAGACATGATTTCAAGCGAATCGAAAATTACGAAAACTCATGCAAACTAGTTTAACCCAACTTTTGAGAAAATCATGATTTTGATTCTAGCATGCATGGATTTAATTCCTACTGTCCAGACCACATTTACTAACATATATACACATGTTACAACAATCAAACCCTCTAACTTTTCATGTTTTGATCAAATTAGCAACTAAGAGGCATTTTATCAAATAGTTAGCATGCATACATGAATTCTATGATTCTTTATGTAATAGTAACATGTTATATACCAGAATTTTCATTCTTATCATCCAAATAGCAGTAATACACGAAATCATGGCATCCCCAAGCCAAAACAAAACATTTATCATAGCTATACATGCATTTTTCCCTATTTTTCCTCAAGAACATACAAGTGGGTCTCATAGCTTACCTTGGTTGCGAATTCTTCTTGATTGGAGCTTGATAACCACCGTCCTTGCTTGCAAGATTCTCCAAAATTCGTAGCCCACCTTGAACCACTCTAAAACCCTCAATATTTTCTTCTCTTTTCTTTATTTTTGCTCTCTAGTTAGAAAGTTGTTGTGAAAGGAAGAAGAGGGTTAGATGGAATGTATATACCTCATATATAGTATAATGAAACTGAAATCTCCAGCCCATTACAAGCCCCCCACGATCAGATATCATTAATGATGAGTGAGTTTTATACCCATGAATTGGATACATTCGGGCTTAATTTATTGTTGTTCTTAAGACTTTTAGGATGTTTTTATGTGTTTGTGTCTATTCATGCATGTTTTATGTTATTTTATAGGAATTGGGACAAAAGTTACATGGATCGACGTTCGGGGTGGCTAGATTCGCGTTTTCGGCTTGACATTTACACAGCACCCACTTCGGAGCCAATTTGACTATAGCTTCTGACATTATTTCGACAAACTTCAAGAATTAAAGTTGTAGATCTACTTCTTCTCTTTCTGGAACATCTTGAATCATCAAAATCGGAGTTCGGACGAAGAAGTTATGGCCATTTTCCCAAAGGACACCGGAGCGTAAAATGTCGATTTTGGGCCATTGTCGGGCGCGATTTTTAGTGTATTTTACACCAATAGAGAAGCGAACTCAATAGCCGTTACCCGATCTTTGGGCCCTGGGGAAGGGTTTGGTGCGGCCTGGACGCTGCTTTTGAGCGAATTTTGACACCTTTTGACTCCAAATAGGATAGGGGTTGTTCCAAAACTAAAATTGTACTTGTAACCTATAAATACATGATGTAATGCATAAAATAAAGGGAGATTACATAGCTTAGCCTAGATTAAACACCCTTTAGATTAGAACATAACCCTAGTTCTTATTAGTTTTGGAGATTGAAGCAACTTGGAGACCATTGAAGATCGAAGAGCAAGAGCAAGAGGGGAGCATCGATTTCTCGACAACAAATTCTATTCTCATCTCTCATCTTACTTTTATCTTTTGATGTCTATTCAGGTTGTGGATTCTTGGTTTTAATTCATTAATTATGAACTAACTATTTTGAGATTTCAATTGAACTTTTATGGCTATGAATTAGTTATTCATTATATTCTAATTATTTATGTTAAAGTGAGTTGTTTATCTTGTCTTGTGCTTATTGCTTAATTATTTGATCAGTAATTACTTTGTTACTCTAGAAGGAATTGGAAGAGGAATTCTAGGGTTAGAATTGGGCATGATATCATGTGACTTAGTTATTTGCATGGAGAATAATTAGGTTTGTGAATTGAATGGAAATATCTGTTCGCCGCATGTAACACATAAGAAATTGGGATTGGAAAGAGTTTAATTCAATTGTTTTGCATAGGAATATAGCAAGATTAATCTGGATTAAATAGAAGGCAATTGATCACTTGAAAAGGACTTTTGGCATTTGAGAATTCTCATTAACAATTCAAGAGGCATAATAATTGGGATAATTGGATAATTGATTTATAATTCATAATTGGGGATATTGAAGTCTTAATCTTTATTTATTTGAATTCATTAGTTAAAATCTTAGTTTTAATTAGTTAATTTAGTTTTCTTAATTAGAAAAAACACGATTTGAGATTGTTTAAATAAAATTAGTTTGGTTAAGAATTAGTACTTGGTGATTTTTATTAAATAATTCCCGTGGGAACGATACTCTACTTTCACTTTATTACTTGTTGAATCGTGTATACTTGCACGTATTCATTGATTATTGTAAATCGATCAACAAGTTTTTAAGCGTGAATTCTTGGGAAATTAATTTAATAATTATTTACCAATATTAATTTCAATCAAATTAGTCTTAATTTAAACATTTTTATTTTTATTTTAATTCTCTTTATATATTTCTCTCTTTCGGTACCATGGATGACTTTGTGTATCAATGGCCATACACGAACATGACTCAACCAAGGGAGTGGAGATTGAAAGACTCGAGAAACTTTCTCGCATTGTCGGCCAGATTGAGACACTTTCGAGGATGTTTGAAGCTTTTTTTGAGCTCGGTAATATCGTCAAAGTATGGTGGTTACTTGTGATTATTGTCTTTGGAAATCATATGAGTCATCAATGCACCATCGGTTTGGTAGATGATAATTATAGTGGTGATTACCCCAATAATTATGTCTATCCCAACAACTATCATCGAGTTGGGGTATCACCCGGATTTTTCATGGAGTAACAATCAAGATCAATTTTATGCTCCAAGTCCAACATACCCACGTGATTTCTTGTGTCCACCTCCACTACAACAGAAGAACATTCAAATTGGGAGGAAGCCTTGGAAAAATTTATTAAAGCTTCAAAAAGGAATGAGGAACAAGACAAGAAAATGAATCAAGTAGAAATTTGATTTTACAAAGCCAAGGGCGTTGATCAAGAATTTGGAAAATCAAGTGGAACAGATAAAGACATCGTTGAACAACCGTCTCAATACACTGCCCTATGACATGGATTCCGAGCCCGGATGGTGAGCCCGAGCCAAATCTACAAATGGATGAGCCACAAGATGAAAAAGAGGAGACAAGTGGGGATAATGACAACAAGGTCGGTGAAGAACTAATTGTGAGAACCAATGATGATGAGCCAATGTTATTTATGCCTCAAGTGCCTTCTCCTCCACAGATTCAAGAGTCCCATAGATTTGCAAAACCTTATCCGATTGGTAGTCATGTCGCCTGCAATACTCTCTGTGATGTAAAAGCAAAGTACACCTTGAAACCATGGTGCGATGAAATTTGGAGAAGATAGAAGAAGAAACTATTGTGTCTCATGCTTCAATACCGTAATATATTCGCAGACACAATGGAGAAACCACCTAGATGTTGGACGTTCTTGAATGTGATCTTATCTAAAGAAAGCATGCTAGGTGACTTTAATACAATGGCTATCGTAAATGGGAACCTACCAAAAGCTATATTATTTCCGATGGATGGAGTGTTCCTCAACTTTCGTGAGGGAATTGGATAGAGAATTGAAGAAGTCAGGCTGAGACTATAAAACAAGCGCTTATTGGGAGGCAACCCAAGTTTAATTTTTATTTTTAGTTTTTATTAAGTTTTATATTAGTAGTTTTGAATTTGCATTTATTTAGGATTTAATAAAATTGCTTCTATCATGGTTTTACAGGTTATTCAAGTCAAATTCAAGTGTGGTGCCCAATTTGTTCCATGTGTTTAGCTTTATTCTCCAAACTTAGCGGGCAGGAGGAAGATTGCTATATTTTCAGAGAAGTCCTCTGCTTTAATTTTTTCTATTTCAGTCATTGAGGACAATGTCTAGTTTAAGTTTGGGGGCATTTTAGTGTCGTATTGCATACAGTTAGTTATTTACATTGTAGTTCGTTATGTTTTCGAGTTATTTACATTTAGTTGTTGCATTCGTTTTTTTGTTTTGTTTTTTGTTTAAAAAAAAAATTTAAAAATCGCAAAAATAGTAGTTAGTTTACTATGTTTGTTGCAGTTAGTTTATATTTGCATGATTCCAACTGTTAGATAATAAAAGTCTATTTTGGCCAATGATGAGACTGGAGTTAAGTAGATAAGTATAGTATTGAATATTCAGGCTTTGATGTGATTTCTTGTTATGAATTGAATCTTTTCCTGTTTAAAACTGGTATAATCAAGGTTAGCAAGTTAATAACAAATATGTTAATCGATTAAGTTTAAATTGATACATAATGGATTTCTTAAGTATAATACTAGTGTGAAGGAATGAAAGACATGAATAAAGCGAGATGGCTAAATTTTGATAAAACTTAAGTTTGGGGGAAATTTTGGGGTATATAAGCTTTTAAAAAAAACATGTTGAGTCTTGTGGTGGGTTGAGGAGAAACACTCCCCATAAACACAAGCGTGAGATGGAGCGTAAAATGCACTCACCAACCATCTATAAAAAAAAGAGAAAAAAAATTTACTGTAGCTAGTTTTGTTCGGGGCCTTTGTTACTTGAGTAGAAAGATGCCTCAAGGGGTATCTTAAAACCTAGCGCCCTAAGGTCTTATATGGTCTGGGAGTCGTTGGTCGAAAGCTCACTAAGGGGTGACATTGTTAGCCTAATGGAATGAGACATTTCACGCTTATGGTTAAAAAAATCAACAATAAAAGCGGAAAAGAGCAAAAAGCCCCGTAATGAAAAGTAAAAAGCATAAGTATCCCAGATTGGACTCTTGAACTTGGTGGATGTTTGACTTTAGTTGGATATAGCTTGTTCGTGAATTTTGTGAATTTGCACTGTATGATGCGTTCAAAGATATCTATTATGTCTTAAATTTGATTTTATATCAGTTAACATTGTTGTGGAGCACACACGCACTATATCAGTGATAACAGTCTAAGATTTGATGATTGATTGGGAAATTACTGATTTATTTTAATATGATGTATTATCATGTTTACTTGATTTCTCTAAGGCCGGTTGAATAGACTTGTTTCTGTCATTACTGTTGGATTCGTAGGCATATAGATTAGTTTCATTACATTGCATTGCATAACATTTTTGTGTTTTGCTTGAGGACAAGCAAAGATTTAAGTTTGGGGTATTTGATGAGTGAGTTTTATACCCATGAATTGGATACATTCTGCTTAATTTATTGTTGTTCTTAAGTCTTTTAAGATGTTTTTATGTGTTTGTATCTATTCATGCATGTTTTATGTTATTTTATAGGAATTGGGACAAAAGTTACATGGATCGACGTTAGAATTGGCTAGATTAGCTTTTTTCTACTTGCCATTTACACATGAGCCCCTTCGAGCCAATTTGACTATAGCTTCTGACATTATTTCGACAAACTTCAAGAATTAAAGTTGTAGATCTATTTCTCCTCTTTCCGGAACATCTAGAATCATCAAAATCGGAGTTCGGACGAAGAAGTTATGGCCATTTTCCCAAAGGACGTCGGAGCGAGAAAATGTCGATTTTGGGCAAATAGCCGGGCGCAATTTTTAGTGTATTTTACAAACACCCAGGCGTTAGAGAAGCGGAACTCAGTACCAAGCCAATCTTCAAATTTGGGGAAAGGGTTTGGTGCGGCTGGGCGCGTTTGGGTGAATTTTGACACCTTTTTGACTCCAAATAGGATAGGGGTTGTTCCAAAACTAAAAATTGTACTTGTAACCTATAAATACATGATGTAAGGCATATAATAAAGAGAGATTACATAGCTTAGCCTAGATTAAACACCCCTTTAGATTAGAACATAACCCTAGTTCTTATTAGTTTTGGAGATTGAAGCAACTTGGAGACCATTGAAGATCAAGAGCAAGAGCAAGAGGGGAGCATCAGATTTACTGACAACAAATTCTATTCTCATCTCTCATCTTACTTTTATCTTTTGATGTCTATTCAGTTGTGGATTCTTGGTTTTAATTCATTAATTATGAACTAACTATTTTTGAGATTTCAATTGAACTTTTTATGGCTATGAATTAGTTATTCATTATATTCTAATTATTTATGTTAAAGTGAGTTGTTTATCTTGTCTTGTGCTTATTGCTTAATTATTTGATCAGTAATTACTTTGTTACTCTAGAAAGAATTGGAAGATGAATTCAAGGGTTAGAACTGGGCATGATATCATGTGACTTAGTTATTTGCATGGAGAATAATTAGGTTTGTGAATTGAATGGAAATATCTGTTCGCCGCATGTAACACGTAAGGAATTGGGATTGGAAAGAGTTTAATTCAATTGTTTTACATAGGAATATAGCAAGATTAATCTGGATTAAATAGAAGGCAATTGATCACTTGAATAGGACTTTTGGCATTTGAGAATTCCTCATTAACAATTCAAGAGGCATAATAATTGGGATAATTGGATAATTGATTTATAATTCATAATTGGGGATATTGAAGTCTTAATCTTTATTTATTTGAATTCATTCGTTAAAATCTTAGTTTTAATTAGTTAATTTAGTTTTCTTAATTAGAAAAACACGATTTGAGATTGTTTAAATAAAATTAGTTTGGTTAAGAATTAGTACTTGGTGATTTTTATTAAATAATTTCTCGTGGGAACGATACTCTACTTTCACTTTATTACTTGTTGACCGTGTATACTTGCACGTATTCATTGATTGTGAAATCGATCAACAATTACACTCACAATTCATTAGGCTAATTATGGGTAGGAGTTAAGAAAATGAAAGGTTTTTGTTTAATAACACAAGAGTAACCCCTCTCCCTCAATAATCCTTATAAGACGATACTCCTCCTTGTCCCATATAGATTGTCACAAGGACTCCCAACAACTGAACTTTATGTAAATAAAAACATTATTTTAATCATTTAATCAATTAATAATCATTTTGACCATTTTGCCCTCGTAGCAAAATATGTTCAATACTTATATCGATTCCTACTAAAGTCGACGTCCTGGACGTCATGGAACTATCCGTTTCGTCAAACTCAACTTCAAAATTCGTAGTTGACTTTTTCCCGAAAAAGTTAATCGGTTGACTTGACCAAAAAGTCAACCGTGACGCATTTTCGTAGTTACAGTCTATCCTGACTAATTTCGACGTTTCGGACTCAAATACGCTGTCCACGTCACTAAATTCCACTCTGAACTCAAAGTCATGTTTTAAAGTCATCCCACGAAATTAATTAGAATTAATTTCATACTTATCCAAATTGAATAGTTGACTCAACTGTACCAACCATTCCAATACATCTTATCACATAACATATAATGAAATTAAATAATTCATTTATGAATAACTGTCACATAAGAATTTCACATAAGTTTGTTTATTGAAATTAGATTACATAGAAATCTCGGATATTACATTCACCCTCCCTTATAAGGATTCCGTCCTCGGAATCATTACACATCAAACAAACAGATTAGGGTAGTTTTTCATCATTTTCTCCTCGAGTTCCCACGTAGCCTCCTCGGCGTTGTGGTTCCTCCATACTACCTTAACAGAAGGTATTATTTTATTTCTTAACACTAGTTCTTTTCTATCAATTATCTCAGACTGAACCTCTTACGTAAGTTAAGTCTTTTTCGAACCGAAAGGGTTCATACTCTATGACATGCTTGTGGTCCTCTTATATATGGTCTTAAAGATCTAAATGTTGAATCGTTGTGTATATGTTCCATCCGGAGGTAAAGCTATTTCATAAGCTACCTCACCGACTCGTCTCAGAACTTCAAAGGGTCCTATGAATCTGGGACTAAGTTTTCCCTTCTTCCCAAATCTCATTTTCCCTTTCCAAGGTGATACTTTCAGAAACACATAAGTGCCGACATCGAAGTCTCGTTGTTGTCGATGAAGATCAGCATATTTCTTCTGTCAATCTTGAGCCGTCACTAGCCTCGTTCGAATAGTTTTGATCATATCTGCAGTTTGTTATACCAATTCTGGCCCTAGCAGTTGACGTTCTCCTACTTCATCCCAACACAATGGCGTTCTGCATTTCCTTCCATATAAAGCTTCATACGGTGGCATCCCGATGCTCGCGTGGTAACTGTTGTTGTATAAAAATTCCACCAACGGTAGGTGGTCATCCCAGCTCCCTTTGAAATCCATCACACATGCTCTCAGCATGTCCTCCAACATTTGAATAGTCCTCTCGCTCTACCCATCTGTTTGAGGATGATACGCGGTGCTCAACCTCAGTTGCGTCCCCATGCGTTCTTGAAAACTTCTCCAGAAATTTGCTGTGAACCGCGGATCGCGATCTAACACAATTGAAACTGGTACACCGTGCCTGGAAACAATCTCTTTGATATAAAGCTTAGCCAACTGATCCAAGGTATATCTGATCTTGATTGGCAAGAAATGCGCTGACTTGGTCAATCGGTCGACGATAACACGCATTGCATCGTAACCCTTCTGCGTAGTTGGAAGTCCTACCACAAAATCCATCGTGATATGCTCCCACTTCCATTCCAGAATCTCTAAAGGTTGAAGTAACCCGCTCGATCTTTGATGTTCCGCCTTAACTCGCTGACAAGTTAAACACTTGCAAACGCACTCCACGACCTCTCTTTTTATATTGGGCCACCAATAATGTTGACGAAAATCCTGATACATTTTTGTGCTTCCCGGGTGGATTGAGTAACTTGAACTATGAGCTTCCTACAAGATTTCTTCCTTTAACTCAGATACCGCTGGCACCCAAATTCTCTCCTCAAATTTTAACAAACCATCACCACCCATGCTGAATTTAAGCTCCGCTCCGTCGGAAATTCTTTTCTTCATTTTCTCACATTCTTCATTACCGTCTTGTGCTTCCTTGATCTTGTCCAATAGAGTCGAACGAACCTCCACTGCGAACAATTTCCCATCTGGCTCTCTCGGCCTCTTTATCTCTAGCTCAAACCGCCATCTCCTTGATTAACTCCTCCTCGAAATAAGTAGCATTGCCAATCTACCACCGCCTTTCCTCGCTTAACGATCCGCTACCACGTTAAGCTTTCCGGATGATACAAAATATCGCAATCGTAATCCTTTATTAGCTCCAACCATCTTCTCTGCCTCATATTTAACTCCTTTTGCGTGAAAATATACTTTAGACTTTTATGGTCCGTGTATATTTCACACTTCACACCATATAAATAGTGTCTCCAAATCTTGAGGACAAATACTACCGCTGCCAATTCCAGGTCATGGGTAGGATATCCCTTCTCATAATCTTTCAACTGGCGCGATGCATACGCAATGACTTTACCATGTTGCATAAGCACACAGCCAAGCCCCTTGTGTGACGCATCACTAAAAATCACGAAGTTACCTGTATCATCTGGTAACGACAACACCGGTGCCTCACTCAATCTCTTCTTGAGTTCTTGAAAACTCTCTTCACACTTCTCAGTCCAGACAAACTTCATCGACTTCTTCGTTAAATTCGTCAATGTTCCTGTTATCTTCGAAAAATCTTGAATGAACCGTCTGTAGTAGCCTGCCAATCCTAAGAAACTTCTTACTTCCGTTGGTGTCCTTGGTTGTTCCCAATTCTGAACCGCTTCCACCTTTGTTGGATCCACATAGATTACATCCTTGTCGATCACGTGACCCAGAAATTGAACTTTTTCTAACCAGAACTCGCACTTCGAAAATTTTGCGTATAATTTATCCCTTCTCAATGCTTCCAATACTAATCTTAAATGTTCAGCATGATCTTCCTGAGTCTTAGAAAAGATCAGGATATCATCTATGAACACAACTACGAATTTATCTAAATACTGTTTGAATACCCAATTCATCATGTCCATAAGCGCCTGCTTAAAGTTTTGTTAACCCGAACGACATTACTAGAAACTCGTAGTGACCGTAACGAGTTCTGAACGCTGTCTTAGGTACATCCTCTTTATTCACCTTCAACTGGTGATACCCCATCCTCAAATTGATTTTGAAAAAATATTTTGCTCCCTTCAACTGATCAAACAGGTCATCTATCCTAGGTAACGGGTACTTGTTCTTGATCGTCACCTTGTTCAGTTCTCGATAATCGATGCATGCACTCATCGACCCGTCTTTCTTTTCACAAAAAAAAACCGGGTGCTCCCGGGAGACACACTTGGTTGAATATACTTCCTATCCAATAATTCTGTGCAATCGCATACCATCGGCTCCTTCATCTCTCGCTTTGCCCATTCTCATGCGGGGCTTTCGAAATCGGTGCCGTTCCCGGTACTAAATCTATAACGAATTCGACCTCTCTATCTGGTAGAAGACCTGGAAATTCTTCCGGGAATACATCTGGAAATTCATTCACTACTGGTATTTGTCCCATTTCTAACCCTACTTTCTGAGTATCGACGATATGGGCCAAATAACCTACACATCCCTTTTTTTGTAACTTCCTCGCTTGCATCATCGTCAGACAACTCGAGTGTCTCGGCGACCTACTCCCATAGAACACTACTTTAGACTACTCGGGAGTCTTAAGGTTTATACACTTTTTCTGGCAATCTATTATCGCTCCATGGTTAAATAACCAATCCATCCCTAGAATTACATCAAATTCTCCTAATTGAATTGGGATTAAGTCCACAGGTAACCTATATCCCCTGATATCTACAACGCAATTCTTATAGACATGGTTAACGGGAATGACTTCCTTATTAGCAACTTCTATGTTTATAGGATATTCTAATTCTTCTTGAGGTAAGTTTAATCGTTGGGAGAATTCATGCGAAACGAAGGAACAAGTAGCACCCGAATCAAATAATATGTAAGCAGATATATCATTGATCGGAATGATACCTGAAACCATGTCCCTAGATGAAACCGCATCCTGAACCGTCATGTTGAAAGTCCTTACTGTTGGTCGATTCTGAGTTGGTGGTCCACCAATTATGAGAGTTCCACCGCTTGGTCCCCTCCCTCCATTTCCTCCTGCTGAGTTCTTCTTTGGGTAGCTCCTTGCCTGATGATCTAATGCTCCATAGTTGAAACATCCATTTCTCTTCGGTACAGAGCAGTTGGGAGAGATGTGCCCCTCCTGCTCGCAATTGAAACAGACATTCTTCCCCTTTAGACATGCCCCCGAGTGATTCCTTCCATACTCCTTGCACGCCTCAGTCCTCTTCTTTGCTTCCCCTGATTTGCCCCCAAGGTTTCCCGAGTTGACATTATTGTTGTTGTTGTTGTTGTTATTGTTGTTCCTGTTCCACTTCCTCTTATTTGCAGATCTTTGTTCTTGCTGCCTTCTCCACGGTTTCCTCCTTCAGTCTTCTTCTTTTTCTCCTTGTTGAACTTCATTAGGGCTTCACTTCCGCCTCGTGATTATAGCTTTCTCCGGAGAGTAAGCGAACTGTTCGTCTGCAAAGACCGAAAAGTCTGTCAGATAGCCATGGTTTGAGGCCTTGCTCAAACCTCCTCGTCTTTCTCTCCTTAGTGTCGACCGATGAGGTCTGAAACTCGCCCACTTCGTTAAACTTTTTTCAATAGATCATGCAGTCTGCATCATATCTTCTTGTTTTAGCTCCAGGAATCGCATCTCCATGCGACTCTGCATACTAACAGGAAAATAGTTCTCGAAAACGATTTCTTGAACCCTTCCCAAGGTATCACACCTTCTCCAGCTCGGGTCTGATTTGCCTCCTACTAGTAGTTGGCTTCACCTTTCAGCATATACGTGGCGAAGATAGTTTTCTGGTCGTCTCCTACTCGGGCGATAGCGAACGCCTTTTCGATTTCCTTAACCCAAGTCTGGGCTTTGATGGGTTCCGTAGTTCCTTTGAACTCAGGTGGTCCCGCGCTTTTGAAGTCTTTAAATTGTGCCACAGGGGCCACTGAAGGGTTGTTGACATTCGGGGTTCGATTTTGAAGTGCCCCCACTAACATGTCTACAAACTGTTGCATAGGGTTCGGTGGATCCCCAAAGATTACTGCGTCGACCCTCGGGTGCTTGGCGACGTCTTCCTCTAGCCATATATCTGTTCAAAATGAACTTAATATTATTATATCATAACTTACTCTACAACATATAGAATTCGTAAAAACTGAACCATCACATCCATACTTAAATAAAAACATATTTATTTATAAACATAATACTCAAAGTATTTCATCGTCTTATGGCATTACGCCATTTACATCACGTGGCATCAATCACTTGGTAAAAACAGAAACCAAGCTTTTTATTACATAGATAAGCATTTTATTTGTTACTAGGAAAAAGTTTATCATAATAACTAAAGACCCCGCCTAATGGCGTCCTCATGCTCCTCATCTGCTATCTCTTTCACCAGCTCTCGGCTTATAACAAGGCCAGACCGGCGCTCCTCACGTGGAAAGTGACGCACCCTATGCTGGAACCTTCCATGTGTTGACTTAAACATGTATTTCATCTTGTCTATCTTAACCTTCTTGTCTCTAACTTCTCCCTCCAACTCTCCGATTAGCTTCTCAGCCCTAACACGGTCTCTTCTCTCATCTCCCCGTAAAGTGGTAATAATCATTGGTCAAGTTGGAGACTCAATCCTCGACTCCAACCCATTAATGGTATGTCCCAAGTGGTTTCTGATAGCATCCCTCTCATCCTTCAGCCTAACCTACTTCTGGCCTTCAACCCGCAGCTTGTCAGCCAGATCCGCATTCCTAATTACTAGGTGTTCCACCAATGCTCCCAGCAAAGCTGCAGCTTGTTGTTCCCCCTGATACAACTCCTCTAACTCGTGGACCTTGTCGTCCAGTTCAATGATCCTATCCATCAACTCATCCAGCATAGTGTCTTCAGGTACCTCCTCGGAGTCCTCCTCGGGCTCCTCTTCCTCTTCTGGATACTCCTCCGGTCCGACTTCAAATTGCCTCGGTATAGGCTCAGTGCAATTTGTCACTAACTGCTCACTTACTACACGAATATCTCTAACTTCCTCTTCTCTTGACATCTTATAATCAAAACACAAATCAACTCGATTAGAAAAATAGATATTGATTTTGTTTTTAGAAAAATAGATTTGACACTACACTTAGAACTCTATGTGAGTTCATCTCCCTATCATCTCCACTAACTCTCTCTAAGGTTATAGCCCAAGGTTCCCCACCTAAGGTTTATAGCCTAAAGTTTTGATACCAACCTATGACGCCCCCAAATCCGTGTAACATCGATTACAGGACTTGATGCTCACGATACAACATACAACATCATCTATCTAAGTAAACTTTAACAATAATAATAATATTATATTACCCATTACATAAATAGTCGAAATAACATCCCAAGTCTTTACAACCTTAAAACATCTTCGAACTTAGTCTTAGCGTTTATCGCTTCAATTACACATATCTGAAATAATTAACTTATTACATAACCATTAGCATCACTTCATCTTGGACTTTCCCTTGTCCTTGCTCGAACCCTCAGCCTTCTCACCCTTAACTGAAAGGTTTAAGCAAGAATGAGCACGAATTGCCCAACAAGTATATACAGAAATTTGAAAACATACATCAGGAGTGAAAGCAGTTGAATAGCTAAACCTCAACAGTTGAAATTGAAGAATATACAGAAATTGAAGTTTGTATGACTTTTCAATGAAGAAACTTGAACGAATAAATAACTAACACAAGTCCAATACTTACCCCTACTGCGATAATTTTAGTAAGGATTTAATAAATACCCAAAAGAAATTAGGGTTAGGAAACTTGCCTGATAAGCTCGCTACAATTTAGCAATTAACCTTCACATAACCTAATCACATGTGTCTCGTTAATCACTATTCATACACATATTAATTTGCAATTTTATTCCTATAAACTAATCATATCTTAGAGATATGACTAAAGTTTCGAAATTTTGACACAATATACTCCATATAGCGTAGTATTTTACAAAAATATCACATCCTATCGATCAAACGACATAGTTAAGACCACGACACAATTATACTCCATATAGCATTGTATTTTAAAAAATGCACATCCCGTAAAAACAGAGAGTTCATACTTAGAAAAATTACGGAAATTCCAGTTCTGCGAAATTTGTTGTGAACATTGCTTGCTTGCGATTTTCATATCTCACTCAATATAGCTTGATCCGAATAAAATTTGAATGATTATACTTCATGCTACATACTATTTTACAAATTTACTACATGCACCAAACGGATTCTGAAGACATGATTTCAAGCGTACAAAAATTACGAAAACTCATGCAAACTAGTTTAACCCAACTTTTGAGGAAATCATGATTTTGATTCTAGCATGCATGGATTTGATTCCTACTGTCCAGACCACATTTACTAACATATATACACATGTTACAACAATCAAACCCTCTAACTTTTCATGTTTTGATCAAATTAGCAACTAAGAGGCATTTTATCAAATAGTTAGCATGCATACATGAATTCTATGATTCTTTATGTAATAGTAACATGTTATATACCAGAATTTTCATTCTTATCATCCACATAGCAGTAATACACGAAATCATGGCATCACCAAGCCAAAACAAAACATTTATCATAGCTATACATGCATTTTTCACTATTTTTCCTCAAGAACATACAAGTGGGTCTCATAGCTTACCTTGGTTGCGAATTCTTCTTGATTGGAGCTTGATAACCACCTTCCTTGCTTGCAAGATTCTCCAGAATTCGTAGCCCACCTTGAACCACTCTAAAACCCTCTATTTTCTTCTCTTTTCTTTATTTTTGCTCTCTAGTTAGAAAGTTGTTGTGAAAGGAAGAAGAGGCTTAGATGGAATGTATATACCTCATATATAGTGTAATGAAACTGAAATCTCCAGCCCATTACAACTCCCCATGATCGAGATATCATTACACTCACAATTCATTAGGCTAATTATGGGTGGGAGTTAAGAAAATGAAAGGTTTTTGTTTAATAACACAAGAGTAACCCCCTCTCCCTCAATAATCCTTATAGTACTATACTCCCTCCCTTGTCCCATATAAATTGTCACAAGGACTCCCAGCAACTCAACTTTATGTAAATAAAAACATTATTTTAATCATTTAATCAATTAATAATCATTTTGACCATTTTGCCCCTCGTAGCAAAAGCGTGTTCAATACTTATATCGATTCTACTAAAAGTCGGCGTCCGGGACGTCATGGAACTATCCGGACCATTCGGCGATTCGAAGCGACCTACTTTGCAATTTTATTCCTATCAATCACATACATGATATGACTCTGAAATTTTGACACAATATACTCCATATAGCGTAGTATTTTACAAAATATCACATCCCGAGAAAATACAAGTTAAGACCACGAGCAGTTTGCCTTGAAAAGCGTGCTGAGCAGTTTCATACTTAGAAAAATTACGGAAATTCCAGTTTACTGCGATTTTTGTTGTGAACATGCTTCTTCTGATTTTCATATCTCACTCAATATAGCTTGATCCGAATAAAATTTGGAATGATTATACTTCATGCTACATACTATTTTACAAATTTACTACATGCACCAAGCGGATTCTGAAGACATGATTTCAAGCGTGAAAAATTACGAAAACTCATGCAAACTAGTTTAACCCAACTTTTGAGAAAATCATGATTTTGATTCTAGCATGCATGGATTTGATTCCTCTTGTCAGGACCACATTTACTAACATATATACACATGTTACAACAATCAAACCCTCTAACTTTTCATGTTTTGATCAAATTAGCAACTAAGAGGCATTTTATCAAATAGTTAGCATCATACATGAATTCTATGATTCTTTATGTAATAGTAACATGTTATATACCGAATTTTCATTCTTATCATCCACATATAGCGATAATACAAAAAATCATGGCATCACCAAGCCAAAACAAAACATTTATCATAGCTATACATGCATTTTTCACTATTTTTCCTCAAGAACATACAAGTGGGTCTCATAGCTTACCTTGGTTGCGAATTCTTCTTGATTGGAGCTTGATAACCACCTTCCTTGCTTGCAAGATTCTCCAGAATTCGTAGCCCACCTTGAACCACTCTAAAACCCTCTATTTTCTTCTCTTTTCTTTATTTTTGCTCTCTAGTTAGAAAGTTGTTGTGAAAGGAAGAAGAGGCTTAGATGGAATGTATATACCTCATATATAGTGTAATGAAACTGAAATCTCCAGCCCATTACAACTCCCCATGATCGATATATCATTACACTCCACAATTCATTAGGCTAATTATGGGTGGGAGTTAAGAAAATGAAAGGTTTTGTTTAATAACACAAGAGTAACCCCTCTCCCTCAATAATCCTTATAGTACGTATACTCCCTCCCTTGTCCCATATAAATTGTCACAAGGACTCCCAGCAACTGAACTTTATGTAAATAAAAACATTATTTTAATCATTTAATCAATTAATAATCATTTTGACCATTTTGCCCCTCGTAGCAAAACGTGTTCAATACTTATATCGATTCTACTAAAATCGGCGTCCGGGGCGTCATGGAACTATCCGGACCATTCGGCAGTTCGAGCAGCCTACTTTGCAATTTTATTCCTACCAATCTGTACATGATATGACTCTGAAATTTTGACACAATATACTCCATATAGCGTAGTATTTTACAAAAATATCACATCCCAGAAAATAGCAAGTTAAGACCACGAACAGGCTGCCTTGAAAAGCGTGCCCGAACAGATTTCATACTTAGAAAAATTACGGAAATTCCAGTTTACTGCGATTTTTGTTGTGAACATGCTTGCTTGACGATTTTCATATCTCACTCAATATAGCTTGATCCGAATAAAATTTGAATGATTATACTTCATCTTACATACTATTTTACAAATTTACTACATGCACCAAGCGGATTCTGAAAGACATGATTTCAAGCGTAAAAATTACGAAAACTCATGCAAACTAGTTTAACCCAACTTTTGAGGAAATCATGATTTTGATTCTAGCATGCATGGATTTGATTCCTCTTGTCCGGACCACATTTACTAACATATATACACATGTTACAACAATCAAACCCTCTAACTTTTCATGTTTTGATCAAATTAGCAACTAAGAGGCATTTTATCAAATAGTTAGCATGCATACATGAATTCTATGATTCTTTATGTAATAGTAACATGTTATATACCAGAATTTTCATTCTTATCATCCACATAGCAGTAATACACGAAATCATGGCATCACCAAGCCAAAACAAAACATTTATCATAGATATACATGCATTTTCCCTATTTTTCCTCAAGAACATACAATTGGGTCTCATAGCTTACCTTGGTTACGAATTCTTCTTGATTGGAGCTTGATAACCACCTTCCTTGCTTGCAAGATTCTCCAGAATTCGTAGCCCACCTTGAACCACTCTAAAACCCTCTATTTTCTTCTCTTTTCTTTATTTTTGCTCTCTAGTTAGAAAGTTGTTGTGAAAGGAAGAAGAGGCTTAGATGGAATGTATATACCTCATATATAGTGTAATGAAACTGAAATCTCCGATTATACAACTCCCCATGATCAGATATCATTACACTCACAATTCATTAGGCTAATTATGGGTGGGAGTTAAGAAAATGAAAGGTTTTTGTTTAATAACACAAGAGTAACCCCCTCTCCCTCAATAATCCTTATAGTACGTATACTCCCTCCCTTGTCCCATATAAATTGTCACAAGGACTCCCAGCAACTGAACTTTATGTAAATAAAAGCATTATTTTAATCATTTAATCAATTAATAATCATTTTGACCATTTTGCCCCTCGTAGCAAAACGTGTTCAATACTTATATCGATTCCTACTAAAATCGACGTCCCGGACGTCATGGAACTATCCGGACCATTCGGCAGTTCGAGCAGCCTACTTTGCAATTTTATTCCTACCAATCTGTACATGATATGACTCTGAAATTTTGACACAATATACTCCATATAGCGTAGTATTTTACAAAATATCACATCGAAAAAAGCGACAAGTTAAGACCACGAGCAGTTTGCCTTGAAAAGCGTGCGAGCAGTTTCATACTTAGAAAAATTACGGAAATTCCAGTTTACTGCGATTTTTGTTGTGAACATGCTTGCTTCGATTTTCATATCTCACTCAATATAGCTTGATCCGAATAAAATTTGAATGATTATACTTCATCTACATACTATTTTACAAATTTACTACATGCACCAAGCGGATTCTGAAGACATGATTTCAAGCGACCAAAAAAATTACGAAAACTCATGCAAACTAGTTTAACCCAACTTTTGAGGAATCATGATTTTGATTCTAGCATGCATGGATTTGATTCCTCTTGTCCGGACCATTTTACTAACATATATACATGTTTACAACAATCAAACCCTCTAACTTTTCATGTTTTGATCAAATTAGCAACTAAGAGGCATTTTATCAAATAGTTAGCATCATACATGAATTCTATGATTCTTTATGTAATAGTAACATGTTATATACGAAATTTTCATTCTTATCATCCACATAGCGATAATACTACGAAATCATG
This sequence comes from Panax ginseng, assembly GCA_020205605.1. Classification (NCBI taxonomy): domain Eukaryota; kingdom Viridiplantae; phylum Streptophyta; class Magnoliopsida; order Apiales; family Araliaceae; genus Panax; species Panax ginseng. The sequence continues at coordinate 130,109,692 of CM035140.1, forward strand.
GCATCACCAAGCCAAAACAAAACATTTATCATAGCTATACATGCATTTTCACTATTTTTCTCAAGAACATACAAGTGGGTCTCATAGCTTACCTTGGTTGCGAATTCTTCTTGATTGGAGCTTGATAACCACCTTCCTTGCTTGCAAGATTCTCCAATTAAGTAGCCCACCTTGAACCACTCTAAAACCCTCTATTTTCTTCTCTTTTCTTTATTTTTGCTCTCTAGTTAGAAAGTTGTTGTGAAAGGAAGAAGAGGCTTAGATGGAATGTATATACCTCATATATAGTGTAATGGCCCAAATCTCCGATTATTACAACTCCCCATGATCGAGATATCATTACACTCACAATTCATTAGGCTAATTATGGGTGGGAGTTAAGAAAATGAAAGGTTTTGTTTAATAACACAAGAGTAACCCCTCTCCCTCAATAATCCTTATAATGCATTATACTCCTCCCTTGTCCCATATAAATTGTCACAGGACTCCCGACAAGCCCGAACTTTATGTAAATAAAAACATTATTTTAATCATTTAATCAATTAATAATCATTTTGACCATTTTGCCCCTCGTAGTAAAAAAGCGTGTTCAATACTTATATCGATTCTACTAAAAAATCGGCGTCCGGACGTCATGGAACTATCCGGACCATTCGGCAGTTCGAGCAGCCTACTTTGCAATTTTATTCCTACCAATCTGTACGTGATATGACTCTGAAATTTTGACATAATATACTCCATATAGCGTAGTATTTTACAAAAATATCACATCCCAGAAAATAGCAAGTTAAGACCACGAATAGGCTGCCCGGAAAAGCGTGCCCGAACAGATTTCATACTTAGAAAAATTAAAATTCCAGTTTACTGCGATTTTTGTTGTGAACATGCTTGCTTCGATTTTCATATCTCCTCAATATAGCTTGATCCGAATAAAATTTGAATGATTATACTTCATGCTACATACTATTTTACAAATTTACTACATGCACCAAACGGATTCTGAAGACATGATTTCAAGCGTGAAAAAAATTACGAAAACTCATGCAAACTAGTTTAACCCAACTTTTGAGAAATCATGATTTTGATTCTAGCATGCATGGATTTGATTCCTCTTGTCCAGGACCATTTACTAACATATATACACATTTTACAACAATCAAACCCTCTAACTTTTCATGTTTTGATCAAATTAGCAACTAAGAGGCATTTTATCAAATAGTTAGCATCATACATGAATTCTATGATTCTTTATGTAATAGTAACATGTTATATACGAAATTTTCATTCTTATCATCCACATAGCGATAATACAAAATCATGGCATCACCAAGCCAAAACAAAACATTTATCATAGCTATACATGCATTTTTCACTATTTTTCCTCAAGAACATACAAGTGGGTCTCATAGCTTACCTTGGTTGCGAATTCTTCTTGATTGGAGCTTGATAACCACCTTCCTTGCTTGCAAGATTCTCCAAATTAAGTAGCCCACCTTGAACCACTCTAAAACCCTCTATTTTCTTCTCTTTTCTTTATTTTTTGCTCTCTAGTTAGAAAGTTGTTGTGAAAGGAAGAAGAGGCTTAGATGGAATGTATATACCTCATATATAGTGTAATGGCTGAAATCTCCGATTATTACAACTCCCCCATGATCAGATATCATTACACTCACAATTCATTAGGCTAATTATGGGTGGGAGTTAAGAAAATGAAAGGTTTTTGTTTAATAACACAAGAGTAACCCCCTCTCCCTCAATAATCCTTATAGTACGTATACTCCCTCCCTTGTCCCATATAAATTGTCACAAGGACTCCCAGCAACTGAACTTTATGTAAATAAAAACATTATTTTAATCATTTAATCAATTAATAATCATTTTGACCATTTTGCCCCTCGTAGCAAAACGTGTTCAATACTTATATCGATTCTACTAAAATCGGCGTCCGGGACGTCATGGAACTATCCGGACCATTAAATGATTCGAAGCGACCTACTTTTTGCAATTTTATTCCTATCAATACATACATGATATGACTCTGAAATTTTGACACAATATACTCCATATAGCGTAGTATTTTACAAAATATCACATCGAAAAAGCGACAAGTTAAGACCACGAGCAGTTTTGCCTTGAAAAGCGTGCCGAGCAGTTTCATACTTAGAAAAATTACGGAAATTCCAGTTTACTGATTTTTTTGTGAACATGCTTGCTTCGATTTTTCATATCTCACTCAATATAGCTTGATCCGAATAAAATTTGAATGATTATACTTCATGCTACATACTATTTTACAAATTTACTACATGCACCAAGCGGATTCTGAAGACATGATTTCAAGACGAAAAAATTACGAAAACTCATGCAAACTAGTTTAACCCAACTTTTGAGGAAATCATGATTTTGATTCTAGCATTCATGGATTTGATTCCTACTGTCCAGACCACATTTACTAACATATATACACATGTTACAACAATCAAACCCTAACTTTTTCATGTTTTGATCAAATTAGCAACTAAGAGGCATTTTATCAAATAGTTAGCATGCATACATGAATTCTATGATTCTTTATGTAATAGTAACATGTTATATACCAGAATTTTCATTCTTATCATCCACATAGCAGTAATACACGAAATCATGGCATCACCAAGCCAAAACAAAACATTTATCATAGCTATACATGCATTTTTCACTATTTTTCCTCAAGAACATACAAGTGGGTCTCATAGCTTACCTTGGTTGCGAATTCTTCTTGATTGGAGCTTGATAACCACCTTCCTTGCTTGCAAGATTCTCCAAAATTCGTAGCCCACCTTGAACCACTCTAAAACCCTCTATTTTCTTCTCTTTTCTTTATTTTTGCTCTCTAGTTAGAAAGTTGTTGTGAAAGGAAGAAGAGGCTTAGATGGAATGTATATACCTCATATATAGTGTAATGGCCCAAATCTCCGGCCCATTACAACTCCCCCATGATCAGATATCATTACACTCACAATTCATTAGGCTAATTATGGGTGGGAGTTAAGAAAATGAAAGGTTTTTGTTTAATAACACAAGAGTAACCCCCTCTCCCTCAATAATCCTTATAGTACGTATATTATACTCCTCCCTTGTCCCATATAAATTGTCACAAGGACTCCCGACAAGCCCGAACTTTATGTAAATAAAAACATTATTTTAATCATTTAATCAATTAATAATCATTTTGACCATTTTGCCCTCGTAGCAAAAAAAGTGTTCAATACTTATATCGATTCTACTAAAATCGACGTCCCGGACGTCATGGAACTATCCGGACCATTCGGCAGTTCGAGCAGCCTACTTTGCAATTTTATTCCTATCAATCTGTACATGATATGACTCTGAAATTTTGACACAATATACTCCATATAGCGTAGTATTTTACAAAATATCACATCCCGAAAAATAACAAGTTAAGACCACGAGCAGTTTGCCTTGAAAAGCGTGCCGAGCAGTTTCATACTTAGAAAAATTAAATTTCCAGTTTACTGCGATTTTTGTTGTGAACATGCTTTACTTCGATTTTCATATCTCCTCAATATAGCTTGATCCGAATAAAATTTGAATGATTATACTTCATCTTACATACTATTTTACAAATTTACTACATGCACCAAGCGGATTCTGAAGAGACATGATTTCAAGCGACCAAAATTACGAAAACTCATGCAAACTAGTTTAACCCAACTTTTGAGGAAATCATGATTTTGATTCTAGCATGCATGGATTTGATTCCTCTTGTCCAGGACCACATTTACTAACATATATACACATGTTACAACAATCAAACCTCTAACTTTTCATGTTTTGATCAAATTAGCAACTAAGAGGCATTTTATCAAATAGTTAGCATCATACATGAATTCTATGATTCTTTATGTAATAGTAACATGTTATATACGAAATTTTCATTCTTATCATCCACATAGCGATATATACGAAATCATGGCATCACCAAGCCAAAACAAAACATTTATCATAGCTATACATGCATTTTCACTATTTTTCTCAAGAACATACAAGTGGGTCTCATAGCTTACCTTGGTTGCGAATTCTTCTTGATTGGAGCTTGATAACCACCTTCCTTGCTTGCAAGATTCTCCAGTCGTAGTAGCCCACCTTGAACCACTCTAAAACCCTCTATTTTCTTCTCTTTTCTTTATTTTTTGCTCTCTAGTTAGAAAGTTGTTGTGAAAGGAAGAAGAGGCTTAGATGGAATGTATATACCTCATATATAGTGTAATGGCCCCGAAATCTCCCCATTACAACTCCCCATGATCGAGATATCATTACACTCACAATTCATTAGGCTAATTATGGGTGGGAGTTAAGAAAATGAAAGGTTTTTGTTTAATAACACAAGAGTAACCCCTCTCCTCAATAATCCTTATAGTACGTATACTCCCTCCCTTGTCCCATATAAATTGTCACAAGGACTCCCAGCAACTGAACTTTATGTAAATAAAAACATTATTTTAACCATTTAATCAATTAATAATCATTTTGACCATTTTACCCCTCGTAGCAAAACGTGTTCAATACTTATATCGATTCCTACTAAAATCGACGTCCCGGACGTCATGGAACTATCCGGACCATTCGGCAATTCGAGCAGCCTACTTTGCAATTTTATTCCTATCAATCTGTACATGATATGACTCTGAAATTTTGACACAATATACTCCATATAGCGTAGTATTTTTTACAAAATATCACATCCCGAGAAAAGCTTGACAAGTTAAGACCACGAGCAGTTTTGCCTTGAAAAGCGTGCCCGAGCAGTTTCATACTTAGAAAAATTACGGAAATTCCAGTTTACAGATTTTTGTTGTGAACATGCTTGCTTACTTTTTTTCATATCTCACTCAATATAGCTTGATCCGAATAAAATTTGAATGATTATACTTCATCTACATACTATTTTACAAATTTACTACATGCACCAAGCGGATTCTGAAGACATGATTTCAAGCGAAAAAAATTACGAAAACTCATGCAAACTAGTTTAACCCAACTTTTGAGGAAATCATGATTTTGATTCTAGCATGCATGGATTTGATTCCTCTTGTCCAGGACCACATTTACTAACATATATACACATGTTACAACAATCAAACCCTCTAACTTTTCATGTTTTGATCAAATTAGCAACTAAGAGGCATTTTATCAAATAGTTAGCATGCATACATGAATTCTATGATTCTTTATGTAATAGTAACATGTTATATACCAGAATTTTCATTCTTATCATCCACATAGCGATATACTACGAAATCATGGCATCACCAAGCCAAAACAAAACATTTATCATAGCTATATACATGCATTTTTCACTATTTTTCCTCAGAACATATACAAGTGGGTCTCATAGCTTACCTTGGTTGCGAATTCTTCTTGATTGGAGCTTGATAACCACCTTCCTTGCTTGCAAGATTCTCCAAAATTCGTAGCCCACCTTGAACCACTCTAAAACCCTCCATTTTCTTCTCTTTTCTTTATTTTTGCTCTCTAGTTAGAAAGTTGTTGTGAAAGGAAGAAGAGGCTTAGATGGAATGTATATACCTCATATATAGTGTAATGAAACTGAAATCTCCAGCCCATTACAACTCCCCCATGATCAGATATCATTACACTCACAATTCATTAGGCTAATTATGGGTGGGAGTTAAGAAAATGAAAGGTTTTTGTTTAATAACACAAGAGTAACCCCTCTCCTCAATAATCCTTATAGTCGTATATACTCCTCCCTTGTCCCATATAAATTGTCACAAGGACTCCCAGCAACTGAACTTTATGTAAATAAAAACATTATTTTAATCATTTAATCAATTAATAATCATTTTGACCATTTTGCCCCTCGTAGCAAAACGTGTTCAATACTTATATCGATTCCTACTAAAGTCGACGTCCCGGACGTCATGGAACTATCCGGACCATTCGGCAGTTCGAGCAGCCTACTTTGCAATTTTATTCCTATCAATCTGTACATGATATGACTCTGAAATTTTGACACAATATACTCCATATAGCGTAGTATTTTACAAAATATCACATCGAGCTTGACAAGTTAAGACCACGAGCAGTTTGCCTTGAAAAGCGTGCGAGCAGTTTCATACTTAGAAAAATTACGGAAATTCCAGTTTACTGCGATTTTTTGTTGTGAACATGCTTGCTTCGATTTTCATATCTCACTCAATATAGCTTCGATCCGAATAAAATTTGAATGATTATACTTCATCTTTATACTATTTTACAAATTTACTACATGCACCAAGCGGATTCTGAAGAAGATGATTTCAAGCGGCCAAAAATTAAAAAAACTCATGCAAACTAGTTTAACCCAACTTTTGAGGAAATCATGATTTTGATTCTAGCATGCATGGATTTGATTCCTCTTGTCCGGACCACATTTACTAACATATATACATATGTTACAACAATCAAACCCTCTAACTTTTCATGTTTTGATCAAATTAGCAACTAAGAGGCATTTTATCAAATAGTTAGCATGCATACATGAATTCTATGATTCTTTATGTAATAGTAACATGTTATATACGAATTTTCATTCTTATCATCCACATAGCGATAATACACGAAATCATGGCATCACCAAGCCAAAACAAAACATTTATCATAGCTATACATGCATTTTTCTATTTTTTTCCTCAAGAACATACAAGTGGGTCTCATAGCTTACCTTGGTTGCGAATTCTTCTTGATTGGAGCTTGATAACCACCTTCCTTGCTTGCAAGATTCTCCGAATTAAGTAGCCCACCTTGAACCACTCTAAAACCCTCTATTTTCTTCTCTTTTCTTTATTTTTTGCTCTCTAGTTAGAAAGTTGTTGTGAAAGGAAGAAGAGGCTTAGATGGAATGTATATACCTCCTCATATATAGTGTAATGAAACTGAAATCTCCGACCCATTACAACTCCCCATGATCGAGATATCATTACACTCACAATTCATTAGGCTAATTATGGGTGGGAGTTAAGAAAATGAAAGGTTTTTGTTTAATAACACAAGAGTAACCCCTCTCCCTCAATAATCCTTATAATCGTATACTCCTCCCTTGTCCCATATAAATTGTCACAAGGACTCCCGACAATTGAACTTTATGTAAATAAAAACATTATTTTAATCATTTAATCAATTAATAATCATTTTGACCATTTTGCCCTCGTAGCAAAAGCGTGTTCAATACTTATATCGATTCTACTAAAAAGTCGGCGTCCGGGACGTCATGGAACTATCCGGACCATTCGGCGATTCGAAAGCGACCTACTTTGCAATTTTATTCCTATCAATACATACATGATATGACTCTGAAATTTTGACACAATATACTCCATATAGCGTAGTATTTTACAAAATATCACATCCCGAAAAAGCGACAAGTTAAGACCACGAGCAGTTTGCCTTGAAAAGCGTGCGAGCAGATTTCATACTTAGAAAAATTAAAATTCCAGTTTACTGCAGATTTTTGTTGTGAACATGCTTGCTTCGATTTTTCATATCTCACTCAATATAGCTTCGATCCGAATAAAATTTGAATGATTATACTTCATGCTACATACTATTTTACAAATTTACTACATGCACCAAGCGGATTCTGAGAAGACATGATTTCAAGCGACCAAAAAATTACGAAAACTCATGCAAACTAGTTTAACCCAACTTTTGAGGAAATCATGATTTTGATTCTAGCATGCATGGATTTGATTCCTCTTGTCCGGACCACATTTACTAACATATATACACATGTTACAACAATCAAACCCTCTAACTTTTCATGTTTTGATCAAATTAGCAACTAAGAGGCATTTTATCAAATAGTTAGCATGCATACATGAATTCTATGATTCTTTATGTAATAGTAACATGTTATATACGAATTTTCATTCTTATCATCCATATAGCGATAATACGAAATCATGGCATCACCAAGCCAAAACAAAACATTTATCATAGCTATACATGCATTTTTTTCACTATTTTTCCTCAAGAACATACAAGTGGGTCTCATAGCTTACCTTGGTTGCGAATTCTTCTTGATTGGAGCTTGATAACCACCTTCCTTGCTTGCAAGATTCTCCAATTAAGTAGCCACCTTGAACCACTCTAAAACCCTCTATTTTCTTCTCTTTTTTTTATTTTTTTGCTCTCTAGTTAGAAAGTTGTTGTGAAAGGAAGAAGAGGCTTAGATGGAATGTATATACCTCATATATAGTGTAATGAAACCCAAATCTCCATTATTACAACTCCCCATGATCGAGATATCATTACACTCACAATTCATTAGGCTAATTATGGGTGGGAGTTAAGAAAATGAAAGGTTTTGTTTAATAACACAAGAGTAACCCCTCTCCCTCAATAATCCTTATAATACGTATACTCCTCCCTTGTCCCATATAAATTGTCACAAGGACTCCCGACAATGAACTTTATGTAAATAAAAACATTATTTTAATCATTTAATCAATTAATAATCATTTTGACCATTTTGCCCTCGTAGCAAAAAAAGCGTGTTCAATACTTATATCGATTCTACTAAAATCGACGTCCGGACGTCATGGAACTATCCGGACCATTCGGCGATTCGAAGCGACCTACTTTGCAATTTTATTCCTATCATATCATACATGATATGACTCACGAAATTTTGACACAATATACTCCATATAAGCGTAGTATTTTACAAAATATCACATCGAGAAAAATGACAAGTTAAGACCACGAGCAATTTGCCTTGAAAAGCGTGCCGAACAGTTTTCATACTTAGAAAAATTAAAAAATTCCATTTACTGCGATTTTTTGTTGTGAACATGCTTGCTTCGATTTTCATATCTCACTCAATATAGCTTCGATCCGAATAAAATTTGAATGATTATACTTCATGCTACATACTATTTTACAAATTTACTACATGCACCAAGCGGATTCTGAAAGACATGATTTCAAGCGTGAAAAATTACGAAAACTCATGCAAACTAGTTTAACCCAACTTTTGAGGAAATCATGATTTTGATTCTAGCATGCATGGATTTGATTCCTCTTGTCCGGACCACATTTACTAACATATATACACATGTTACAACAATCAAACCCTCTAACTTTTCATGTTTTGATCAAATTAGCAACTAAGAGGCATTTTATCAAATAGTTAGCATCATACATGAATTCTATGATTCTTTATGTAATAGTAACATGTTATATACCAGAATTTTCATTCTTATCATCCACATAGCAGTAATACACGAAATCATGGCATCACCAAGCCAAAACAAAACATTTATCATAGCTATACATGCATTTTTCACTATTTTTCCTCAAGAACATACAAGTGGGTCTCATAGCTTACCTTGGTTGCGAATTCTTCTTGATTGGAGCTTGATAACCACCTTCCTTGCTTGCAAGATTCTCCAGAAATCGTAGCCCACCTTGAACCACTCTAAAACCCTCTATTTTCTTCTCTTTTCTTTATTTTTTGCTCTAGTTAGAAAGTTGTTGTGAAAGGAAGAAGAGGCTTAGATGGAATGTATATACCTCATATATAGTGTAATGAAACCCAAAAATCTCCATTATTACAACTCCCCCCCGATCGATATCATTACACTCACAATTCATTAGGCTAATTATGGGTGGGAGTTAAGAAAATGAAAGGTTTTTGTTTAATAACACAAGAGTAACCCCTCTCCTCAATAATCCTTATAGTACGTATACTCCCTCCCTTGTCCCATATAAATTGTCACAAGGACTCCCAGCAACTGAACTTTATGTAAATAAAAACATTATTTTAATCATTTAATCAATTAATAATCATTTTGACCATTTTGCCCCTCGTAGCAAAACGTGTTCAATACTTATATCGATTCCTACTAAAGTCGACGTCCCGGACGTCATGGAACTATCCGGACCATTCGGCAGTTCGAGCAGCCTACTTTGCAATTTTATTCCTATCAATCTGTACATGATATGACTCTAAAATTTTGACACAATATACTCCATATAGCGTAGTATTTTACAAAAATATCACATCCCGAAAAAGCGACAAGTTAAGACCACGAGCAATTTGCCTTGAAAAGCGTGCCGAGAACAGTTTCATACTTAGAAAAATTAAAATTCCAGTTTACTGCAGATTTTTTGTTGTGAACATGCTTTAACTACGATTTTCATATCTCACTCAATATAGCTTGATCCGAATAAAATTTGGATGATTATACTTCATGCTACATACTATTTTACAAATTTACTACATGCACCAAACGGATTCTGAAGAAGACATGATTTCAAGCGTAAAAATTACGAAAACTCATGCAAACTAGTTTAACCCAACTTTTGAGAAATCATGATTTTGATTCTAGCATGCATGGATTTGATTCCTCTTGTCCGGACCACATTTACTAACATATATACACATGTTACAACAATCAAACCCTCTAACTTTTCATGTTTTGATCAAATTAGCAACTAAGAGGCATTTTATCAAATAGTTAGCATCATACATGAATTCTATGATTCTTTATGTAATAGTAACATGTTATATACGAAATTTTCATTCTTATCATCCACATAGCGATAATAATACTACGAAATCATGGCATCACCAAGCCAAAACAAAACATTTATCATAGCTATACATGCATTTTTCACTATTTTTCCTCAAGAACACATGAAGTGGGTCTCATAGCTTACCTTGGTTGCGAATTCTTCTTGATTGGAGCTTGATAACCACCTTCCTTGCTTGCAAGATTCTCCAATTAAGTAGCCCACCTTGAACCACTCTAAAACCCTCTATTTTCTTCTCTTTTCTTTATTTTTTTGCTCTCTAGTTAGAAAGTTGTTGTGAAAGGAAGAAGAGGCTTAGATGGAATGTATATACCTCATATATAGTGTAATGAAACCGAAATCTCCATTATTACAACTCCCCATGATCGAGATATCATTACACTCACAATTCATTAGGCTAATTATGGGTGGGAGTTAAGAAAATGAAAGGTTTTTGTTTAATAACACAAGAGTAACCCCTCTCCCTCAATAATCCTTATAGTACGTATACTCCCTTCCTTGTCCCATATAAATTGTCACAAGGACTCCCAGCAACTGAACTTTATGTAAATAAAAACATTATTTTAATCATTTAATCAATTAATAATCATTTTGACCATTTTGCCCTCGTAGCAAAAAAACGTTTCAATACTTATATCGATTCTACTAAAGTCGACGTCCTGGACGTCATGGAACTATCCGGACCATTCGGCAGTTCGAGCAGCCTACTTTGCAATTTTATTCCTATCAATCAGTTACATGATATGTCTGAAATTTTGACACAATATACTCCATATAGCGTAGTATTTTACAAAATATCACATCCCGAAAACGACAAGTTAAGACCACGAGCAGTTTGCCTTGAAAAGCGTGCGACAGTTTCATACTTAGAAAAATTAAAAATTCCAGTTTACTGCATTTTTTGTTGTGAACATGCTTGCTTCGATTTTTTCATATCTCACTCAATATAGCTTGATCCGAATAAAATTTGAATGATTATACTTCATGCTACATACTATTTTACAAATTTACTACATGCACCAAAACGGATTCTGAGAAGACATGATTTCAAGCGACCAAAAATTCTGAAAACTCATGCAAACTAGTTTAACCCAACTTTTGAGGAAATCATGATTTTGATTCTAGCATGCATGGATTTGATTCCTACTGTCCAGACCACATTTACTAACATATATACACATGTTACAACAATCAAACCCTCTAACTTTTCATGTTTTGATCAAATTAGCAACTAAGAGGCATTTTATCAAATAGTTAGCATGCATACATGAATTCTATGATTCTTTATGTAATAGTAACATGTTATATACCAGAATTTTCATTCTTATCATCCACATAGCAGTAATACACGAAATCATGGCATCACCAAGCCAAAACAAAACATTTATCATAGCTATACATGCATTTTTCACTATTTTTCCTCAAGAACATACAAGTGGGTCTCATAGCTTACCTTGGTTGCGAATTCTTCTTGATTGGAGCTTGATAACCACCTTCCTTGCTTGCAAGATTCTCCAAATTTCGTAGCCCACCTTGAACCACTCTAAAACCCTCCATTTTCTTCTCTTTTCTTTATTTTTGCTCTCTAGTTAGAAAGTTGTTGTGAAAGGAAGAAGAGGCTTAGATGGAATGTATATACCTCATATATAGTGTAATGAAACTGAAATCTCCAGCCCATTACAACTCCCCCATGATCAGATATCATTACACTCACAATTCATTAGGCTAATTATGGGTGGGAGTTAAGAAAATGAAAGGTTTTTGTTTAATAACACAAGAGTAACCCCCTCTCCCTCAATAATCCTTATAGTACGTATACTCCCTCCCTTGTCCCATATAAATTGTCACAAGGACTCCCAGCAACTGAACTTTATGTAAATAAAAACATTATTTTAATCATTTAATCAATTAATAATCATTTTGACCATTTTGCCCCTCGTAGCAAAACGTGTTCAATACTTATATCGATTCCTACTAAAGTCGACGTCCTGGACGTCATGGAACTATCCGGACCATTCGGCAGTTCGAGCAGCCTACTTTGCAATTTTATTCCTATCAATCTGTACATGATATGACTCTGAAATTTTGACACAATATACTCCATATAGCGTAGTATTTTACAAAAATATCACATCCCAGAAAACAGCAAGTTAAGACCACGAACAGGCTGCCTTGAAAAGCGTGCCCGAACAGATTTCATACTTAGAAAAATTCTGGAAATTCCAGATTTCTGCAGATTTTTGTTGTGAACATGCTTGCTTACGATTTTCATATCTCACTCAATATAGCTTCGATCCGAATAAAATTTGAATGATTATACTTCATGCTACATACTATTTTACAAATTTACTACATGCACCAAAAACGGATTCTCAAGACATGATTTCAAGCGATAAAAAATTACGAAAAAACTCATGCAAACTAGTTTAACCCAACTTTTGAGGAAATCATGATTTTGATTCTAGCATGCATGGATTTGATTCCTCTTGTCCGGACCACATTTACTAACATATATACATGTTATTACAACAATCAAACCCTCTAACTTTTCATGTTTTGATCAAATTAGCAACTAAGAGGCATTTTATCAAATAGTTAGCATGCATACATGAATTCTATGATTCTTTATGTAATAGTAACATGTTATATACCAGAATTTTCATTCTTATCATCCACATAGCAGTAATACACGAAATCATGGCATCACCAAGCCAAAACAAAACATTTATCATAGCTATACATGCATTTTTCACTATTTTCCTCAAGAACATACAAGTGGGTCTCATAGCTTACCTTGGTTGCGAATTCTTCTTGATTGGAGCTTGATAACCACCTTCCTTGCTTGCAAGATTCTCCAGAATTCATAGCCCACCTTGAACGACTCTAAAACCCTCTATTTTCTTCTCTTTTCTTTATTTTTGCTCTCTAGTTAGAAAGTTGTTGTGAAAGGAAGAAGAGGCTTAGATGGAATGTATATACCTCATATATAGTGTAATGAAACTGAAATCTCCAGCCCATTACAACTCCCCCATGATCAGATATCATTACACTCACAATTCATTAGGCTAATTATGGGTGGGAGTTAAGAAAATGAAAAGTTTTTTGTTTAATAACACAAGAGTAACCCCTCTCCTCAATAATCCTTATAGTACGTATACTCCTCCTTGTCCCATATAAATTGTCACAAGGACTCCCGACAAGAATCGAACTTTATGTAAATAAAAACATTATTTTAATCATTTAATCAATTAATAATCATTTTGACCATTTTGCCCTCGTAGCAAAAAAAAACGTGTTCAATACTTATATCGATTCTACTAAAATTCGACGTCCGGGACGTCATGGAACTATCCGGACCATTCGGCAGTTCGAGCAGCCTACTTTTGCAATTTTATTCCTACCAATCAGTACATGATATGACTCTGAAATTTTGACACAATATACTCCATATAGCGTAGTATTTTACAAAAATATCACATCCCAGAAAATAGCAAGTTAAGACCACGAACAGTTGCCTTGAAAAAGCGTGCGAGAACAGTTTCATACTTAGAAAAATTACGGAAATTCCAGATTTGCTGCAGATTTTTGTTGTGAACATGCTTGCTTACATTTTCATATCTCACTCAATATAGCTTCGATCCGAATAAAATTTGAATGATTATACTTCATGCTACATACTATTTTACAAATTTACTACTACATGCACCAAACGGATTCAAGACATGATTTCAAGCGTAAAAAATTAAAACTCATGCAAACTAGTTTAACCCAACTTTTGAGGAAATCATGATTTTGATTCTAGCATGCATGGATTTGATTCCTACTGTCCAGACCACATTTACTAACATATATACACATGTTACAACAATCAAACCCTCTAACTTTTCATGTTTTGATCAAATTAGCAACTAAGAGGCATTTTATCAAATAGTTAGCATGCATACATGAATTCTATGATTCTTTATGTAATAGTAACATGTTATATACCAGAATTTTCATTCTTATCATCCACATAGCAGTAATACACGAAATCATGGCATCACCAAGCCAAAACAAAACATTTATCATAGCTATACATGATTTTTTCACTATTTTTCCTCAAGAACATACAAGTGGGTCTCATAGCTTACCTTGGTTGCGAATTCTTCTTGATTGGAGCTTGATAACCACCTTCCTTGCTTGCAAGATTCTCCAGAATTCGTAGCCCACCTTGAACCACTCTAAAACCCTCCATTTTCTTCTCTTTTCTTTATTTTTGCTCTCTAGTTAGAAAGTTGTTGTGAAAGGAAGAAGAGGCTTAGATGGAATGTATATACCTCATATATAGTGTAATGAAACTGAAATCTCCAAACTCCATTACAACTCCCCCATGATCAGATATCATTACACTCACAATTCATTAGGCTAATTATGGGTGGGAGTTAAGAAAATGAAAGGTTTTTGTTTAATAACACAAGAGTAACCCCCTCTCCCTCAATAATCCTTATAGTACGTATACTCCCTCCCTTGTCCCATATAAATTGTCACAAGGACTCCCAGCAACTGAACTTTATGTAAATAAAAACATTATTTTAATCATTTAATCAATTAATAATCATTTTGACCATTTTGCCCCTCGTAGCAAAACGTGTTCAATACTTATATCGATTCCTACTAAAGTCGACGTCCCGGACGTCATGGAACTATCCGGACCATTCGGCAGTTCGAGCAGCCTACTTTGCAATTTTATTCCTATCAATCTGTACATGATATGACTCTGAAATTTTGACACAATATACTCCATATAGCGTAGTATTTTACAAAAATATCACATCCCAGAAAACAGCAAGTTAAGACCACGAACAGGCTGCCTTGAAAAGCGTGCCCGAACAGATTTCATACTTAGAAAAATTCTGGAAATTCCAGATTTCTGCAGATTTTTGTTGTGAACATGCTTTCTACGATTTTCATATCTCACTCAATATAGCTTCGATCCGAATAAAATTTGGACAGATTATACTTCATGCTACATACTATTTTACAAATTTACTACATGCACCAAACGGATTACCGAAGACATGATTTCAAGCGACCGAAAATTCTGAAAACTCATGCAAACTAGTTTAACCCAACTTTTGAGGAAATCATGATTTTGATTCTAGCATGCATGGATTTGATTCCTACTGTCCAGACCACATTTACTAACATATATACACATGTTACAACAATCAAACCCTCTAACTTTTCATGTTTTGATCAAATTAGCAACTAAGAGGCATTTTATCAAATAGTTAGCATGCATACATGAATTCTATGATTCTTTATGTAATAGTAACATGTTATATACCAGAATTTTCATTCTTATCATCCACATAGCAGTAATACACGAAATCATGGCATCACCAAGCCAAAACAAAACATTTATCATAGCTATACATGCATTTTTCACTATTTTTCCTCAAGAACATACAAGTGGGTCTCATAGCTTACCTTGGTTGCGAATTCTTCTTGATTGGAGCTTGATAACCACCTTCCTTGCTTGCAAGATTCTCCAGAATTCGTAGCCCACCTTGAACCACTCTAAAACCCTCCATTTTCTTCTCTTTTCTTTATTTTTGCTCTCTAGTTAGAAAGTTGTTGTGAAAGGAAGAAGAGGCTTAGATGGAATGTATATACCTCATATATAGTGTAATGAAACTGAAATCTCCAGCCCATTACAACTCCCCCATGATCAGATATCATTACACTCACAATTCATTAGGCTAATTATGGGTGGGAGTTAAGAAAATGAAAGGTTTTTGTTTAATAACACAAGAGTAACCCCCTCTCCCTCAATAATCCTTATAGTACGTATACTCCCTCCCTTGTCCCATATAAATTGTCACAAGGACTCCCAGCAACTGAACTTTATGTAAATAAAAACATTATTTTAATCATTTAATCAATTAATAATCATTTTGACCATTTTGCCCTCGTAGCAAAAAACGTGTTCAATACTTATATCGATTCTACTAAAGTCGGCGTCCGGACGTCATGGAACTATCCGGACCATTCTTGGCGATTCGAAAGCGACCTACTTTGCAATTTTATTCCTATCAATCATACATGATATGACTCAAAATTTTGACACAATATACTCCATATAGCGTAGTATTTTACAAAATATCACATCCCGAAAAATAAGTTAAGACCACGAACAGTTTGCCTTGAAAAGCGTGCCGAACAGATTTCATACTTAGAAAAATTAAAAATTCCAGATTTCTGATTTTTTTGTTGTGAACATGCTTGCTTACGATTTTTCATATCTCACTCAATATAGCTTCGATCCGAATAAAATTTGGATGATTATACTTCATGCTACATACTATTTTACAAATTTACTACATGCACCAAAAACGGATTCTCAAGACATGATTTCAAGCGTAAAAAAAATTCGAAAACTCATGCAAACTAGTTTAACCCAACTTTTGAGGAAATCATGATTTTGATTCTAGCATGCATGGATTTGATTCCTCTTGTCCGGACCACATTTACTAACATATATACACATGTTACAACAATCAAACCCTCTAACTTTTCATGTTTTGATCAAATTAGCAACTAAGAGGCATTTTATCAAATAGTTAGCATGCATACATGAATTCTATGATTCTTTATGTAATAGTAACATGTTATATACCAGAATTTTCATTCTTATCATCCACATAATAGTAATACACGAAATCATGGCATCACCAAGCCAAAACAAAACATTTATCATAGCTATACATGCATTTTTCACTATTTTTCCTCAAGAACATACAAGTGGGTCTCATAGCTTACCTTGGTTGCGAATTCTTCTTGATTGGAGCTTGATAACCACCTTCCTTGCTTGCAAGATTCTCCAGAATTCGTAGCCCACCTTGAACCACTCTAAAACCCTCTATTTTCTTCTCTTTTCTTTATTTTTGCTCTCTAGTTAGAAAGTTGTTGTGAAAGGAAGAAGAGGCTTAGATGGAATGTATATACCTCATATATAGTGTAATGAAACCGAATCTCTCGACCCATTACAACTCCCCCATGATCGATATCATTACACTCACAATTCATTAGGCTAATATGGGTGGGAGTTAAGAAAATGAAAGGTTTTTGTTTAATAACACAAGAGTAACCCCTCTCCTCAATAATCCTTATAAGACGTATACTCCTCCTCTTCCCCCATATAAATTGTCACAAGGACTCCCAGCAACTGAACTTTATGTAAATAAAAACATTATTTTAATCATTTAATCAATTAATAATCATTTTGACCATTTTGCCCCTCGTAGCAAAACGTGTTCAATACTTATATCGATTCCTACTAAAGTCGACGTCCCGGACGTCATGGAACTATCCGGACCATTCGGCAGTTCGAGCAGCCTACTTTGCAATTTTATTCCTATCAATCTGTACATGATATGACTCTGAAATTTTGACACAATATACTCCATATAGCGTAGTATTTTACAAAAATATCACATCCCAAAAAACAGCAAGTTAAGACCACGAACAGGCTGCCTTGAAAAGCGTGCCCGAACAGATTTCATACTTAGAAAAATTCTGGAAATTCCAGATTTCTGCAGATTTTTGTTGTGAACATGCTTGCTTACGATTTTCATATCTCACTCAATATAGCTTCGATCCGAATAAAATTTGGACAGATTATACTTCATGCTACATACTATTTTACAAATTTACTACATGCACCAAACGGATTACCGAAGACATGATTTCAAGCGACCGAAAATTCTGAAAACTCATGCAAACTAGTTTAACCCAACTTTTGAGGAAATCATGATTTTGATTCTAGCATGCATGGATTTGATTCCTACTGTCCAGACCACATTTACTAACATATATACACATGTTACAACAATCAAACCCTCTAACTTTTCATGTTTTGATCAAATTAGCAACTAAGAGGCATTTTATCAAATAGTTAGCATGCATACATGAATTCTATGATTCTTTATGTAATAGTAACATGTTATATACCATAATTTTCATTCTTATCATCCACATAGCAGCGAGAATACACACGAAATCATGGCATCACCAAGCCAAAACAAAACATTTATCATAGCTATACATGCATTTTTCACTATTTTTCCTCAAGAACATACAAGTGGGTCTCATAGCTTACCTTGGTTGCGAATTCTTCTTGATTGGAGCTTGATAACCACCTTCCTTGCTTGCAAGATTCTCCGAATTCAGTGCCCCACCTTGAACCACTCTAAAACCCTCCATTTTCTTCTCTTTCTTTATTTTTGCTCTCTAGTTAGAAAGTTGTTGTGAAAGGAAGAAGAGGCTTAGATGGAATGTATATACCTCATATATAGTGTAATGAAACCCGAAATCTCCAAATTTCATTACAACTCCCCCATGATCGAGATATCATTACACTCACAATTCATTAGGCTAATTATGGGTGGGAGTTAAGAAAATGAAAGGTTTTTGTTTAATAACACAAGAGTAACCCCTCTCCCTCAATAATCCTTATAAGACGTATACTCCTCCCTTGTCCCATATAAATTGTCACAAGGACTCCCAAAGAATCGAACTTTATGTAAATAAAAACATTATTTTAATCATTTAATCAATTAATAATCATTTTGACCATTTTGCCCTCGTAGCAAAAAAGCGTGTTCAATACTTATATCGATTCTACTAAAGTCGACGTCCCCGGACGTCATGGAACTATCCGGACCATTCTAGCGATTCGAAAGCGACCTACTTTTGCAATTTTATTCCTATCAATCAGTATATGATATGACTCAAAATTTTGACACAATATACTCCATATAGCGTAGTATTTTACAAAAATATCACATCCCGAAAAATGACAAGTTAAGACCACGAACAAAGTGTCAGCCTTGAAAAGCGTGCTTAACAGATTTCATACTTAGAAAAATTAAAATTCCAGATTACAGATTTTTGTTGTGAACATGCTTGGTTACGATTTTCATATCTCACTCAATATAGCTTCGATCCGAATAAAATTTGGACAGATTATACTTCATGCTACATACTATTTTACAAATTTACTACATGCACCAAACGGATTACCGAAGACATGATTTCAAGCGACCGAAAATTCTGAAAACTCATGCAAACTAGTTTAACCCAACTGTTGAGGAAATCATGATTTTGATTCTAGCATGCATGGATTTGATTCCTACTTTCCAGACCACATTTACTAACATATATACACATGTTACAACAATCAAACCCTCTAACTTTTCATGTTTTGATCAAATTAGCAACTAAGAGGCATTTTATCAAATAGTTAGCATGCATACATGAATTCTATGATTCTTTATGTAATAGTAACATGTTATATACCAGAATTTTCATTCTTATCATCCACATAGCAGTAATACACGAAATCATGGCATCACCAAGCCAAAACAAAACATTTATCATAGCTATACATGCATTTTTCACTATTTTTCCTCAAGAACATACAAGTGGGTCTCATAGCTTACCTTGGTTGCGAATTCTTCTTGATTGAGCTTGATAACCACCTTCCTTGCTTGCAAAGATTCTCCGTAATTCGTAGCCCACCTTGAACCACTCTAAAACCCTCTATTTTCTTCTCTTTTTTTTTTATTTTTGCTCTCTAGTTAGAAAGTTGTTGTGAAAGGAAGAAGAGGCTTAGATGGAATGTATATACCTCATATATAGTGTAATGAAACCGAAATCTCCAAATTTCATTACAACTCCCCCATGATCGATCGATATCATTACACTCACAATTCATTAGGCTAATTATGGGTGGGAGTTAAGAAAATGAAAGGTTTTTGTTTAATAACACAAGAGTAACCCCTCTCCCTCAATAATCCTTATAAGACGTATACTCCTCCTTGTCCCATATAAATTGTCACAAGGACTCCCAAAGAATCGAACTTTATGTAAATAAAAACATTATTTTAATCATTTAATCAATTAATAATCATTTTGACCATTTTGCCCTCGTAGCAAAAAACGTGTTCAATACTTATATCGATTCTACTAAAAGTCGACGTCCCTTGACGTCATGGAACTATCCTGACCATTCTAAGATTCGATTCGAAAATTTTACTTTTGCAATTTTATTCCTATCAATCATACATACATGATATGACTCTGAAATTTTGACACAATATACTCCATATAGCGTAGTATTTTACAAAAATATCACATCCCGTAAAATGTTAAGTTAAGACCACGAACAAGGTCTGCCTTGAAAAGCGTGCCCGAACAGATTTCATACTTAGAAAAATTCTGGAAATTCCAGATTTCTGCAGATTTTTGTTGTGAACATGCTTGCTTACGATTTTCATATCTCACTCAATATAGCTTCGATCCGAATAAAATTTGGACAGATTATACTTCATGCTACATACTATTTTACAAATTTACTACATGCACCAAACGGATTACCGAAGACATGATTTCAAGCGACCCAAAATTCTGAAAACTCATGCAAACTAGTTTAACCCAACTTTTGAGGAAATCATGATTTTGATTCTAGCATGCATGGATTTGATTCCTACTGTCCAGACCACATTTACTAACATATATACACATGTTACAACAATCAAACCTCTAACTTTTCATGTTTTGATCAAATTAGCAACTAAGAGGCATTTTATCAAATAGTTAGCATGCATACATGAATTCTATGATTCTTTATGTAATAGTAACATGTTATATACCAGAATTTTCATTCTTATCATCCACATAGCAAGAATACACCTAAAATCATGGCATCACCAAGCCAAAACAAAACATTTATCATAGCTATACATGCATTTTTCACTATTTTTCCTCAAGAACATACAAGTGGGTCTCATATAGCTTACCTTGGTTGCGAATTCTTCTTGATTGAGCTTGATAACCACCTTCCTTGCTTGCAAGATTCTCCGTAATTCAGAGCCCACCTTGAACCACTCTAAAACCCTCTATTTTCTTCTCTTTTTTTTTATTTTTGCTCTCTAGTTAGAAAGTTGTTGTGAAAGGAAGAAGAGGCTTAGATGGAATGTATATACCTCATATATAGTGTAATGAAACCGAAATCTCCAAATTTTTCATTACAACTCCCCCATGATCGATATCATTACACTCACAATTCATTAGGCTAATTATGGGTGGGAGTTAAGAAAATGAAAGGTTTTTGTTTAATAACACAAGAGTAACCCCCTCTCCTCAATAATCCTTATAAGACGTATACTCCTCCCTTGTCCCATATAAATTGTCACAAGGACTCCCAAAGAATCGAACTTTATGTAAATAAAAACATTATTTTAATCATTTAATCAATTAATAATCATTTTGACCATTTTGCCCTCGTAGCAAAAACGTGTTCAATACTTATATCGATTCCTACTAAAAGTCGACGCCCGGGACGTCATGGAACTATCCTACCATTCTATAGCTTCGAAAGCGACCTACTTTGCAATTTTATTCCTACCAATCAGTATATGATATGATGACTCAAATTTTGACACAATATACTCCATATATAGCGTAGTATTTTACAAAAATATCACATCCCGTAAAATGTTAAGTTAAGACCACGAACAGTCAGTTGCCTTGAAAAGCGTGTCTTAACAGATTTCATACTTTAGAAAAATTCGAAATTCCAGATTTCAGATTTTTTGTTGTGAACATGCTTGCTTACGATTTTCATATCTCACTCAATATAGCTTCGATCCGAATAAAATTTGGACATATTATACTTCATTCTACATACTATTTTACAAATTTACTACATGCACCAAACGGATTACCGAAGACATGATTTTAAGCGACCGAAAATTCTGAAAACTCATGCAAACTAGTTTAACCCAACTTTTGAGGAAATCATGATTTTGATTCTAGCATGCATGGATTTGATTCCTACTGTCCAGACCACATTTACTAACATATATACACATGTTACAACAATCAAACCCTCTAACTTTTCATGTTTTGATCAAATTAGCAACTAAGAGGCATTTTATCAAATAGTTAGCATGCATACATGAATTCTATGATTCTTTATGTAATAGTAACATGTTATTTACCAGAATTTTCATTCTTATCATCCACATAGCAAGAATACACGCTAAATCATGGCATCACCAAGCCAAAACAAAACATTTATCATAGCTATACATGCATTTTTCACTATTTTTCCTCAAGAACATACAAGTGGGTCTCATAGCTTACCTTGGTTGCGAATTCTTCTTGATTGAGCTTGATAACCACCTTCCTTGCTTGCAAGATTCTCCGTAATTCAGTAGCCCACCTTGAACCACTCTAAAACCCTCTATTTTCTTCTCTTTCTTTATTTTTTGCTCTCTAGTTAGAAAGTTGTTGTGAAAGGAAGAAGAGGCTTAGATGGAATGTATATACCTCATATATAGTGTAATGAAACCGAAATCTCCAAATTTCATTACAACTCCCCCCATGATGATCGATATCATTACACTCACAATTCATTAGGCTAATTATGGGTGGGAGTTAAGAAAATGAAAGGTTTTTGTTTAATAACACAAGAGTAACCCCTCTCCCTCAATAATCCTTATAAGACGATACTCCTCCTCTTGTCCCATATAAATTGTCACAAGGACTCCCAAAGAATCGAACTTTATGTAAATAAAAACATTATTTTAATCATTTAATCAATTAATAATCATTTTGACCATTTTGCCCTCGTAGCAAAAACGTGTTCAATACTTATATCGATTCCTACTAAAGTCGACGTCGTCCGGACGTCATGGAACTATCCCACCATTCTGCAGCTTCGAAAGCAACTACTTTGCAATTTTATTCCTATCAATCATACATGATATGACTCTCAAATTTTGACACAATATACTCCATATAGCGTAGTATTTTACAAAAATATCACATCCCGTAAAAATGTTAAGTTAAGACCACTTAACAGTCAGCCTTTTGAAAAGCGTGTCTTAACAGATTTCATACTTAGAAAAATTCGAAATTCCAGATTTCAGCAGATTTTTGTTGTGAACATGCTTGCTTGCTTATTTATTTTCATATCTCACTCAATATAGCTTCGATCCGAATAAAATTTGGATGATTATACTTCATGCTACATACTATTTTTACAAATTTACTACATGCACCAAACGGATTATCAAGACATGATTTCAAGCGAATCAAAAATTCGAAAACTCATGCAAACTAGTTTAACCCAACTTTTGAGGAAATCATGATTTTGATTCTAGCATGCATGGATTTGATTCCTACTTGTCTGCACTACATTTACTAACATATATACACATGTTACAACAATCAAACCCTCTAACTTTTCATGTTTTGATCAAATTAGCAACTAAGAGGCATTTTATCAAATAGTTAGCATGCATACATGAATTCTATGATTCTTTATGTAATAGTAACATGTTATATACCATAATTTTCATTCTTATCATCCACATAGCAGTAATACACGAAATCATGGCATCACCAAGCCAAAACAAAACATTTATCATAGCTATACATGCATTTTTCACTATTTTTCCTCAAGAACATACAAGTGGGTCTCATAGCTTACCTTGGTTGCGTAATTCTTCTTGATTGAGCTTGATAACCACCTTCCTTGCTTGCAAGATTCTCCGTAATTGTGAGCCCACCTTGAACCACTCTAAAACCCTCCATTTTCTTCTCTTTTCTTTATTTTTGCTCTCTAGTTAGAAAGTTGTTGTGAAAAAGAAGAAGAGGCTTAGATGGAATGTATATACCTCATATATAGTGTAATGAAACCGAAATCTCCAAATTTCATTACAACTCCCCCATGATCGATATCATTACACTCACAATTCATTAGGCTAATTATGGGTGGGAGTTAAGAAAATGAAAGGTTTTTGTTTAATAACACAAGAGTAACCCCTCTCCTCAATAATCCTTATAAGACGATACTCCTCCTTGTCCCATATAAATTGTCACAAGGACTCCCAAAGAATCGAACTTTATGTAAATAAAAACATTATTTTAATCATTTAATCAATTAATAATCATTTTGACCATTTTGCCCCTCGTAGCAAAACGTGTTCAATACTTATATCGATTCCTACTAAAGTCGACGTCCCGGACGTCATGGAACTATCCGGACCATTCTAAGCAGCTCGAAAGCAAATTACTTTGCAATTTTATTCCTATCAATCTGTACATGATATGACTCTAAAATTTTGACACAATATACTCCATATAGCGTAGTATTTTACAAAAATATCACATCCCAGAAAACAGCAAGTTAAGACCACGAACAGGCACCTTGAAAAGCGTGCCCGAACAGATTTCATACTTAGAAAAATTCTGGAAATTCCAGATTTCTGCAGATTTTTGTTGTGAACATGCTTGCTTACGATTTTTTCATATCTCACTCAATATAGCTTCGATCCTAATAAAATTTGGATGATTATACTTCATGCTACATACTATTTTACAAATTTACTACATGCACCAAACGGATTCAAGACATGATTTCAAGCGAATCAAAAATTCTCAAAACTCATGCAAACTAGTTTAACCCAACTTTTGAGGAAATCATGATTTTGATTCTAGCATGCATGGATTTGATTCCTACCGTCTGCACTACATACATTTACTAACATATATACACATGTTACAACAATCAAACACTCTAACTTTTCATGTTTTGATCAAATTAGCAACTAAGAGGCATTTTATCAAATAGTTAGCATGCATACATGAATTCTATGATTCTTTATGTAATAGTAACATGTTATATACCGTAATTTTCATTCTTATCATCCACATAGCAAGAATAATACACGAAATCATGGCATCACCAAAGCCAAAACAAAACATTTATCATAGCTATACATGCATTTTTCACTATTTTTTTCTCAAGAACATACAAGTGGGTCTCATAGCTTACCTTGGTTGCGAATTCTTCTTGATTGAGCTTGATAACCACCTTCCTTGCTTGCAAGATTCTCCGTAATTGTAGCCCACCTTGAACCACTCTAAAACCCTCTATTTTCTTCTCTTTTTTTATTTTTGCTTTGCTCTCTAGTTAGAAAGTTGTTGTGAAAGGAAGAAGAGGCTTAGATGGAATGTATATACCTCATATATAGTGTAATGAAACCGAAATCTCCAAATTTCATTACAACTCCCCCATGATCGATATCATTACACTCACAATTCATTAGGCTAATTATGGGTGGGAGTTAAGAAAATGAAAGGTTTTTGTTTAATAACACAAGAGTAACCCCTCTCCTCAATAATCCTTATAAGACGATACTCCTCCTCTTGTCCCATATAAATTGTCACAAGGACTCCCAAAGAATCAACTTTATGTAAATAAAAAACATTATTTTAATCATTTAATCAATTAATAATCATTTTGACCATTTTGCCCTCGTAGCAAAAAAAACGTGTTCAATACTTATATCGATTCCTACTAAAGTCGACGTCCCCGACGTCATGGAACTATCCTACCATTCTAAGCAGCTCGAAAAAATTTACTTTTTGCAATTTTATTCCTATCAATCAGATATGATATGACTGAAATTTTGACACAATATACTCCATATAGCGTAGTATTTTACAAAAATATCACATCCCGAAAAAACAGCAAGTTAAGACCACGAACAGTCAGCTTTTGAAAAGCGTGTCTTTAACAGATTTCATATACTTAGAAAAATTCTGGAAATTACAGATTTCTGCAGATTTTTTTGTGAACATGCTTGCTTACGATTTTCATATCTCACTCAATATAGCTTCGATCCGAATAAATTTGGACAGATTATACTTCATGCTACATACTATTTTACAAATTTACTACATGCACCAAACGGATTACCGAAGACATGATTTCAAGCGAATCAAAATTTCGAAAAACTCATGCAAACTAGTTTAACCCAACTTTTGAGGAAATCATGATTTTGATTCTAGCATGCATGGATTTGATTCCTACCGTCTGCACTTCACATTTACTAACATATATACACATGTTACAACAATCAAACCTCTAACTTTTCATGTTTTGATCAAATTAGCAACTAAGAGGCATTTTATCAAATAGTTAGCATGCATACATGAATTCTATGATTCTTTATGTAATAGTAATATGTTATATACCGTAATTTTCATTCTTATCATCCACATAGCAAGAATACACTTAAATCATGGCATCACCAAGCCAAAACAAAACATTTATCATAGCTATACATGCATTTTTCACTATTTTTCCTCAAGAACATACAAGTGGGTCTCATAGCTTACCTTGGTTGCGAATTCTTCTTGATTGAGCTTGATAACCACCTTCCTTGCTTGCAAGATTCTCCGTAATTCTGTAGCCCACCTTGAACCACTCTAAAACCCTCTATTTTCTTCTTTTTTTTTATTTTTGCTCTCTAGTTAGAAAGTTGTTGTGAAAGGAAGAAGAGGCTTAGATGGAATGTATATACCTCATATATAGTGTAATGAAACCGAAATCTCCAAATTTCATTACAACTCCCCCATGATCGATATCATTACACTCACAATTCATTAGGCTAATTATGGGTGGAGTTAAGAAAATGAAAGGTTTTTGTTTAATAACACAAGAGTAACCCCTCTCCTCAATAATCCTTATAAGACGATACTCCTCCCTTGTCCCATATAAATTGTCACAAGGACTCCCAGCAACTGAACTTTATGTAAATAAAAACATTATTTTAATCATTTAATCAATTAATAATCATTTTGACCATTTTGCCCCTCGTAGCAAAACGTGTTCAATACTTATATCGATTCCTACTAAAGTCGACGTCCCGGACGTCAT
Organism: Panax ginseng; assembly: GCA_020205605.1. Classification (NCBI taxonomy): domain Eukaryota; kingdom Viridiplantae; phylum Streptophyta; class Magnoliopsida; order Apiales; family Araliaceae; genus Panax; species Panax ginseng. Next base: position 130,137,068 of record CM035140.1, read on the forward strand.
GGAACTATCCTACCATTCTAAGCAGCTCGAAAAATTTTTACTTTGCAATTTTATTCCTACCAATCTGTACATGATATGACTCTAAAATTTTGACACAATATACTCCATATAGCGTAGTATTTTACAAAAATATCACATCCCGTAAAATGTTAGTTAAGACCACGAACAGGCTGCCTTGAAAAGCGTGCCCGAACAGATTTCATACTTAGAAAAATTCTGGAAATTCCAGATTTCTGCAGATTTTTGTTGTGAACATGCTTGCTTACGATTTTCATATCTCACTCAATATAGCTTCGATCCGAATAAAATTTGGACAGATTATACTTCATGCTACATACTATTTTACAAATTTACTACATGCACCAAACGGATTACCGAAGACATGATTTCAAGCGACCGAAAATTCTGAAAACTCATGCAAACTAGTTTAACCCAACTTTTGAGGAAATCATGATTTTGATTCTAGCATGCATGGATTTGATTCCTACTGTCCAGACCACATTTACTAACATATATACACATGTTACAACAATCAAACCCTCTAACTTTTCATGTTTTGATCAAATTAGCAACTAAGAGGCATTTTATCAAATAGTTAGCATGCATACATGAATTCTATGATTCTTTATGTAATAAGAATATGTTATATACCGTAATTTTCATTCTTATCATCCACATAGCAAGAATACACCTAAATCATGGCATCACCAAGCCAAAACAAAACATTTATCATAGCTATACATGCATTTTTCACTATTTTTCCTCAAGAACATACAAAGGGTCTCATAGCTTACCTTGTTGCGTAATTCTTCTTGATTGAGCTTGATAACCACCTTCCTTGCTTGCAAGATTCTCCGTAATTCAGAGCCCACCTTGAACCACTCTAAAACCCTCTATTTTCTTCTCTTTTTTTATTTTTGCTCTCTAGTTAGAAAGTTGTTGTGAAAGGAAGAAGAGGCTTAGATGGAATGTATATACCTCATATATAGTGTAATGAAACCGAAATCTCCAAATTTCATTACAACTCCCCCATGATCGATATCATTACACACTCACAATTCATTAGGCTAATTATGGGTGGGAGTTAAGAAAATGAAAGGTTTTTGTTTAATAACACAAGAGTAACCCCCTCTCCTCAATAATCCTTATAAGACGATACTCCTCCCTCGTCCCATATAAATTGTCACAAGGACTCCCAAAGAATCGAACTTTATGTAAATAAAAACATTATTTTAATCATTTAATCAATTAATAATCATTTTGACCATTTTGCCCTCTCGTAGCAAAAACGTGTTCAATACTTATATCGATTCCTACTAAAGTCGAGTCCCCCTGACGCCATGGAACTATCCTACCATTCTAAGCAGCTCGAAAGCAAATTTACTTTTGCAATTTTATTCCTATCAATCAGACATGATATGACTCAAATTTTGACACAATATACTCCATATAGCGTAGTATTTTACAAAAATATCACATCCCGTAAAAATGCTAGTTAAGACCACTTAACAGTCATGCTTTTGAAAAGCGTGTCTAAATGATTTCATACTTAGAAAAATTCGAAATTCCAGATTTCTCAGCAGATTTTTGTTGTGAACATGCTTGCTTACGATTTTCATATATCTCACTCAATATAGCTTCGATCCGAATAAAATTTGGACAGATTATACTTCATGCTACATACTATTTTACAAATTTACTACATGCACCAAACGGATTACATCAAGACATGATTTCAAGCTTAATCAAAAATTCGAAAACTCATGCAAACTAGTTTAACCCAACTTTTGAGGAAATCATGATTTTGATTCTAGCATGCATGGATTTGATTCCTACCGTCTGCACTACATTTACTAACATATATACACACATGTTACAACAATCAAACCTCTAACTTTTCATGTTTTGATCAAATTAGCAACTAAGAGGCATTTTATCAAATAGTTAGCATGCATACATGAATTCTATGATTCTTTATGTAATAGTAATATGTTATATACCGTAATTTTCATTCTTATCATCCACATAGCAAGAATACACTAAATCATGGCATCACCAAGCCAAAACAAAACATTTATCATAGCTATACATGCATTTTTCACTATTTTTCCTCAAGAACATACAAGTGGGTCTCATAGCTTACCTTGTTGCAAATTCTTCTTGATTGAGCTTGATAACCACCTTCCTTGCTTGCAAGATTCTCCGTAATCAGTAGCCCACCTTGAACCACTCTAAAACCCTCTATTTTCTTCTCTTTTCTTTATTTTTGCTCTCTAGTTAGAAAGTTGTTGTGAAAGGAAGAAGAGGCTTAGATGGAATGTATATACCTCATATATATAGTGTAATGAAACCGAAATCTCCAAAATTTCATTACAACTCCCCCCCATGATCGATATCATTACACTCACAATTCATTAGGCTAATTATGGGTGGAGTTAAGAAAATGAAAGGTTTTTGTTTAATAACACAAGAGTAACCCCTCTCCTCAATAATCCTTATAAGACGATACTCCTCCCTTGTCCCATATAAATTGTCACAAGGACTCCCAGCAACTCAACTTTATGTAAATAAAAACATTATTTTAATCATTTAATCAATTAATAATCATTTTGACCATTTTGCCCCTCGTAGCATAACGTGTTCAATACTTATATCGATTCCTACTAAAGTCGACGTCCCGAACGTCATGGAACTATCCTACCATTCTTGCAGCTCGAAAGAAAACTTACTTTGCAATTTTATTCCTATCAATCTGTACATGATATGACTCTGAAATTTTGACACAATATACTCCATATAGCGTAGTATTTTACAAAAATATCACATCCCGTAAAATGCTGTTAAGTTAAGACCACTAACAAAGCAGCCTTGAAAAAGCATGTCCGAACAGATTTCATACTTAGAAAAATTCTGGAAATTCCAGATTTCTGCAGATTTTTGTTGTGAACATGCTTGCTTACGATTTTCATATCTCACTCAATATAGCTTCGATCCGAATAAAATTTGGACAGATTATACTTCATGCTACATACTATTTTACAAATTTACTACATGCACCAAACGGATTACCGAAGACATGATTTCAAGCGACCGAAAATTCTGAAAACTCATGCAAACTAGTTTAACCCAACTTTTGAGGAAATCATGATTTTGATTCTAGCATGCATGGATTTGATTCCTACTGTCCAGACCACATTTACTAACATATATACACATGTTACAACAATCAAACCCTCTAACTTTTCATGTTTTGATCAAATTAGCAACTAAGAGGCATTTTATCAAATAGTTAGCATGCATACATGAATTCTATGATTCTTTATGTAATAAGAATATGTTATATACCGTAATTTTCATTCTTATCATCCACATAGCAAAGAATACACCTAAATCATGGCATCACCAAGCCAAAACAAAACATTTATCATAGCTATACATGCATTTTTCACTATTTTTCCTCAAGAACATACAAGTGGGTCTCATAGCTTACCTTGGTTGCGTAATTCTTCTTGATTGAGCTTGATAACCACCTTCCTTGCTTGCAAGATTCTCCGTAATTCAGAGCCCACCTTGAACCACTCTAAAACCCTCTATTTTCTTCTCTTTTTTTTATTTTGCTCTCTAGTTAGAAAGTTGTTGTGAAAGGAAGAAGAGGCTTAGATGGAATGTATATACCTCATATATAGTGTAATGAAACCGAAATCTCCAAATTTCATTACAACTCCCCCATGATCGATATCATTACACTCACAATTCATTAGGCTAATTATGGGTGGAGTTAAGAAAATGAAAGGTTTTTGTTTAATAACACAAGAGTAACCCCTCTCCTCAATAATCCTTTATAAGACGATACTCCTCCCTTGTCCCATATAAATTGTCACAAGGACTCCCAAAGAATCAACTTTATGTAAATAAAAACATTATTTTAATCATTTAATCAATTAATAATCATTTTGACCATTTTGCCCTCGTAGCAAAAAACGTGTTCAATACTTATATCGATTCCTACTAAAGTCGACGTCCCGACGCCATGGAACTATCCTACCATTCTTAAGCAGCTCGAAAGCAAATTACTTTGCAATTTTATTCCTATCAATCAGTATATGATATGACTCAAATTTTGACACAATATACTCCATATAGCGTAGTATTTTACAAAAATATCACATCCCGTAAAAATGTTAGTTAAGACCACTTAACAGTCAGCTTTGAAAAGCGCGTCTTCTAACAGATTTCATTTCATACTTAGAAAAATTCGAAATTCCAGATTTCAGATTTTTGTTGTGAACATGCTTGCTTACGATTTTCATATCTCACTCAATATAGCTTCGATCCTAATAAAATTTGGACATGATTATACTTCATGCTACATACTATTTTACAAATTTACTACATGCACCAAACGGATTATCAAGACATGATTTCAAGCGAATCAAAAATTCTCAAAACTCATGCAAACTAGTTTAACCCAACTTTTGAGGAAATCATGATTTTGATTCTAGCATGCATGGATTTGATTCCTACCGTCTGCACTACATTTACTAACATATATACACATGTTACAACAATCAAACCTCTAACTTTTCATGTTTTGATCAAATTAGCAACTAAGAGGCATTTTATCAAATAGTTAGCATGCATACATGAATTCTATGATTCTTTATGTAATAAGAATATGTTATATACCGTAATTTTCATTCTTATCATCCACATAGCAAGAATACACTAAATCATGGCATCACCAAGCCAAAACAAAACATTTATCATAGCTATACATGCATTTTTCACTATTTTTCCTCAAGAACATACAAGTTGGGTCTCATAGCTTACCTTGTTGCTAAATTCTTCTTGATTGAGCTTGATAACCACCTTCCTTGCTTGCAAGATTCTCCAGAATTCGTAGCCCACCTTGAACCACTCTAAAACCCTCCATTTTCTTCTCTTTTATTTATTTTTGCTCTCTAGTTAGAAAGTTGTTGTGAAAGGAAGAAGAGGCTTAGATGGAATGTATATACCTCATATATAGTGTAATGAAACCGAAATTCCAAATTTCATTACAACTCCCCCCCATGATCGATATCATTACACTCACAATTCATTAGGCTAATTATGGGTGGGAGTTAAGAAAATGAAAGGTTTTTGTTTAATAACACAAGAGTAACCCCTCTCCCTCAATAATCCTTATAAGACGATACTCCTCCTCTTGTCCCATATAAATTGTCACAAGGACTCCCAAAGAATCGAACTTTATGTAAATAAAACATTATTTTAATCATTTAATCAATTAATAATCATTTTGACCATTTTGCCCTCGTAGCAAAACGTGTTCAATACTTATATCGATTCCTACTAAAGTCGACGTCCCGACGCCATGGAACTATCCTACCATTCTATAGCTCGAAAGCAAATTACTTTGCAATTTTATTCCTATCAATCAGATATGATATGACTCAAATTTTGACACAATATACTCCATATAGCGTAGTATTTTACAAAAATATCACATCCCGTAAAATGCAAAGTTAAGACCACTAACAACAGTCAGCTTTTTTGAAAAGCGTGTCTTAACAGATTTCATACTTAGAAAAATTCGAAAATTCCAGATTTCTCAGATTTTTTGTTTGTGAATATGCTTGCTTACGATTTTCATATCTCACTATCTCTAATATAGCTTCGATCCGAATAAAATTTGGATGATTATACTTCATGCTACATACTATTTTACAAATTTACTACACATGCACCAAACGGATTATCAAGACATGATTTCAAGCTTAATCGAAAATTCAAAACTCATGCAAACTAGTTTAACCCAACTTTTGAGGAAATCATGATTTTGATTCTAGCATGCATGGATTTGATTCCTACCGTCTGCACTACATTTACTAACATATATACACATGTTACAAACAATCAAACCTCTAACTTTTCATGTTTTGATCAAATTAGCAACTAAGAGGCATTTTATCAAATAGTTAGCATGCATACATGAATTCTATGATTCTTTATGTAATAAGAATATGTTATATACCGTAATTTTCATTCTTATCATCCACATAGCAAGAATACACGAAATCATGGCATCACCAAGCCAAAACAAAACATTTATCATAGCTATACATGCATTTTTCACTATTTTTCTCAAGAACATACAAGTGGGTCTCATAGCTTACCTTGGTTGCGTAATTCTTCTTCGATTGAGCTTGATAACCACCTTCCTTGCTTGCAAGATTCTCCGTAATTGTGAGCCCACCTTGAACCACTCTAAAACCCTCCATTTTCTTCTCTTTTTTTATTTTTGCTCTCTAGTTAGAAAGTTGTTGTGAAAGGAAGAAGAGGCTTAGATGGAATGTATATACCTCATATATAGTGTAATGAAACCGAAATCTCCAAATTTCATTACAACTCCCCCCCCATGATCGATATCATTACACTCACAATTCATTAGGCTAATTATGGGTGGGAGTTAAGAAAATGAAAGGTTTTTGTTTAATAACACAAGAGTAACCCCTCTCCTCAATAATCCTTATAAGACGATATATACTCCCTCGTCCCCATATAAATTGTCACAAGGACTCCCAAAGAATCGAACTTTATGTAAATAAAAAACATTATTTTAATCATTTAATCAATTAATAATCATTTTGACCATTTTGCCCTCGTAGCAAAAACGTGTTCAATACTTATATCGATTCCTACTAAAGTCGACGTCCCGACGCCATGGAACTATCCTGACCATTCTAAGCAGCTCGAAAAAAACTTTTGCAATTTTATTCCTATCAATCAGACATGATATGACTCAAATTTTGACACAATATACTCCATATAGCGTAGTATTTTACAAAAATATCACATCCCGTAAAATGCTAAGTTAAGACCACGAACAGTCAGCTTTGAAAGCGTGTCTAACAGATTTCATACTTAGAAAAATTCGAAATTCCAGATTTCAGCATTTTTGTTGTGAACATGCTTGCTTACGATTTTCATATCTCACTCAATATAGCTTCGATCCAATAAAATTTGGATGATTATACTTCATGCTACATACTATTTTACAAATTTACTACATGCACCAAACGGATTATCAAGACATGATTTCAAGCGAATCCGAAAATTCTCAAAAACTCATGCAAACTAGTTTAACCCAACTTTTGAGGAAATCATGATTTTGATTCTAGCATGCATGGATTTGATTCCTACCGTCTGCACTACATTTACTAACATATATACACACACATGTTACAACAATCAAACCCTCTAACTTTTCATGTTTTGATCAAATTAGCAACTAAGAGGCATTTTATCAAATAGTTAGCATGCATACATGAATTCTATGATTCTTTATGTAATAAGTAATATGTTATATACCGTAATTTTCATTCTTATCATCCACATAGCAAGAATACACTAAATCATGGCATCACCAAGCCAAAACAAAACATTTATCATAGCTATACATGCATTTTTCACTATTTTTCCTCAAGAACATACAAGTTGGGTCTCATAGCTTACCTTGGTTGCGTAATTCTTCTTGATTGAGCTTGATAACCACCTTCCTTGCTTGCAAGATTCTCCGTAATCAGAGCCCACCTTGAACCACTCTAAAACCCTCTATTTTCTTCTCTTTTTTATTTTTGCTCTCTAGTTAGAAAGTTGTTGTGAAAGGAAGAAGAGGCTTAGATGGAATGTATATACCTCATATATAGTGTAATGAAACCGAAATCTCCAAATTTCATTACAACTCCCCCATGATCGATATCATTACACTCACAATTCATTAGGCTAATTATGGGTGGGAGTTAAGAAAATGAAAGGTTTTTGTTTAATAACACAAGAGTAACCCCTCTCCTCAATAATCCTTATAAGACGATACTCCTCCCTCGTCCCATATAAATTGTCACAAGGACTCCCAAAGAATCGAACTTTATGTAAATAAAAACATTATTTTAATCATTTAATCAATTAATAATCATTTTGACCATTTTGCCCCTCGAGCAAAAAACGTGTTCAATACTTATATCGATTCCTACTAAAGTCGACGTCCCGACGCCATGGAACTATCCTACCATTCTAAGCAGCTCGAAAGCAAATTTACTTTGCAATTTTATTCCTATCAATCAGATATGATATGACTCAAATTTTGACACAATATACTCCATATAGCGTAGTAGTATTTTACAAAAATATCACATCCCGTAAAATGCAAGTTAAGACCACTTAACAGTCATTTTGAAAAGCGTGTCTGTCTAACAGATTTCATACTTTAGAAAAATTCGAAATTCCAGATTTCAGATTTTTGTTGTGAATATGCTTGCTTACGATTTTCATATCTCACTCAATATAGCTTCGATCCTAATAAAATTTGGACAGATTATACTTCATGCTACATACTATTTTACAAATTTACTACATGCACCAAACGGATTACCGAAGACATGATTTCAAGCGAATCGAAAATTCTCAAAACTCATGCAAACTAGTTTAACCCAACTTTTGAGGAAATCATGATTTTGATTCTAGCATGCATGGATTTGATTCCTACCGTCTGCACTACATTTACTAACATATATACACATGTTACAACAATCAAACCTCTAACTTTTCATGTTTTGATCAAATTAGCAACTAAGAGGCATTTTATCAAATAGTTAGTATGCATACATGAATTCTATGATTCTTTATGTAATAGAATATGTTATATACCGTAATTTTCATTCTTATCATCCACATAGCAAGAATACACCTAAATCATGGCATCACCAAGCCAAAACAAAACATTTATCATAGCTATACATGCATTTTTCACTATTTTTCCTCAAGAACATACAAGTGGGTCTCATAGCTTACCTTGTTGCGTAATTCTTCTTGATTGAGCTTGATAACCACCTTCCTTGCTTGCAAGATTCTCCAGAATTCGTAGCCCACCTTGAACCACTCTAAAACCCTCTATTTTCTTCTCTTTTCTTTATTTTTGCTCTCTAGTTAGAAAGTTGTTGTGAAAGGAAGAAGAGGCTTAGATGGAATGTATATACCTCATATATAGTGTAATGAAACTGAAATCTCCAAATTTCATTACAACTCCCCCATGATCGATATATCATTACACTCACAATTCATTAGGCTAATTATGGGTGGAGTTAAGAAAATGAAAGGTTTTTGTTTAATAACACAAGAGTAACCCCTCCCTCAATAATCCTTATAAGACGATACTCCTCCCTCGTCCCATATAAATTGTCACAAGGACTCCCAAAGAATCAACTTTATGTAAATAAAAACATTATTTTAATCATTTAATCAATTAATAATCATTTTGACCATTTTGCCCCTCGTAGCAAAACGTGTTCAATACTTATATCGACTCCTACTAAAGTCGACGTCCCTGACGCCATGGAACTATCCTACCATTCTAAGCAGCTCGAAAGCAAATTTACTTTGCAATTTTATTCCTATCAATCAGATATGATATGACTCAAATTTTGACACAATATACTCCATATAGCGTAGTATTTTACAAAAATATCACATCCCGTAAAATGTTAGTTAAGACCACGAACAGTCATTTTGAAAAGCGTGTCTTAACAGATTTCATACTTAGAAAAAATTCGAAATTCCAGATTTCTCGCAGATTTTTGTGTGAATATGCTTGCTTACGATTTTCATATCTCACTCAATATAGCTTCGATCCTAATAAAATTTGGACAGATTATACTTCATGCTACATACTATTTTACAAATTTACTACATGCACCAAACGGATTATCAAGACATGATTTCAAGCTTAATCAAAATTCAAAACTCATGCAAACTAGTTTAACCCAACTTTTGAGGAAATCATGATTTTGATTCTAGTATGCATGGATTTGATTCCTACCGTCTGCACTACATTTACTAACATATATACACATGTTACAACAATCAAACCTCTAACTTTTCATGTTTTGATCAAATTAGCAACTAAGAGGCATTTTATCAAATAGTTAGATGCATACATGAATTCTATGATTCTTTATGTAATAAGTAATATGTTATATACCGTAATTTTCATTCTTATCATCCACATAGCAAGAATACACGTAAATCATGGCATCACCAAGCCAAAACAAAACATTTATCATAGCTATACATGCATTTTTCACTATTTTTCCTCAAGAACATACAAGTTGGGTCTCATAGCTTACCTTGGTTATAATTCTTCTTTGATTGAGCTTGATAACCACCTTCCTTGCTTGCAAGATTCTCCGTAATTCAGAGCCCACCTTGAACCACTCTAAAACCCTCTATTTTCTTCTTTTTTTTATTTTTGCTCTCTAGTTAGAAAGTTGTTGTGAAAGGAAGAAGAGGCTTAGATGGAATGTATATACCTCATATATAGTGTAATGAAACCGAAATCTCCAAATTTCATTACAACTCCCCCATGATCGATATCATTACACTCACAATTCATTAGGCTAATTATGGGTGGGAGTTAAGAAAATGAAAGGTTTTTGTTTAATAACACAAGAGTAACCCCTCTCCTCAATAATCCTTATAAGACGATACTCCCTCCCTTGTCCCATATAAATTGTCACAAGGACTCCCAAAGAATCGAACTTTATGTAAATAAAAACATTATTTTAATCATTTAATCAATTAATAATCATTTTGACCATTTTGTCCCCTCGTAGATAACGTGTTCAATACTTATATCGATTCCTACTAAAGTCGACGTCCCGGACGCCATGGAACTATCCTGACCATTCTAAGCAGCTCGAAAGCAAATTTACTTTGCAATTTTATTCCTATCAATCAGATACATGATATGACTCAAATTTTGACACAATATACTCCATATAGCGTAGTATTTTTACAAAAATATCACATCCCGTAAAAATGTTAGTTAAGACCACTTAACAGTCAGCTTTGAAAAGCGTGTCTTAACAGATTTTTCATACTTAGAAAAATTCGAAATTCCAGATTTCAGATTTTTGTTGTGAATATGCTTGCTTACGATTTTCATATCTCACTCAATATAGCTTCGATCCTAATAAAATTTGGACATTATACTTCATGCTACATACTATTTTACAAATTTACTACATGCACCAAACGGATTATCAAGACATGATTTCAAGCTTAATCGAAAATTCTCAAAACTCATGCAAACTAGTTTAACCCAACTTTTGAGGAAATCATGATTTTGATTCTAGCATGCATGGATTTGATTCCTACCGTCTGCACTACATTTACTAACATATATACACATGTTACAACAATCAAACCTCTAACTTTTCATGTTTTGATCAAATTAGCAACTAAGAGGCATTTTATCAAATAGTTAGCATGCATACATGAATTCTATGATTCTTTATATGTAATAGTAATATGTTATATACCGTAATTTTCATTCTTATCATCCACATAGCAAGAATACACTAAATCATGGCATCACCAAGCCAAAACAAAACATTTATCATAGCTATACATGCATTTTTCACTATTTTTCCTCAAGAACATACAAGTGGGTCTCATAGCTTACCTTGGTTGCGAATTCTTCTTGATTGGAGCTTGATAACCACCTTCCTTGCTTGCAAGATTCTCCAGAATTCGTAGCCCACCTTGAACCACTCTAAAACCCTCCATTTTCTTCTCGTTTCTTTATTTTTGCTCTCTAGTTAGAAAGTTGTTGTGAAAGGAAGAAGAGGCTTAGATGGAATGTATATACCTCATATATAGTGTAATGAAACTGAAATCTCCATCCCATTACAACTCCCCCATGATCAGATATCATTACACTCACAATTCATTAGGCTAATTATGGGTGGGAGTTAAGAAAATGAAAGGTTTTTGTTTAATAACACAAGAGTAACCCCCTCTCCCTCAATAATCCTTATAAGACGATACTCCTCCTCCTTGTCCCATATAAATTGTCACAAGGACTCCCAGCAACTGAACTTTATGTAAATAAAAACATTATTTTAATCATTTAATCAATTAATAATCATTTTGACCATTTTGCCCCTCGTAGCAAAACGTGTTCAATACTTATATCGATTCCTACTAAAGTCGACGTCCCGGACGTCATGGAACTATCCTACCATTCTAAGTAGCTCGAAAGCAAATTTACTTTGCAATTTTATTCCTATCAATCAGATATGATATATGACTCAAATTTTGACACAATATACTCCATATAGCGTAGTATTTTACAAAAATATCACATCCCGTAAAATGCTAAGTTAAGACCACTTAACAGTCATTTTTGAAAAGCGTGTCTTAACAGATTTCATACTTAGAAAAATTCGAAATTCCAGATTTCGCAGATTTTTGTTGAATATATGCTTGCTTACGATTTTTCATATCTCACTCAATATAGCTTCGATCCTAATAAAATTTGGACAGATTATACTTCATGCTACATACTATTTTACAAATTTACTACATGCACCAAACGGATTACCGAAGACATGATTTCAAGCGACTCAAAATTCTGAAAACTCATGCAAACTAGTTTAACCCAACTTTTGAGGAAATCATGATTTTGATTCTAGCATGCATGGATTTGATTCCTACCGTCTGCACTACATTTACTAACATATATACACATGTTACAACAATCAAACCTCTAACTTTTCATGTTTTGATCAAATTAGCAACTAAGAGGCATTTTATCAAATAGTTAGCATGCATACATGAATTCTATGATTCTTTATGTAATAAGAATATGTTATATACCGTAATTTTCATTCTTATCATCCACATAGCAAAGAATACACCTAAATCATGGCATCACCAAGCCAAAACAAAACATTTATCATAGCTATACATGCATTTTTCACTATTTTTCCTCAAGAACATACAAGTGGGTCTCATAGCTTACCTTGGTTGCTAATTCTTCTTGATTGAGCTTGATAACCACCTTCCTTGCTTTGCAAGATTCTCCGTAATTCAGAGCCCACCTTGAACCACTCTAAAACCCTCTATTTTCTTCTCTTTTTTTATTTTTGCTCTCTAGTTAGAAAGTTGTTGTGAAAGGAAGAAGAGGCTTAGATGGAATGTATATACCTCATATATAGTGTAATGAAACCGAAATCTCCAAATTTCATTACAACTCCCCCATGATCGATATCATTACACTCACAATTCATTAGGCTAATTATGGGTGGGAGTTAAGAAAATGAAAGGTTTTTGTTTAATAACACAAGAGTAACCCCTCTCCTCAATAATCCTTATAAGACGACGATACTCCTCCTCGTCCCATATAAATTGTCACAAGGACTCCCAAAGAATCAACTTTATGTAAATAAAAACATTATTTTAATCATTTAATCAATTAATAATCATTTTGACCATTTTGCCCCTCGTAGTAACGTGTTCAATACTTATATCGATTCCTACTAAAGTCGACGTCCCCGACGCCATGGAACTATCCTACTATTCTAAGCAGCTCGAAAGCAAACTTACTTTGCAATTTTATTCCTATCAATCAGATATGATATGACTCAAAATTTGACACAATATACTCCATATAGCGTAGTATTTTACAAAAATATCACATCCCGTAAAAAAAGAAGTTAAGACCACTTAACAGTCAGCTTTTGAAAAGCGTGTCTAAATAGATTTCATACTTAGAAAAATTCGAAATTCCAGATTTCGCAGATTTTTGTTGTGAACATGCTTGCTTACGATTTTCATATCTCACTCAATATAGCTTCGATCCTAATAAAATTTGGACAGATTATACTTCATGCTACATACTATTTTTTACAAATTTACTACATGCACCAAACGGATTATCAAGACATGATTTCAAGCGATCAAAATTCTCAAAACTCATGCAAACTAGTTTAACCCAACTTTTGAGGAAATCATGATTTTGATTCTAGCATGCATGGATTTGATTCCTACCGTCTGCACTACATTTACTAACATATATACACATGTTACAAACAATCAAACCTCTAACTTTTCATGTTTTGATCAAATTAGCAACTAAGAGGCATTTTATCAAATAGTTAGCATGCATACATGAATTCTATGATTCTTTATGTAATAGTAACATGTTATATACCGTAATTTTCATTCTTATCATCCACATAGCAAAGAATACACGAAATCATGGCATCACCAAGCCAAAACAAAACATTTATCATAGCTATACATGCATTTTTCACTATTTTTCCTCAAGAACATACAAGTGGGTCTCATAGCTTACCTTGGTTGCGTAATTCTTCTGATTGAGCTTGATAACCACCTTCCTTGCTTGCAAGATTCTCCGTAATTGTGAGCCCACCTTGAACCACTCTAAAACCCTCTATTTTCTTCTCTTTTTTTATTTTTTTGCTCTCTAGTTAGAAAGTTGTTGTGAAAGGAAGAAGAGGCTTAGATGGAATGTATATACCTCATATATAGTGTAATGAAACCGAAATCTCAAATTTCATTACAACTCCCCCATGATCGATATCATTACACTCACAATTCATTAGGCTAATTATGGGTGGAGTTAAGAAAATGAAAGGTTTTTGTTTAATAACACAAGAGTAACCCCTCTCCTCAATAATCCTTATAAGACGATACTCCTCCTTGTCCCATATAAATTGTCACAAGGACTCCCAAAGAATCAACTTTATGTAAATAAAAACATTATTTTAATCATTTAATCAATTAATAATCATTTTGACCATTTTGCCCTCGTCGGTTGAGCAAAAAACGTGTTCAATACTTATATCGATTCCTACTAAAGTCGACGTCCCCGTTATGGAATTATTTATTGAAATTGTTAGATTACATAGAAATCTCGGATATTACAACCCATCTAACAATGATAACCATCGTGGGGGAAATTATCATGCCAAGAATTGTAACCATTTTGGTGGTAATCATGGCCAAGATAATAGAAGTGGAAATTTCAAGAAGAGAAGGTCATTTAGCTCGATTTTGTCGTATAGTGAAGTCAAGTCCAGCTGGAACGGTAGCACCAAAGGCGGATACGAACAAGTCAAATTCAGTAGTTTAAAGGAGAGCATTTTTCGTGATGACGAATCGAACAAAGTTATCACAGGTTAGTTAATTATAAATTCTTGCGAAGTCTATACCTTATTCGATACCGGTTCTACCTATTCTTTTATCTCTCTTGCTTGTGCTCAACGTTTAAATTTAACTCCAGAGAAGTTAGGCTTTGATTTATCTGTTGAAACTCAATTGGGAGAAACCTTCGTTACCTCTACTATTTATAAATCTTGTTTGATTCAAATCAACACTTTCATGTTACCTGTCGATCTTATCTCTTTGAAAATACTTGCCTTTGATGCAATTTTTAGAAATCGATTAGTTAACTACTCATCATGCTTTTCGTAAGGTTGTTAGCTTTCATATTCCTAACCACCCTGTTATGCGAATTCAAGCAACCAAACCACTAAAGTCAATCATTGTCATATAAAGCCATAAGTAAAGAGCCCCGAGCCTTTCGTTGTTGACTTCCTTGTGTGGAATGCACCGAAGCTAGACTTTCTGTAGGTGATGTCGTGAATGACGATGACAAGTTGATAGGTATCAATGTGATGTACTATCCAAGTCTTGGATGAGAGTCACAGTTTTGAATGACATTTCTATTGTTAATAGATTTCCTGACGTATTCTTGAAGACTTCTTAGCCTACCCTAGAGTATGAAATCGAATTTTGTATTGACCCCAGTACAAAACCCATTTCTAAAACCCTCAAATATTTCTTTACTTAAAACGAACGTAACATGCGCCAAAGACGTTGGCTCGAGCTGTTGAAGATTACGATCGTACCATTCCATACCATCGTGGGAAAGCGAACATGGTAGCTGACGCGTTGAGTAGAAGATCGTATGTGTTTACGAGTGCGATGTTGTTAACACAAAGACCCATTTCGTACGACTTACAAATGATGAAGATAGAGTTAAAGAATCTAGGAAACCACGTAAAGATAATGAATATACGATTAGAATTGACTTTAATCGATAAAGTTAAAGTCGCTCAAGCTACATACTCAGAGATGATGAATGAAGAAGGTTCAAGAGGGCGTTATTCTAGAAGAAAGAATTGATGAAGAGAGGAAATCTCAACCCTCGATTTAATTGGTCCATTTGAAATCCTCGATGAAGTAGGAACTGTGGCCTATAGACTCGTTTTACCGCCAAGTATATTGCATGTTCATAACATTTTTAACGTATCGATGTTACGTAAATATGTGGACGACCCGAACCACATTATTAATTTAGAACCGGATGAGATAATGGTTGATTTAACGTTTGAGGAGATACGTGTTAAAATCTTGGATAAGAAGAATCGTATTCAACACTCAAAGGTTATACCTCAAGAGTTAGAATTTAAAATGAAGTCGAGGTATCCTCACCTGTTTAGCATACCAAGTACGTAAGTAAATTTCGAGGGCGAAATTCCATAAGGAGGGGAGATTGTGAGACCCCAAATTTTATGAATAAATATTTAATTTTCTCAAAATAATTTTTTAAATATTATGGTGTGGATTTGATATAATGTTATAGTTGTGGGTTATATTTATAAATTTTGCAAAGTACGCAAGTTGTTATATAATATTTGATTGGTCAGAGAATATTCTTTTTGTTGGGGAATATCCGTACGACGGTACAATCATTGGTGGACCCCGCAACAAAATTATTGTCGGATTGAGAAAACGACAAAAATACTTTATGAAAATAACAAATGAAGTTTTACTGTTAACTTTGTTGAAACACCTAGTGTTAGAAGTACGATAATATCGTGAGTTGCATAGTAGCACCTGCAGTATTGATTATTGATGCTTACGTGAGAAGTCACTTAGTTATACTCAATTATTGCTACACGATAATTCTTCGCATCATATCTTTCATATTATTGATTCAATTATTGTTACAAATATCATCTGCATTATATGATATATTATTAAATCAATGATTTAGACGGTAAAGTTATTCATATTATTATTTGCAATATTGACAATGTCTAGAAGTTCTCATCGAGAGAGTTTGGTCACCTAATTGCGCGCCAATAAAGAGAAATCCTTATCGGAAAGCCCCCTCTTTCCTGGGAACGACCTGGTTGTTAAATATTGTGAGTTATAATATTAATGATGAATGTTATGAAAATTGAAGTTATGTTCGGAGTTGAATTTGGAGACGCGGACGTGATATTTGAGTCCGGAACGATGAAATTAGTAAAAATAGTCTATAAACACAAAATTTTCCAAGATTCACTATTTGGTCAAAAAGTCAATTCACTATTCACTATTCACTATATCAGAGGACTCTATAGGTATATCAGTGGTAGATCCTTGAGGCTCTTCTAACAGTCTAGCCTTTAGCTTCCTTTTGCCCTTGCTTTTTCTGGTAAGGACAGAGGGTTCTTCTTTGTTGGTTTCTTTTTCTTCTTTAAACTCCCTGACCACATACATGTTTCCTGGAAGGCCTCAGTCCTTCAGATCCCTTGTTCTTCCAATGGATTCGGTCATCATTCGAACATACTCAGTTGGGTTCCTCTTCCAATTTTTAAACAATTTCTGGGTCATTCGTCTATTTGGGTTGATAACTTCTCCTTCTTCATCCCCAATTTTTTCACCCAAGGCTGATTGTAGAATGATACTTATGAATCGCCCGTATAGCATCTTCTGAGGGCTTTTTAACTTCTTTGAGTTGACGAGCCACTTACCAATCCAATCGAGCAATAGGGCTCCATAGTTGAGTTGTATTCCATAACTCATGGCAGTCATGAGCTTAAGTTGAACTTCATTCACAGAGTCATGACCTGAACTCTTGCAGCATATACATTTCCCAAATATATCGGCTAGAAATTCATACCTCTATGGGAACTCCTTCTTCTTGTATCCTTTCACAGAGGGGAGTTTCTTTTGATGCATTCTTCTAAGTCTCTCTTGGAAGTCTATGCTATCTAAGAGTGGATCCCATTCATTTTTGAGACCTAGGACGAGGTTGATGTCTTCGGCCTTCAGTCTGATTTCCACATCCCATACTCTCGTGGTGATGATGTCATTTTCAAATACTCCATTCTTGTAGAACTCTTTCATTAACATGGGATAAATCAATGTATCTGTGCTCAAGGCTTCTTCGAGACCTGCCTTCTTGATGGGCCGTAGTCTTGTGGAACTTAGGTTGTTGAAATGGGTTTGAACTCGTCAAAATAGAGTCTGTAGCCTGAGATAACGCTGGATGCTGCTATTGATTTTGTAGTTGGAAGTGAGATATGACTGAACTTTCTTCTGATTTAGGGTTTCTGCTTTGAGAGAGGATGAGAGAGATAACCTTTCGAACTTCTGATTTCAAAAAATATGATTTTAGTTTGTCCAGCATTCGTCGTGTCTGTTCTACAATCGTCGAGTCTGTCCAGCATTCATCGTGTCTGATCTACGATCGTCGAGTCTGACCGGATCCTTGTGATGAGTTTTTGACATATCAATCTTTTAAGGTAACTCAGGAAGGACTAACCTCTTGGAGTGAGTCAAGGGTTAGGTTTGTTCCTGAGGCACTTATCAGAGGGATTGCTGTGTTTTGAAGCTTATCATCACAGGATGCACTCTTGCTTTGTTGATGGGGATTTTGTCATCGTTGAGTCTGCTCTACGATGGTTGAGTCTTTGCTACGATCGTTGAGGTGGTTTTATCTCTTCAGCACTACGATCGTGGACTTCCCTTGATCATGTCTACGATTTTGAGTTTAGCCTTTGTATCTTTTATGGTTAGCACAATCTAGAGAATATATTTTATGGTTGTAGATTTAGCATGCCTAGCTCACTTATTAACTTATTAAATCTGGATTCATCTAGAAGTTTTGTAAAAACATCAGCAAGTTAATTTTCAGTCGGGATATATTATAAATATATAGTTCCATTTTGTACATGATCCCTAATGAAGTGATACCTTATCTCTATATGCTTAGTCCTAGAATGCATAACAGGATTATGAGTTATTGCTATAGCACTTGTGTTATCACAGTGAATGGGAATAGATTTGAAATCAAACCCATAGTCAGCTAGTTGATTTTTCATCCATAGGATTTGAGCACAAAGAATGCCCGGCTGAAGAATGTATTCAAACCTGCGCAGCTTAAAGTAGACACTGAGTTTTGCTTTTTACTAAACTAGGACACAAGTCTGTTTCCTAGCAATTGACAGGTGCCACTGGTACTCTTTCTATCTATTTTGCATCCTGCAAAATCAGCATCTGTGTATCCTGTTAGTTCAAATGAGGATTCTTTGGGGTACCAAAGCCCCAAGTAAGGTGTACCCTTGAGATACCTGAAGATCCTATTTACAGCAGATAAATATGACTCTTTAGGGTTAGCCTAAAATCTAGCACATATGCATGTTGCAAACATTATGTCTGGTCTACTAGCAGTTAGATATAAAAGAGAACCTACCATACCTCTATATTGAGTTATATCAACACTTTTACCTTTTTCATCTTTGTCAAGCTTGGTTGTAGGAGCAATTGGTGTTTTCATGGGAGAGGCTGATTCCATGCCATACTTCTTGAGTAAGTCTTTGATGTACTTGGCTTGGTTTATGAAAATTCCTTCATCAGTCTGCTTTACTTGCAGTCCAAGGAAGAAATTCAACTCACCCATCATGCTCATTTCAAACTTTCTCTGCATCAGCTTAGAGATTCTCTTGCATAACTTTTCGTCAATAGAAACAAAAATAATATCATCAACATATATTTGAACTAATAAGACTTTGTCTTTATGCTTTTTAAGAAATAGTGTGGTATCTACTCTACCTCTAGTGAACCCATTTTTAATTAAGAAGTTAGTTAGTGTTTCATATCATGCTTTAGGTGCTTGTTTAAGACCATATAAGGCTTTGTTTAATCTATAAACATAATTGGAAAGAGATGGATTGATGAAACCTGGAGGTTGCTCTACATAGACTTCTTTTGGAGTTCTCCATTTAGGAATGCACTTTTGACATCCATCTGAAAGACTTTGAACTTCATGTGAGCAGCAAAGGCAAGAAAGATTCTGATGGCTTCTAATCTAGCAACAGGTGCAAATGTCTCATCGTAGTCAATGCCTTCTTCTTGAGAGTAGCCCTTTGCCACTAATCTTGCCTTGTTCCTGGTAATAACTCCATCTTCGTCCATTTTATTTCTGAAGACCCACTCGGTTCCAATGACAGGATGACTCTTTGGTCTTGGTACCAATCTCCATACTTTTCTTCGTTCAAATTGGTTGAGTTCTTTCTGCATGGCTTCTATCCAACTAGGGTCTTCCATAGCATCCTCTATCTTCTTTGGTTCTATTTGAGATAGAAAGCTTAGATAAAAGCATTCATTTTGAGTTGCAGCTCTTGTTTTGACTCTAGCACTCAGATCTCCAATGATTAGATCCTGAGTATGATCTCTGGCCCATCTGTTATCGGTTGGGACATCTGTCCTAATGCCTTCTTGTCTTAAGTCTTCAAGATCTATTTCTTCTTCTTGGTGTGGAGGTTCATTGTCTTGCATAGACCTCTCTATGATCTCATTTTCTTGCTTACACTATCTGGCACTACGATCGTAGTGTTAGGCTCGACGATTTCATTCGTAGTGTCTGCACTATCGGTTATAGTGTCTTGAAGCACTGTGTTGTCTAAGTCTGTTTCATCAAAGATGATATAGATCGAGACTTCAACACTCACCGCCTCTTCTTGTTGAACACTCAGAGGCCTTCTTTATCGCATGGCATATCCAAGAAAGATTCCTTCGTCTGACTTGGGCTAAAATTTTGTCAGGTACTGCTTTCCATTGTTGAGAATGTAGCATGCACAGCTGAAAATATGAAAGTAGCTGACATTTGACTTTTTTTCCTTTCTATAGTTCGTAGGGCGTCTTTTTGATCGTAGAGTGTATCAGTGATCCGTTACAAGCGTGTAGCATGCGGTGTTGGCGACTTCGCTTGTAAGTATTCAGCAGATGAGTCATTCTTTGCTAGTAGAGTTCTTCCAGCCTCTATCAAGGTTCTGTTCTTTCTTTCAGCTACTCCATTTTGTTGAGGAGTTCGTGGAGCTAAAATGTTATGACTGATGCCATTGTCTGAGCAAAACTGGTCCATTTTTGAGAAGTCGAATTCTCTTCTATGATCACTCCTTATGGCCTTGATTTTCTCTCCTTTCTCGTTCATCATCAGTTTAAATATCTTGATTAATTGGGAGCTTGATTCATCCTTTGAAGTTAGGAAGAATACCCATGTGAATCTGGTGTAGTCGTCGACTATAACTAGAGAGTATCTTTTTCCTCCAAGACTAGTTGCTGGGATTGGCCCAAATAGATCCATGTGAAGCAACTGCAGGGGCTTATCGATAGAGTTGGCAGTTTTGCTCTTAAATGAGCTTCTGGTTTGCTTTCCAAACTAATAGGCATTGCATGGCCTCTCTTTTACTAAGTTGAACTTAGGTAGGCTAGCAACGAGATCTTTTGATGCCCGTTTGGATATACTTTTGAAGTTTAAGTGTGACAACCGTCTATGCCATAGCCAGCTCATTTCTTTAGATGCTTTTGCCAGAAAATATATTGTCTCGTCTGAGCTTAGTTGACCAAGATTCACTGTGTAGACATTTCCTTCTCTTGTCCCGGTTAGCTTTACAGCAGATGTATTCAAATCTCTGACTTGACATTGGTTGTTGAGGAATGTTACTTGATGACCCTTGTCACAGAGTTGACTGATGCTTAGAAGGTTATGTTAGAGACCTTCCACATATGCTACTTTGCTGAACGATATTGCACCATTGCTAGCAGAGCCATATCCTCTTGTCTTGCCCGAGCCGTTGTCTCCAAAGATGACTGAGGGACCCTCCTTCTCTATGTAGTTAGATAGATGGGCTTTGTTCCCAGTCATGTGCCTTGAGCATCCATTGTCCAGATACCATGTAGTGATCGTGGAGCTCTTTTCCTGTCAAAACATTGAACCTTCATTTCGGTACCCATACTAGCATGGGTCCTTCTTTGTTAGTGCCTTTAGGGACCCAAATCTGTTTAATCTTGGGTCTTACATGCATGGAATTATAATAACACTTGGTAGCCTTGTGACCATATTTATTGCATATAAAACATCTAGTATGATGTATGCCTGTGTGTGTATGATGATTCATCCTCCATTTGGACTTGTGTGGTTCTTTTTTTGTCCATCTGTTAAACTGATTCTCATTCTTCCACGTGTCCTTGGATTTCATAAATAGTGATGAGTGTGTCTTACCTCTACTGTACCTTCCCAGTTGATTCGTAAAGTTGGTCTTGCTTGACTCTACGATTCTTCGAGGTTGGTGAGTAGAGATTAGGTTACTCTTCTCTTTTATGAATCCCAGGCCAGCATGAGATCCTTTACTCCTTTGAGTATGAATGGAGACAGTAGAACAAGGTTGAACTTGTTCTTCCTTCTGTGAGGATTTCACAAAGGTAATGCTTTTACTGAAACTTGAGGCATTACTAGTGCTAGTTTCTTTTGTCTTTTCCACACATGGCTCTGAGATGGATTCCCCAAAGCCTAAGCCTGTTCTATCGAATGTACTTCTCTGACTAGAGAGCAGGGAGTCCATGGATGATGAGGATTTGTTCCATGCAGAGATAGTCCTTTCTAGTTCCTCAATTTTAGAGGTTAGATTAGACTCTCTTTGTGCATTGAGTGTGTTTGTCTGTTTTAAGGTCTCATTTTCAGCCTCAAGCTTGGAGAGAAGATTAGTACTTAAAAGGTCTGTTTCAAGCTCTTCTTGAACTTTCTTCTTCACCTCTTAAAGAAGTGAATGATCCTTAGACAAAACTCTGAACCACTTCATGTATTGATGTAGATCAGTGGTTATGCTATGCAGAGCAGTTCTTAAATCATTTATGTCTACATCAGGTGAGTTGAAGTCAAATACCTCATCGAGACTTACATCATGTATATTAAGGTTTTTTTGTCCTTTGCATGTTTGGCCATTAGGCATAGATTATCCATTTATGGTTCTTCATCATCACCGGAGTCAGCATTGGAGTCATTGTCTGAATCACTCCACGATCCTCCAGCTACCAGGCCTTTGTCTCTCTTCTGAGGCATTTTGTTGCCTTTGTATTCCTTCTTTGCATGTGTTTTCTTCTTTAGTTCTTCTCTTAGAGGTTTGTTGCAGTTGGCAATGAAGTGGCCAGGCTTCTTGCAGTTGTAGCATAGATCATTCATTTGCTCCTGGCTGTTGTAATGGCTGACCTTCTTTGGCTTATTGGGTTTGCCTTGATGCATGAACCTTCTTAATCTTTTCACCAGCATAGCAAGGTCTTCATCATCGTCCTCATCATAATCAGAGTCAATCTCAGTGTTGACCTTTGATGCACTTTCAGTTGCCTTGAGAGCAACACCCTTATCATTCCTTCTTCCTTCTGATAGGGTTTTAGCTCGCTGAGTTAGCTCCAGTTCGTATGTCAGGAGATTGCCATATAATTGTTGAATTGTCATCTTGTGAAGATTCTTTGACTCTCTTATAGCAGTGGTTTTGGCATCCAACTTGCTCGATAGGGCTCTCATGAACTTTATGATCAGATCTTTGTTAGGATAGATCTTCCCATATGCTCGTAGAGAGTTGAACAGAACGTTGAATCTCTCATAGGTGGCAGCCACGTTTTCTCCTTGAACATGAGCAAACATCTCATACTATTGTGTCAGGAAAGATTGTTTGTTTTCTCTAACTTCTTCAGTTCCTCCGTGTATAATTAACAATGCTTCCCAAACCTCCTTAGCTGATTTGCTGTTGACAACGTTTTTGAACAGATAGTCTTCTAAGGATTGGAACAGGATGTTCTTGGCCTTTTTGTTAAGTTGGACAGCTCTCTTCTCGTTATCTGTCCAGTCTTCTTTAACCTTGATTTGTATTCTGTTTGGATCGTCAGTGGTTGGTGCAAGCTTCATTGGTATATAGGGCCCATTTTGAACGGTCTCAAATAGATCTAGAAGGGGGGGGGGGGGGGTTGAATAGATATTTCAAAAATCTTTTCATTTAAACTTGTTAGTTAATGATGATTAAAACTTAGCGGAATTTATGTTTGTTTTAATCTCTTTTGCAAAGTAGTGGAGTTATGAGAGTGAGGCAGTTATAGCAGTTATGGCAGATATAGCAGTTATAGTATGAATGTAAAAGATAGTCGTTTTAAGTGGTTCAGAGCACTTAAAGTTCCTAGTCCACTCTTCTACTCAACGAGTAGGAAATCCACTAAGGATATAGCAGTTATGGCAGATATAGCAGTTATAGTATGAATGTAAAAGATAGTCGTTTTAAGTGGTTTAGAGCACTTAAAGCTCCTAGTCCACTCTTCTACTCAACGAGTAGGAAATCCACTAAGGATGTCTTTTACAACTTCTGAATCACACAGATTCCTTCTAGACCAGCAGTCTAGGAACTTCTTAGTTCACTCTTGAACTCTTCAAGTCCAGCAGACTTGGTTCTCTTACAGTTCACTTAGAACTCTTGAAGTCCAGCAGACTTGGTACTCTTCTTCAGTTGATTGATAGATGTTAAGTTCTTGATGGTTTCTACTCAGTTGTTGTTTAAGCACTTGTTCGAAAGAACTGAGTAGCTGAGCAAGCTTTGCAATTTCTTAGATCGTAGAGTTGAGCTTTGAGAGTTGTTCACGTTGTTTGTTCAATGCTTGATTATCTCACACTCATCTGCTTGATTTTCATATATGTGATCTTGAAAACTATCCGTTGAAGCATTAAATGCATTTGACTTTTCTGTTCTTTGATGGAGACATTTATGCGCATCTTCTGAGCTGCATTCTGGCCCACTGACACTGCAGACTGCTTTCTCACCTAACAGTTGAAAAGGTGTTTTCCCCCTTACCAATGGTACTTTCCTTAGCTTCTTCAATACGCTTTTTTGTTGCATACTAAGGATATTTCTTATGACTTTGGGACTGTTGAGTACTACAATGTTTAGAATCCATTCCTCTTTTGTTGGAACCTATCTCTACATAAATTATGAGGCTCGACGTTTCCTGACACAAGACAGATGATACTCTACAATTCAGATTATGGTACTCTACGATTCAAATCGTGGTGACTTGTCGCCTTGGTGCCTGGTCTGATGCTATCAGCCGAGAGCATTACGATTTCTCTTAAGTCTTTGCACACTACGATATTTGCTTGCTTGAGTTGTAAACTCTACGTTTCCGAGAGCACTCTACGATCGTTGACTTGTAAACTCTACGTTTCCTTTAGCACACTACGATCATTGAGTTGGCTCGGCAAACGTTGGGACCACTCTTCGATTTTTGAAGAGGCCCTTCAAGGCAGACACACTATGATCGTTGAAGCTCTACGTTTCTGCCTTGACTTCTGCAATGTTGATCAGATTTATATACTCCGATTTCTTCAAAGCCTATCTATTACATCTCAAGATCAACCTAACATCTTTGATCTTTTTATCTATACATTCCATTAAAGAATGATACACGTTAAGAGCTTAGATCAACCTAACAAATTTGATCTATCACTAAGTCCTTGTGCATATCTTACTTGAAGGACTTTACAAATAATCATGAGCATATACATTAAAACATCAAATCATAATATGCATTCTCCCAACAAATTGCGCTCCTTGTAACTGGTCAAACAGGTCATCAATACGAGGTAGCGGATACCTATTCTTGATGGTGACATGGTTCAATTCTCGATAGTCAATACAAAGTCGCATACTCTTGTCTTTCTTCTTTACAAATAAAATAGGAGCACCCCAAGGAGATGCACTAGGACGAATGAAACCGATGTCCAACAACTCCTGTAGTTGGACCTTTAACTCCTGAAGTTCAATAGGAGCCATTCGATATGGGGTTTTAGAAATGGGCTTTGTACTAGGTTCAAGGTCAATAAAGAATTCAACTTCACGTTCTGGGGGTAGACCGGGAAGTTCTTCAGGAAATACGTCAGGAAATTCACTAACAATAGAAATTTTATTCACATCTGACGTGTTTTTGTTCAAGTCCGTGACATCCATTTTCAATAAACGAATAGCTTTATGGCTTGATATGACAGTGATTGACATTAGTGGTTTAGTTGTTTGAATTCGCATAACAAGTTAGTTAGGAATATGAAAACTAACAACCTTACGAAAATAATCAATTTTAGCATGATGAGTGGTTAACCAATCAATCCCTAAAATCACATCAAATGCAAGTATTTTCAAAGAAATAAGATCGACAGGTAATGTGATGGTTCCAACTTGAATCAAGCAAGATTTATAAATAGTAGATGTAACGAAAGGTTCTCCTAACGGAGTCAAGGTCTAATTTCTCCTGAGTCAAGTTTAAACGTTGAGCACAAGCAGGAGAGATAATAGAATGGGTAGAACCGGTATCTAATAAGGTATAAACTTCGTAAGAGTTTATGATTAGCTTACCCGTGATCACCTCGTTTGGGTTCCTCGCACTTTGACCAGTCACGACAAACGCTCTTCCAGGAACCGTTGACTTTGACTTTTTTGGGATAGCCTTTTGAGTCACCATCCCCGCTGGACTTGGTTTTGCTACAGTACAATCTCGAGCGATATATCCTTCCTTTCCACAATTATAGCATACCTTGAAATGTTGTGTACAGTTTGGGCTGATATGTCCCTCTTTTCCACATTTATAAAGCATAATGATGGTGGTCGTTCTCTCTCCCTTAGAACCGATTCTTTCTTTGGTCTTGACGTCTTCACATTGTCATTATTGAATCTCCTCTTTTTAAAATCTCCCCCCGACTCGCTTCTTCTATTTTCTTGGCCACGATTACCACCAGAGTGGTTACCGCTTTTGTCCGAATGTTTTCCTCCCCGATGGTTTTCATTGCTCAGTCTGATGATCGCCGCCACCTAGCATGATGACCTCGTTGTGGTCCCTCGGTTGTCACGTCTGCGTTATCTCGCTTAATAATTGAGCCCCATTGACAACATCCTGAATATAAAGAAAATTTATGAGTGATAAGAAATTACTGGATCTCGGGTTTTAAACCTCTCAGAAACATCCTCGTCATTCGTTCTTCATTCTCTACCAAATGAGGTGCAAACCTGGATAACTCTACGAACTTCGCCTTGTATTGGGACACCGTCATGTTGTTTTGTTCTAATCTAATAAACTCTACCTCCTTCATATGGCGAATACTTTCAGGAAAGTACTTGTCATTGAAAAGTTTTTGAAACGTTTCCCAAGATATCTTTGAGTCTGGCAGTCGAGTACGCCCATAGACTCCCACCAGTGATGCTGCCTCGCCACGAAACATAAAGGTGGCGAATGGAACCTTCTGTTCTCCCGCATCCCAATACATCGAATATTTTGGTAATTTTTTAACCCACGTCTACGCTTTTGATCGGATTCGGCTTTCCAATAAATTCGTGGTCCCAACTCTTTGAACCGCTTGGTCAGGACAAGTCAAAGCAGCGTTCTTATCATTTCCACCCGTATTTTGTACACGATTCTCCCTCGTCTGATTTTTCATGAACTGCAAAAAGCTCCTAAACATCCTGTCGTTCATCGTCTACTCAGTGGTATTGTTTACAGGAGGAACATTGTCGGCCTGTTGCACGTTCTCCTCATTGGTGAGTAAAGGTGTCTCCACGGTCTCATTTACTCCACTGTTAACATTCTCAGTTGCCATATTCAAATACTACCATAAAATAAGGGTTAATTAAAGAAATTAACATATCACATAATATCTCTATATTCTAACCAACTAACTAATAAGCTTTAGGTATGACACACTAGCGAAGGATTACTCGTCTCTCCGCTCCTAGTACTATTCCCCGATCTCCGCCAGAGACCATATCCCTAAGCTCTTATTCCAACTGTGACGCCCTCAAAATAGGTATACAACACCCCTTCTGAGTCGCCAAATACATGGTACAGAAATAACTACAACTTTATTAATACAATTATCGTGCAAAATACGATAACACTTAAACTGTGAGTTTAAATACAAATATTATCATCTAGATAATATCCACACTCAAATAAGTCCTCATTACAATTATTGATACACTATTTTACAAAATAGTGAGGACTACTAAAACAACTTCTAAAACCATCATTCCACACCTCGACTAGTACTCGCTACATTCTCGCCTCCTAAGAAGAAAAAATGGAACAAAAAAGGAAAAGGGTGAGCTCAACTAGCCCAGTAAAGAACATTATGACCAAGATAATATACAACAAATTATCGTTAGTCCGCAACAGGGAAAAATCTAATAGAATACAATAGACAACAAGTTTTAAATCAATATTCGCAGCGGAAATAATAATTCATTAGAAGAGTTAAGTAGAGAATAAAATATACTATCTTCTATATATGAATTTAAAAGTCCATCGTCAATATTTTATTCATGTAACATCAATCAATATACATCTTGAATTAAATAGCCATCTTTGCACTACAGGCCAAAGATATTCATCAGTTGGTCATGTTCATCTAAACACATGTTCATCTTTGCACTACGGGCCAGGGATATTAATCAGAAAATCATTCATCTTTGCACTACATGCCAAAGATATTCAGTTATATCATCATTTAGGACTGAGGATAAAAAAAAATATTTTAAAGAAAACAAATCCAGTGAGACAGAAGTACAAATATTTGGGATTCGTACTTCAGTTTATCCAAGTTCAAAAATACTCCATAATAACCAATTATGAAGTAGAATTCAAAATAAAGATCAAAACATGGATACAATCAAAGATAGTAACCATAATAGACATCTTGGACAAAAAGAAGAAAATTCCATTTTTTGGTGAATAATGTCGTATTCGTGAATAGTGTCGTATACGTGAATAGTGCCGTATACGTGAATAGTAACCCCGACACAAAAAGGTGGAAATTCCACAATAATATTCATATCAATATTTTGGCATAATGATATTGAAGAAATAATATCATTTACGAAGAAAATAACATCCCTTACCTCAAAAAGACAATACTTCTAACTGGAATACTGGATATAGTGCTGAAGGAACTTGTACCGTATAGCAACACTCAAAATATCAAAATACTCACAAGAATACGCTCGATAATATAGAGAGAGAAATTTTTAGTTCCTGGTGTGATTTTCAATTCTAACCTAAGCACCCTATTTATAGGAAAATGCTTAGAACACCAAAGCAGAAAATTTAATAAAATATTAATATATTTATATAAATTTCCTACGCCCACTTTGACAATCCAATTTCAGCACATTAACCACATAAGTGGGGCCCACCAACTTGTTAAAAACGTTTTTCTTAAAAAAATTAATTAAAACTTCAAAAATCAATTATTCTGGAACTTCAATAATTCATAATAAATAGCCCTCTTATCAGAAAAATTCGAGTCTTATGTGCTTCTATAGGAAATTCAATTCTCTACAACTTTGTAGGTTTAAGTTTTTCCAAATTCCAAACTGAAATTGATCAAATCCACATACTGGACGATTTTACAAAAGTATAATCAAATTTCTATTAAGAAATGGGGTCCACAAACATGAAAAACATGTTTTTAGTATTTTTAATAACAAAAATACTCTTCCTCCTCATTTATTCATATATCCCACATTCATTGTAAGATATCACCATTATTATATTATTATAATATAATAATATATTTAAATGAATTATTTTATCAGAAAAGATAAAATATCAATTTTCAACAATTGTCACTTTAAAATTTTTCTCCATTTATATCCACATAAAATGAATATTTTTCTTATCACATAAATCAATAATTAATTATTCACAAATAATATTACAGAATCACAATAATGACAACCAGGCCGTTCCCAGGAAAGAGGGGCTTTCCAATAACGATTTCTCCTTACTGCGCGCAATTACGTGACCAAACCTCTCCTTAGACAGAACTTTCTAGACATTGCCAGTAATGCTATCTAATAATATTATTCAAATAATATGAATTATTGATTTGATAATAGAAAATACTATGTAGTGACAATTATTCATACAACAATAATATAAAATATCAACGTAGAAATTATTGAATCAATAAAATAAAATATTGAACAGTAATTACTGTAACAATTATTGAGTAGTGCCTTCTTACGTAAGAATCAATAATTGGTGCAATATTGTGTGCTACTGTGCAACAACGCGTATTACTGTGTTTTAACCACCGGGTATTCCAACAGTATTAATGGTAATAACTACACCATTATTTATAAACAACTTATACTTGTCGTTTTCTTCATCCAATCGCTTTTCGTTATGTGGCCCACAAAAGACTGCGCCGTCGTACAAATATTCCCCGACAGGAAGAATATTCCACGACCAAACGAATATTCTCCGACAATAATGAATATTTTATAACCACTAGCTTATTTAAAATATTTGCGCATTTTACCCATAACTAACCACATTAATCAAATCAACCCTTACTATTTCAAAATAATAAACAGAGGAAATTCAATTTCATTTATAAAAAGTTGGGGTCTTACACTAATGATAACATGTTGGACATGTAATAGGATGTTGTATCAAGTTGTTAATGTGTATGTGATGCAATGACATGATCACTTAAGTAGTTGTAATAAAGCTAAATAGTGATGTTCATGAAAAGATGTGATGTTGTTAGTGAGCTATATGAAACTAATATTAGTGTAACTAATATGTATTGTCAATACATATGGTATGTGTAGGACTTGTGGTGAACGTGAGTAGTGATTATTTAACCTACGCACGAGGAAAGTTCCCTAACCTTTGCTACTTTATTATTCAACAAGGTTACTTTTCACTATTACGCAAATTCTCTAACCCTAACCTCTTGTTTAACGATTTATTGTCATACGAATTCTTTAACTCTCATTTAATTGTTGAACAAGTTAGTTAATCTTTATTTCTTTATTCCAAATGAGATTACTTTGGTTATTCAAAGTTTGTAATTTTGTTATAAGAAATGTGTTTATTCAGCTACTAATAACTGTTGTTTGACCTTCGTTCTCCAATGTCATTGTACTATCTTACATTATTGTACCGAACTCTAAGTTGCCTAGCGATTCTTTACCAATTCAACAAATCCTTAGTTGATGAATATTCTAAACTCTAAATTACCCTTGAAGTCAACCCAAACCAAACTTCCTTTGGTTTGCATATGTACTCACACAAATTTTGAAAGCATGTTGTCGATGATAACATTTGTTCAATTTAGAAATTGTTAATACTCTAGCTCTTATTGATTCATCGATATACCTTGTTTATGAAGATATTATAATTAAACTCTTGAATAGTTATCGGTCTCAATCTGATTTAACCAGTACTTGGTTGATGAGAATTCTAAAGATCTAGAATTCCTTTGAAGTTAATTCTCAACCAAACTTCCTTTGGTTCGGAACCTGATAATCTAAGCTGAGATGAACAACCCTATATTAGGGGATTATTTTAGACCTACGTAATAGCGTTAAAATGTTTGCGCAATACATAGTACAAAGGGATGATCACCTGGAGTACGGGATGATGGTCCATATAGTCATTTAGACTGTTAAAGGTTACAGTAGAAACACATGTTAACCTTGGACATAGATGATGATTATAGTCTTTTAGACTGTTAAAGGTTAAAGTAGAAATACTTGAGACCTAGAGTATAGTTAATGGGTCTTGTGACCCTCAAAGATATTCTTTGATGTTGATATCTATTGTTAACTTAACGTTCATTATTCCTTTGAACTCATAGTTGTTGAATTAAAGTTTATTGTTCTGGTAAGAACACTTTACCATTGAAAGCTCAGTTAATTATCATTCATAAAATATTATTGTATATTATCCTTCTTGTAGGTAATTGTTTGCTCACTCTTGCACAAAACAATGCAGATGAAGTTAAGAAGTTTGAAGAGCTTTCTACAAGCAAGGGCAGGGACAAAATGCTTGATTAGACGACAACATTTAATTTACCTTTTATTTATGAAGCTTATGTAATAGATGTAATTATGATCATGTTTTAATTTTTTCACGATGATTGTAATAAAGGTTAGATGACACCTCGATTTATTTTAGATTATGTAACCCTTTAATAGGAGATTGATTGTTTAAGCTTTTGAGTTTAATTTTATCCTTTGGATATGGGTAGTTAGTTATGATTTAATTGGACAGTGAACACCAAATCTGTGGGATTGAAGTGCCCGGATTTGGGGGTGTCACAATTGTTTTGACTCCCCTGATTATCGTTATGAGACTCAGCCTCCTGATTACGTTGTCTCCTTCTTGGCGGCATTTTGCTGATTAAATAAATAAAGTTTCATTATTACTTATTTGCTTACTTAGTTATTATTCGCCAAACAACAACTCATACACAACAAAGCACATTTAATAAAAACTTCATTATATTCATATGTTTCTTCATAGTTTGAAACTATTTACAATTTTCTTTCCATAGCCAAAAGCTATTACATTCTTATCCCATAATTAAACTTCACAAAAATTGGAATTTACAAAAAGACTACCCTTTAATTATACAAAAGAGGGCTTTACGTCACTACACAAAAGTATTTACCGCTCTAGACTCCTAATATTGCATAACATCATTCTCGTGTTTCTCATTCGCTATAATCGACATAATATCCCGACTTATAGTATGTCGAGTTTGTCCCGACTCAATGGAATAACAAGCAAGTTTCAGCTTGAAATCCTCATGAGCACTATCATGGATGTATGACATCCGTGCTATTTTCTGGTCCCTCATCCCTAGTTCTCTACGAAGCTCTGCGGCCTCATTCTTATAATCCGTTACCTTATCCTTCATGAGCACCTTCTCATCATGCTCAATCTCAAACTCTACTTCTGCAGATTCCTTAGCCTTATGGAGATCACTAATCTCCTCCTTCGGGTTCTGCACAATAGTGCACAGTTGCACGTTACGGTCAAGCACTGCTAGATACAATGCCCTCATTATATCTGGAGGTGTTAGCTCTAGTGCAGGTATCACCGTATTAAACGATGTTACGTCCATATCCTCCTCCACATCGATCATCATATTAAGATATGACGCCAATCCCATCTCCCCCTCTGTATAGTCCTCCTCTGAAAATTCCTCCTTATGCTCGGACTCTTCTATGATCACCATTGGTACCGCCGCTACTGGCACTGGTATTGACTCTATTCTGTTCACTGACTCTTCACTCACTACATGTATATCCCTATACATATAGCTATCAATGGACATCTACAATAACACATAACATGTTGATTAGTATATAATACACAATAATATATGCATAAATCATATTTAATTTATTTAGGGTTAATTTCCACCTTTTAAATCTTTCGGTACTGAGTTTCCTCAATACTTAATTAACTCGTTCAACTAGAGATCATTACTTTCTACTTCTCATCTACTAACGAGGTTATTAGCCTAAGGTTCTTCCCCCCTTAAGTTTTATAACCTAATGCTTTGATACCAACATGTGATGCCCCAAATTTGGGTATCTTCCAACACAACAGATGGTGCTACACGGTACTCATAACTATACATTCATTCTATTGAAACAACATCAAAATGAGTGTATTAACTATATTCTTATTATAATAATAATAAATCCTTTCCCAGGTTCTGAAACCGAAAACATTCTTCATTGTTCGTAAGTATAATACATACAAACATACTAGTCTATTACAGGATAACTAATTATCCATCTTATCCTTGCCTTTATCTTTCTTAGAACCCTTAGTTCACTCGGCCTTAGCTGCAATCATATAATTCAAGCAAGAAGTGAGCATAACTAGCTCAGCAAGTCTAGCAATGTATAATATAAATACCACGTCGAGAATCATATGATTATTCTTCAATAACTGAACAAATAGCTATGAAGTACTATGAAATATTTGATAGCACTTTTCATTCTCTTAAAACAATTTTGAAGTACATACAGTATCTTAGGAATTCTGAGTAGGTCAAAAGGCCATGAACATTCTCTTTAGTTTACATTCATGAAAAAGGACAACTCGACACTAAAACCGTAAGTCTGATATATCTTACGAGCACTTCTAGGTGATCAGCCTATAGTACTCTATGTTGATCAACATTCATCCGTTAAACGTATTTACGTTTAAGTTTTTGGCAACCTCGCATGCCCATCAAATAATCTATGTAAAATATATTTGTTTATTTATACTCAGGCTTACCTTGAATCCGTGCCAAACAATTAGTGTAAGACCCTAACTTTTATGAATAAAGATTAATTTTTCTCAAAATATATTTTTGAATATTATGGTGTGGATTTGATATAATATTATAGTTGTGGGTAATATTTAAAAATTTTGTAAAGTAACCAAGTGGTTATATAATATTCGATTAGTCGGGGAATATTCGTTTTAAAAGGGAATATTCGTACGACGGCACAATCATTGGTGGACCCGACAACGAAAGTATTGTCGTAGTTAGAAAACGATAGAATTATCTTTTTATAAAAATAACGATGAAAGTTTTACCATTAAACTGTTGAACTACCCGGTGGTAAAAGTATAGTAATACGCGTGGTTGTATAGTAGCACACGGTATTGATTATTGATGCTTATGTGAAAGTCACTCGGTTATACTCAATTATTGCTTTGATGAATTGTCGCATAATATCTCTCATATTATTGATTCAATTATTGTCATAGTATCATCTGCATAATATTTTATATTATTAAATTAATAATTGAGATGACAAAGTTATTCATAGTATTATTTACAATATTGCCAATGTCTAGAAGTTTTGTCAAGGAGAGGTTTGGTCACCTAATTGCGCCCAATATAAGTAAGACCCCGAATTTTATGAAATAAAAGTATTCAATTTTTCTTATAATTACAATTCAAGAAATGGTTAAATTGATAAAAAGTTAAAGTTAAGGGTGATATATGAAATTTTTTCAAAAATACGCAAGTGGTTATAAAATATTCATTGTTGTTTTGAGAATATTCGTTTGGTCGTGGAATATTCAGATCGTTGGGGAATATTCGTGACGACGCCAAGTAGTCTTTTGTGGGGGCCCATAACTAAAGCGATTGGAGGAAGAAAACGACAAGAATAAGTTGTTTATAAATAATCTACAGAAGTTGTTATCGTCAATATCGTTGGAATACCCGGGGTAAAAATAAAGTAATACGCTGTTGTTGCACAAGAGATTACCAGTATTGCACCAATTATTGATTCTTACGTAAGAAGGCACTACTCAATAATTGTTACAAAGAATTACTGCTCAATATTTTATTTTTGATTCAATAATTGTCATGTTGATATTTTATAATTGTCACTACACAAAGATTTTTCATTAATTATCGATCAATAATTTATATTATTTGAATAATATTATTAGATAGCATTATTGGCAATGTCTAGAAAGTTCGCTCTAAGGAGAGGTTTGGTCACCTAATCAAGCGCCACCAAGAAAGAGAAATTCTTATCGAAAGCCCCTCTTTCCTAAGAACCGCTCGTCATTAATGTGTTTCGTAATATTATTTGTGAATAATTAATTATTGATTTATATGATGAGGAAAATATTGATTTTATGAGGATATAGATGGAGAAAATTTTTAATGTGACAATTGTTGAAAATTAATATTTTATCTTTTTCCGATAAAATAATTCAATTAAATATATTATTTTAATAATATATTAATGATGATATTTTTACGATGAATGTGGGATATATGAGTATATGTGGAGGAGGAGTATTTTGTTACCAAAAATATTTAAAGCATGTTTTATGTGTTTGCGGACCCCATTTCTTAATTGAATTTGATTATAAATGTGTAAAATCGTCTGCTTGTGGATTTCTTGGCAATTTTTGTTTGGAATTTGGAAAACTTTTCTTCGCAAAGTTGTAGAAAATTGAATTTCCTATAAAAACACGCGAGATTCAATTTTTCGGCAAAAAGGCTATTTATTATGAATTATTGAAGTTCAAGTTCAAATAATTGATTTTTGGAAGTTTAAAATAATTTAAATAACAAAAACGTTTTTTACATTTTGTTTCCCTCATTTAACATGTGTTAGGGCTGAGTTCTGATGTTGAGAGCATACGATGAAGTCTTGGAAAAAAAAAATATAATATTATTATTTTAATAAATTTTCGCTTTGGTGTTCTAAGCAATTTCCTATAAATAGGTGCTTAGGTTATAATTGAAAATCACACCGTAAACTCAAGTTTTCTCTCTATATTATCGAGCGTATTCTTGTGAGTATTTTGAGTATACTTTGAGTATTGCTATACGGTGCAAGTTCGCTCAACGTTATTCCAAATGTAAGTACCGCTTTTTTGAGAGGTAAGGGATAATAAGGGATTTTAAGGGTTATTATTTCAAATTCTTCTGAACCTTCAAAATTCTGAAAAAATTTGAAATGATAATTTGATGAGTTTTGTTGATTGTGTCCAAAATGGCGATTTTTGGATGTATAGATTAAGAGTTATGAATTTTATGAGGAAAGACTATTTTAAAAGAAAACCCTTATAACTCCTTGTGGTTAATTCCAAAATTGATGAAATTTTTATTGGGAGTACATCTATATAATATCAAGATATCGTGTAAATTTCAGAATTTTTGGATAAAAGTACAATTTATGATAAATGTTTAAATATTCTATGGTTTTTGCCATGTGAAAATAGTAAATGACTTTTAAAATTTTCGAGAAAATATATGTTCAATATAGGACTATATTCTCGCTAAATTCCAGTAAAAGAAATATTTTTGAACTGATTTGTTATTTTTCATGAAAATGGACTAGTTATGAGTAAATGAATTAAATATGTTATGTGAAGTAAGAAAATTAGAAAATAGGATTTTATGGCTTGAGAATCCTACATGAGGTATATGCAGATTTTTGATGAGGATTTTGGTTATTGGTGATGAAATCTTATGAGTTTGGCATTTTAGAATGATTAAATGCATTATTTAGTAAAGTGTAAACAATTAAAATAAATTGTTTATAAGCTTAAAAAATATTATTCTTTCAATATCATTATACCGAAATATTGGTATGGATTTTATTGTGAAATTTCTACCTTTTTGAGTCGGGTTTACTATTCATGAGATACTATTCACGAGTTACTATTCATGAGTTACTATTCACGAATTTACTATTCATGAGTTACTATTCATGACAAAATTGTTTTTTTTTCTAACCAAATTATAGTTGATTTATGAATATTACTCGAGATTAAAACTATATATTGATTATATTGATTTTATTATCATATATAATATTTTATAAACCCCGATGTTGAAATTCTCTTTCACCGGAGTGTAAAGATGGGTAGATTATTGG
Organism: Panax ginseng; assembly: GCA_020205605.1. Lineage (NCBI taxonomy): Eukaryota > Viridiplantae > Streptophyta > Magnoliopsida > Apiales > Araliaceae > Panax > Panax ginseng. Next base: position 130,174,285 of record CM035140.1, read on the forward strand.
TATGATCATGACTAGGGTTCTCTTTGGCCAAGAAGTGAAAAGTTGAATTGTGACCGGTATGATCATGACCATTGAATTTATAATTGAATATCTTTAGCTTAAGTGCAAAGGTGAATCGATCAACATGGTTATAATTATTGTTTATATAAATTCTCAAATGATTATATATTTCTTTGAGATATTAATATATTTGCCCAGAATGCAAATATGAATCTGTTGAGGAATATCTTTGGCCCAGAGTAGTGCAAAGATGAATTGTTGATGAATATCTTTGGGTCGTAGTAAAGATGACCTCGTTGTTGAATATCTTTGGCCTCAGTGTAGTGAAAGATGAACTATTGATGAATATCTTTGGCCCGTAGTGCAAAGATAAATTTATTAGTATGATTATGAACAGAACCGATTTGGTATAACCATGATCTTTGATATTTCGTAAAAGACAAGTGATGAAAATTATCTTCGTTCCGAATGAGAAAAGGAATTTAGAACAACAATTACGATTATGAAGTTATACAGTATGATTGTGGATGTGAATTGTTGATTGATGTTACAGGATAAAACATTGTTGGTGGACTTTAACATGGAGAAGATAATAGACTTTTATGGTCTATTCGACTCTTCTAATGGAGTGCTCGTCTACACGCAACTATGGTTGAAATTTTTTTATCATCTACCATATGTTCTAAATCTCCGATTTATTATCGATGAAGGCTATTGATAATTTAATTATCTTTAGTCATGATATTTTTTTATCGAAGCTAGTTGTGCTTCACCCTTTGCTTCACAATTCCTTTCGTGTAATAAAAGTGTAGCCGGGTCGAGCGGGGAATAACAAGGAATAGAATCATGGGTCTATAGATGTTGAGGGTGAGGTGAATTTAACTTGAAAGGGTGTTTTGCCACTATCATACAAGATGTCTAATGACATACAACCTCGTGTCATCATAAGATGTGGTTGTGGTTCATCCACTTGGTGAAAGATATCTACCAAAGACTACCTATATGATCTTGGAGTCTATTTGAAATTTAACTCTCAATTAGAGACAAGAGAGATAATGATATGTCAAGAGAAAACTCACCATCGGGAAGAATATGATAATAATCTTCTCATTTTTCTTTGGGGTCTATTGGGTCAACCAAGGATAATTCTGCGGCCATATGATATCTATCATAACCTGAAGCATGGCCTCCCATGTACGGTTGTTTCTTGAGCACTTCCCAAAGATTCTAATTTCTAAAACTTTTCGACTATACCTTTATGTAAGGTGTCATTATGAGGTGTCATCCACTACTGGGACATGAGTCACAGCTTGATATATATTTGTATCCAAATTCACAAAGATATGTGTTGTTGTATTTTGCACGACAATTGTTGTAATAAAGTTGTAGTTATTTTCTCTGCAGACATGTATTTGGCGACTCATAATGGGTCTGATGGAATGGACCTATTTTGGGGTCGTTACATTTGGTATCGTAGCTTAGGATATGATCTCCAAGCGAGATCGGGATTAGAACTAAGAGGGGAGAGATGAGTAAATCCTTCGCTAGGTGTGTCCTACCTAAGCTTAATTGTTGGTCATCATAATATACTTGATATTATGTGATATGTTAATTTGCTTAATTAACCCTTGTTTTATGGCGATTTGAGAATGGCAAATGAGAATGCTAACAATGGAGTGAATGAGATCGTGGGATACCTCTAATCGCCAACCGTGATAATGTGATGTCAAAGTAAGAAGGAATTAGAGATATCCATGTGGTGAGTGAAGAATTGATAGTCAGCACCTTAGATAGTCGCAGAGGTAACAAATGAGAGTGAGAGAAGAAGAAGAAGAAGAAGAGGTACCTGAGGAGAATTTATTAGAGGTATTTTATGATCAAAATGTAGAATTGCAAAATCGTATTCATGAGTTAGAAAAACAGGCTGAAGAATTGCAGGCAGTCGTGGAGCAAAAGGATGCAACAATTCAAGCTTGTGTTACCCGATATGTGATGCTTGAACAGAAGCATTCTTTGGCAGAGTATAAGATGATAAAGATGGAATCTGAGCTGAAAGAAGAAAAAACTGAACGAGTGAGAATAAGTGATGCATGGGTAAAAGCCACACGACACGTGGATATTGTGGAAAGAGATGTCCGATCTAAGAAGGCTAAAATAGATGATATGAATTTCTTTTTTGAAGCAATCGGGAGAACTCAACATCGAAGTTTTGAATTACCCTCGCATGTAGCTGGTCAACCCGAATTTGATATGGATCAAGATTGATGATTCAGATCATGAATCGTGAGTACGAAGAGGCAAATGAGGAGGAATATGCCCTATAGAAAAGTATGTTCCAACCAGAGTAGATGACGCCAAATGTCGCCTCTGCATAAGTCAAAATCCGGGTAGTTCGAGGGATATGCGGTTTTCATGACTTCCCAACAAGTGAGGAACCCAAATGAAGTTATCACGAGAGATGAGCAATGGAGAAATCATGATGACCCGGGAGATAAAATCTGAAATGAAAGCAAGGTATTCTCAACTTTTCAAAATACCAGGTACGTAAATTTCGGGGACGAAATTTCATAAGGAGGGGAGATTGTAAGACCCCGAATTTTATGAAATAAAAGTATTCAATTTTTCTTATAATTACAATTCAGTAAATGGTTAAATTGATAAAAAGTTAAAGTTAAGGGTGATATATGAAATTGTTTTCAAAAATACGCAAGTGGTTATAAAATATTCATTGTTGTTTTGAGAATATTCGTTTGTCGTGGAATATTCAGACTGCTTGGGAATATTCGTATTTATGCAAGCCTTTTTGGGGGCCCCATAACGTAAAAGCGATTGGAGGAAGAAAACGACAAGAATAAGTTGTTTATAAATAATCTACATAGTTGTTATCGTCAATATCATTGGAATACCCTTGGTAAAGTAAAGTAAAGTAATACGCTGTTGTTGCAGAGAGATTACTTCAGATTGCACCAATTATTGATTCTTACGTAAGAAGGCACTACTCAATAATTGTTACAAAGAATTATCGCTCAATATTTTATTTTTGATTCAATAATTGTCATGCGTTGATATTTTATAATCATTACTACACAAGATTTTTTCATTAATTATCGATCAATAATTTATATTATTTGAATAATATTATTAGATAGCATTATTGGCAATGTCTAGAAAGTTCTATCTAAGGAGAGGTTTGGTCACCTAATCAAGGCTACCAAGAAGAGAGAAATTTTATCGAAAGCCCCCTTTCCTGAACCGCCTCGTCATCAATAATGTGTTTCGTAATATTATTTGTGAATAATTAATTATTGATTTATATGATGAGGAAAAATATTGATTTTATGAGGATATAGATGGAGAAAATTTTTAATGTGACAATTGTTGAAAATTAATATTTTATCTTTTTCTCGATAAAATAATTCAATTAAATATATTATTTTAATAATATATTAATGATGATATTTTTACGATGAATGTGGGATATATGAGTATATGTGGAGGAGGAGTATTTTGTTACCAAAAAATATTTAAAGCATGTTTTATGTGTCTGGGACCCCATTTCTCGATCGAAATTTGATTATAAATTTGTAAAATCGTCTGCTTTGTGGATTTCTTCCAATTTTTGTTTGAATTTGGAAAAACTTTCTTCTTCAGAAAGTTGTAGAAAATTGAATTTCCTATAAAAACTCAAGAGATTCAAATTTCCGCAAAAAGGCTATTTATTATGAATTATTGAAGTTCAAGTTCAAATAATTGATTTTTGGAAGTTTAAAATAATTTAAATAACAAAAACGTTTTTTACATTTTTTTTCCCTCATTTAACATGTGTTAGGGCTGAGTTCTGATGTTGAGAGCATACGATGAAGTCTTGGAAAAAAAATATAATATTATTATTTTAATAAATTTTCTCGCTTTGGTGTTCTAAGCAATTTCCTATAAATAGGTGCTTAGGTTATAATTGAAAATCACACCGTAAACTCAAGTTTTCTCTCTATATTATCGAGTTTATTCTTGTGAGTATTTTGAGTATACTTTGAGTATTGCTATACTGTGCAGTTCGTTCAACGTTATTCCAAATGTAAGTACCGCTTTTTTTGAGGTAAGGGATAATAAGGATTTTAAGGGTTATTATTTCGAAATTCTTCTGAACCTTCAAAAATTTTGGAAAAATTTAAATGATAATTTGATGAGTTTTGTTGATTGTGTCCAAAATGGCGATTTTTGGATGTATAGATTAAGAGTTATGAATTTTATGAGGAAAGACTATTTTAAAAGAAAACCCTTATAACTCCTTGTGGTTAATTCCAAAATTGATGAAATTTTTATTGGGAGTACATCTATATAATATCAAGATATCGTAAATTTCAGAATTTTTGGATAAAAGTACAATTTATGATAAATGTTTAAATATTCGGTGGTTTTGGCCATGTGAAAATAGTAAATGACTTTTAAAAATTCGAGAAAAATATATGTTCAATATAGGACTATATTCTGCTAAATTCCAGAAAAGAAATATTTTTGGAACTGATTTGTTATTTTCATGAAAATGGACTAGTTATGAGTAAATGAATTAAATATGTTATGTGAAGTAAGAAAATTAGAAAATAGGATTTTATGGCTTGAGAATCCTACATGAGGTATATGCAAATTTTTTGATGAGGATTTTGGTTATTGGTGATGAAATCTTATGAGTTTGGCATTTTAGAATGATTAAATGCATTATTTAGTAAAGTGTAAACAATTAAAATAAATTGTTTATAAGCTTAAAAAAATATTATTCTTTCAATATCATTATACCGAAATATTGGTATGGATTTTATTGTGGAATTTCTACCTTTTGAGTCGGGTTTACTATTCATGAGATACTATTCACGAGTTACTATTCATGAGTTACTATTCACGGTTACTATTCATGAGTTACTATTCATAAAAATTGTTTTTTTTTTTCTAACCAAATTATAGTTGATTTATGAATATTACTCGAGATTAAAACTATATATTGATTATATTGATTTTATTATCATATATAACATTTTTATAACCCCGATGTTGAAATTCTCTTTCACCGAGTGTAAAGATGGGTAGATTATTGGTATGATCATGACTAGGTTCTCTTTTGGCCAAGAGTGAAAAGTTGAATTGTGACCGTATGATCATGACCATTGAATTTATAATTGAATATCTTTAGCTTAAGTGCAAAGGTGAATTGATCAACATGGTTATAATTATTGTTTATATAAATTCAAATGATTATATATTTCTTTGAGATATTAATATATTTGGCCCGTAATGCAAATATGAATCGTTGAGGAATATCTTTGGCCTCAGAGTGCAAAGATGAATTGTTGATGAATATCTTTGGGTCGAGTGCAAAGATAACTCGTTGTTGAATATCTTTTGGCCCAGAGTGCAAAGATGAACTATTGATGAATATCTTTGGCCCGTAGTGCAAAGATAAATTTATTAGTATGATTATGAATAGAACTCGTGATTTGGTATAACCATGATCTTTGATATTTCGTAAAGACAAGTGATGAAAATTATCTTCGCCCCGAATGAGAAAAGGAATTTAGAACAACAATTACGATTATGAAGTTATACATGTGATTGTGGATGTGAATTGTTGATTGATGTTACAGGATAAAACATTGTTGGTGGACTTTTAACATGGAGAGAAGATAATAGACTTTTATGGTCTATTCGACTCTTCTAATGGAGTGCTCGTTCACCGCAACTATGGTTGAAATTTTTTTTATCATCTACCATATGTTCTAAATCTCTGATTTATTATTGATGAAGGCTATTGATAATTTAATTATCTTTAGTCATGATATTTTTTTTTACTGAGCTAGTTGTGCTCACCCTTTTTGCTTCACAATTCCTTTCAGGTAATAAAAGTGTAGCTGGGTCGAGCGGGGGAATAACAAGGAATAGAATGGTGGTCTATAGATGTTGAGGGTGAGGTGAATTTAACTTGAAAGGTGTTTTGCCACTATCATACAAGATGTCTAATGACATACAACCTCGTGTCATCATAAGACAGGTGGTCAGGTTTCATCCACTTGCCGAGTATATCTACCAAAGACTACCTATATGATCTTGAGTCTATTTGAAATTTAACTCTCAATTAGAGACAAGAGAGATAATGATATGTCAAGAGAAAACTCACCATTGGGAAGAATATGATAATAATCTTCTCATTTTTCTTTGGGGTCTATTGGGTCAACCAAGGATAATTCTGCGGGCCATATGATATCTATCATAACCTGTAAAGCATGGCCTCCCATGTATGCAAATGTTTCCTCGAGCACTTCCCAAAGATTCTAATTTCTAAAATGCTTTTCGACTATACCTTTATGTAAGGTGTCATTATGAGGTGTCATTCACACTTTGGGACATGAGTCACAGCTTGATATATATTTGTATCCAAATTCACAAAGATATGTGTTGTTGTATTTTGCACGACAATTGTTGTAATAAAGTTGTAGTTGTTTTCAGACTATCATGTATTTGGCGACTCATGGAATGGACCTATTTTGGGGTTGTTATATAAGGGTATTATTTCTTTCAGTATTCATGAAGAGAGTTATTTTCTTTCAATACTCGTAAGGGTTGTTATTCCATTCTTTATTATTCCATTGGAAAACCACATGCAATGCGGTCTCATCGTATGCCCGGTGAATTTTTCTATTATTCCATTCTTTATTATTACGCTGATTGGGATAACTTTATGCATGTTGTCTATCGCATACCGGTGAATTCTTCATTATTCCATTCTTTATTATTCTGCTGGGATAACTCGTCTGCATGCGGTTCTATCGCATATCTAGTGAATTCTTCATTATTCCATTCTTTATTATTCTGTTAGAATAACCTATCTGTGCGGTCTATCGCATGCCTGGTGAATTCTTTTGTTATTTCATTCTTTATTATTCTATTGGAATAACCTGTCTACGCGGGCTACCGCATGCATGGTTAATTCTTCTGTTATTCCATTCTTTATTATTGTGACAACCCGGAAATTCGTGTTGTCCATAATTTAGGTTTAAAGAATTAGTTATTAATAAAACTAATTTTTATTAATACTATTATGTGTTATGTGTTTGTTAATCGTTCTATAACCTAGGATGATTATAAGTCGGGAGTATTCTGGCTACGAGCTAGACTAAGCGAATAAGAATTTTCAAGAAGAAAATAGAAGTTTTCCGGGAACAAAATATTTTTTTGGGGAAAAAGACGAAATAGGCACTATTCACCCGACGAAACCCTAAGGGTTAGGGTTTGATAACCTAGGCCATTCCGAGAGTTCGGTATGTCGAAATGACATTCCGTCGAAAGATTTGACGATAATATATTATGAAAAGTTAAGTAAGCCGATAAAAGTTTTTCTCGAAAACGCGTAAAATCGATTTAAATAAAAATAACGAAAAGTACTGCTATGTACTTTTCACTCGTTTAGCTACGTTAGGGTAAAACGTGAAGGAAAACGCTTAACGTCGAAAAGTGTTTTTTAGTTTTTCGAAGATCCAAAGAATACGTAATAATTAGTCGGTAAAGGAAAGACGAAATATCCAAAAATAGTTGCATTCCGAGAATCGCAGTTTTTGAACTCGCTTTACGAAATCCGAAAGATTTGAACCACAAAAGCTTCCAAGGAAGCTACGTGAATAGTAAGGAGGTGTATTGAGGAGGTGGGAATAGTAAGGAGGTGTGAATAGTAAGGAGGTTGGGGGCGAAATGACTAAAATACCCTTGGCCTTAGTTTTCTATAAATAGGAAGCTTAAGCTCATTTGTTTTGGATTTTGAAAATCCTACTACATTGAGAGTGAGAGAGAGAGAGTTCGGATGGGAGGAGAAGGAAGAGGAAAGGCTAGTCCGTGTACAAACTTTGTCCGACGGGAGAAGATTAAAGAAGAACGGTAATCCGGAACCTAGTCTCTTTTAAATTTTCTTCAAGTTTAATATGTTTAAAACATAACTTAATGAGATTAAGGAGTAAAAGAAGATTGGAATGATTTCATATGGTTGAAATCATGAGAAAAGGGAGAAATAAGAATTTAAAGTTTACTAAATAAATTTCTTAAGGAAGTATAAGATTCGTAATGAATTTGAATGATCCAAGTGGATGATATGAATAAGTAGGTTAAATAAGTAAGGAATTATGTTCTATAACATCAAATTCCAATAAAAAGTGGAATCGTAATCCAAAATATCGATTAAAATGAAGAATGAACGAAGAATACGAAGAAAATGCGAAGAACACGAAGAACGTTGTTGATGGACAAATTTAAAACCATCATAGGATAATTGTTGTTGATGGACAAGTTTAAAACCATCGCATATAAGTTAGTTGCTTATTGCTTGGTTAGGAACGGTAGAAACATTCATGAAGAATGGATTAAAACTTAGTTATAACGAAGTTATGGCGAAATTTTGTAAAAGTCAAACGAGAATTAGAAAGTTAGTAAATGACCCTGAACATGTAGGGTTTCATAAGAAAGTAATAAAACGTAGAAAACATGAGTCGTGGACTCAAGAACGAATGAGTTCCGAATTCGGATGATCGAATTACGGACGAACAAACGAAAATCGTTAAAAGCGTAAAAAATGAATAAAGGGTGAAGATCAAGCCAATCGAATGGCACGTTAACGGATTCAGAACGAAGTTCTGTTCGAGGGGTATTGAAGTACGTAAGATAAGGAAGAGAATGGCTTTGGAACGACCTCGTTCCGAGTTATAACGAAGGATTTATGAGATCGGGAAGTGAGCGTCTCAAAGAATTTATTTAACACTTAGAAAAATTTCTAGGGTTTTGTCTGGGCCACAGTACCGGATAGATCATGGGAAGTGGCGCCACAAAAGACAGCTCACCATAATCTTCCGAGAGGCGGCGCTACGGTCGAGAGATAACAAAGGACTTGGCTGCAGCCAAACGGGAAGAGAGGAGAGAGTAGTAGGTCGCGCCGCAGCACGAGAGAAAAGGAAGGGCACGGCGCCGTAGCGCCGGTGCAGGGCAATGCCCAGAAATGAGACTTTATTGCTCAAGTACTGGGGAATGTGCAAGAAAGAAATAGGAACATGTAGATCACGTAACATAACACTTATGCAAGTGAGTTAAACCTTTAGTAAAGGTTGAACAGAAAGATTAAGCGAGATTAAAAGATAAAGAATATAAACGCGGGTTACGTAACTGATATCCGGGGACTGTAGTCGCGATGAGCGAATGCGAGGGATTGCTATAGTTGTGATTCCTTAGACGTTGAGCAACGAGGGTAATGAATAACATTTTGATGTTATGTCATGATAATGAGAGATAAGTGTGAAGCGTATAGACGCTGTGAACGCAACGTCGTTGCGATGGACGCTTGGTCTTAGCATACAATGATCGGTATAAGCTTTGACACTAAGAAAGAACGAGTAATGAACATGGGGTTCATATAATGGATAATGAAAGTATTAAATAGTATATGAATTATCAAGAAAGCCGTATCAAACGGTAATAAGATTAATGAAAGCCGAATGTGATTCGATAAAGAATGAATCCAGAGGGATAACATTTAGTTGTCAGAAAGCCGTAAGGAATAAGAAATTAACTTAGTCGAACATTATAGTTTAATAGTTCGTATAAGTTAAGAGAAGTTAGGTTGTGGTACAATCTTAACCTTTGATGGTTGACATATGGGAGCTGGGCTAAACAATTCCTTCAGAGAGTGAAGGTATATACAAACCTGGCAACCGATCTAACTCACTGTGATGGCAGTGTAGATGAGACGAGAACTTGTTTGTTGGTTGTTTGTGGGAAACCACTTAGAGTACCATATGGACTACAAGCAGAGACGCGATGTGTGCTGAGTCCTAGAGAAGTTATAAGAAGAAGATAAGAATATAAATCATCCAAGATGATGAACGTATGAGTAAGACATCTCCGTATGTCATAAAGCCGTAAATTGGTAAAGGAAGTTAGTCGCGTAAACTTATATTGCAAGAACGCGAACCCTAAGAAGTAAAACTAAGTAAACCAATTCGTAAGTTCAATATATGACTAATTGGTGTTTATGTTTTCTCCTTATATGTTATATAGGAATTGAAATGAGCAGTTCAGCGTATGATGTAGCTGGGCGTAAGGCAAGTTTCCTAACTTTATTCATATTACATGAATGCTAGTTCTTAAACTTCTCAGATGTTGTACTTGAGAAGTCTTGTCTATGTGCATATATGCGATGTATGTACAAGGTGGTAGTATGTATGAGGCCTTGTGCCACAATTTGAACACTTCGGTGTTTCTATGATATGAATTGTTCTGTGATTGAGCTATTCAATACAACTATGTTCTGTTTATACATGAACCGTTATTGTTAAGTCTGTGTTAATGATTCTAGCCAGATAGGATGTGTATGAAAAAGGTATAACCATAAAAGTATTTCAAAATGGGAATGACTGATGTTTTAAGATGATAGGAATCGAGACTATTCCTATTATTTAAGCTGCTTCATAACCTTTGTTCTATTCATGTAAGTTCTAAAGAAATATTTTAATTACAAAGTTGTTTGTTCAACTGTTATGACTTCTTCGGGCAATTGAATGCTCACACTTGCTTTAAATGAAAAACAATTTTCAAATAACAAGGTTAGAAGAACTTAAGGATCCCGTAAAGATCAAGCTGACAGTATCCAGATGAAGTTCCATTCAGAAGGTGAATGAGCGAGAAGATCAAGTGAAGACTTGTAATGTAAAAAGATGAAATTGAATTATAGACTAGTTTAATGAATTGTTATGTATCCTTTGTGGCGGATAAAAGTTACTCTTGTAAGATGAAATTGAATTATAGACGTACGGAATCCGAGTGTGAAGATAGACTGGATTTCGGGGCGTTACAATTATTCTATTAGAATAACCTGTCTATGTGGACAACCGCATGCATGGTGAATGATCCTTCGTATTCATTCCTTATTAAATTGTGGAAATGATCTGCATCTCGTGGATTACCGCATGGCGAAAAAAAATCCATTTGCGCTTTCATATATTCTATTATACTCGGTTGGTTAAAGTTTTGACTTCTATACTCCATGAAATTAGTAGAATATCCTGGATATTTGCGCTTCATCCAGTATCTTTTCGTGGAAATATTCTTCTGAGTATTCTTGAATTTTACTCCACAAAGTAGTATCATGTTGACAGTTATTTATTTCTGGATAAATTAAATTATAAATCTTTAAAATTTATCTTGAACTTATTTTATTGAATTATTATGTCATTGTCATCATCCTCGTGCTTATATTGTGATGAAAGTCATCTCTGGCTTACGTACATAGATGGACTTGGTATGATTATGACCAGAGATTATTCAGTATAATCATGACCGTAATGTGACGAATGATGTGGTGAAAGTCCTCATTGGCCTGTAGTTCATTGATGGACAGTTGTTGGTATGATTATGACCAGAGATTATTCGGTATAATCATGACCATTGATGATTACATGAATATCCTTGGTCGTGATGCAAGGATGATTTGATTTTATTTATTAAGCTGAGTCTCAGCGATAAAGTTGATGAAAAACTTTTAAAATCATAGAAGATAATAGATTTTATGCCCTACTTGACTCTCCTAATGGATTGCTTATTCCACTGCAGTTGTTGATCTAAAACTCTTTGTCTATTATATTCTATCAGTTGTTATACTGTTGAAGGCTAAGGATAATTTATTCTGCATTATCTTAGTCATAATATTTCTTACTGGGCTAGTTGAGCTCACCCTTTCTTTCACTGTTCTCTTCAGGAAATGAGAATATAGTTGGGACGAGTCGGGGAACAGATTGATGGTCCAGATGGTTGTTTTACTAGTCCTCACTATTCTATAAAATAATGTGACAATAAATATAATGAGGACTCCATTGAGTGTGGATATTGTCTAGATGACAATATTCTTATTAAAACTCTTAGATTATGTTTTGTCGTATTTTACACGACTGTTGTATAATTAAGTTGTATTTGAATTTTGTACCATGTATTTGGTGACTCAAGATGGGTGACGTATACCTATTTTGGGGGCGTCACAATTAGCGTGGGATAGCATTATCAATTCTATATTGAAAGACTTGTAAATAAATCAATCAACTCTTAAGATTAGTCTAGACAAATTAAATCTGGCATCGACCCTTTCGTAAAACAATTCATGCATCTCATAACATGAATCACAGAAAACTTGGCTAACACGAAGGTTAGACAAGCGTTAAGAAAACTTTCCTTCAAGCGTCTTCAAATAAATATTCAACAGTTCTCGGTCTTTACAGTCTCTACATGATATATTCATATAGCACACTATAATTAGCTACCAAACAATCTAATCACATTGTATTTACCAACTTCTTTCTCTTCTATAACTTAACCGAATTTATTTAATTAATAAAACTCGTTTTAAGTACTTATCCGCCCTTACGGCTTATTATCGTTCATCGTTTCATTACTAATAAACCACGTTCAATTCCTAAAGCCATCACTATATATGTGATATAGGAATGGTCTTAACATGCATATGGAGTATATTCACTTGCCCCATAATTGTCTTGCAACATTGGGTTCAAAATAACTAACTCTATCTTTTCCCTCTGTCTTCGTAACTGCAAATACCATCCTCAAGCTTACCATCATGGCGCTTACTGATTGCCAACTAACGATGTTCAACCTTGTCTTGGCGCTTACTACGAGACTTCTATGCAAGTGTGGAAATATTTGGGCATGACTCTCAGATAGAGCTTCTTGTGACACCCCCCATAATTTTGAATATTTTTAAAATTTTTATTCATTGATTTAAGGTTCAAAATTAGAACCTAGACATAAAATAAGTGTATGTATTTGATATTTTTAAGATGGAATTTAGGTGAATTATTTAGGATTAAGGGTATAAGGGAATATGTTCTGCGAATATGGTTATGTATGTACACAATATGTGGTTGAGGGTCAAGGGTTGACCAGATAAACGGTATCTGTAACAAACCCTAAGTATATATTAAGAACGTCAACGTTCTGTTAGAAAACCCTAACGATTAACAAGAAACCCTAGAAATCGATTCTGGAAACCCTAATTTCAGTTCTGAGAATTCAAAACCCTAATTCGATGTATGAAACCCTAATCTGGGAACTTAAATGATTATTATATTGCTTAAGTGCTATTAATTAATATATTAATTAAGGTAAAGCTTAATTAATTAGAAAACCCTAATTTCAAAATTTGAAAAACCTAAATTCTGGATTAGAAATCCTAATTTATAATTGGGGAAAACCTAAGTGTTAATTTAATACTCTTAATGTTAATTAAGAAATATTAATCCTAATTTTCAAGTTATAAGTAATTAGAAAATCCTAATCTAATTACGAAATCTAATTTCTAAATTAGAAAATTATTTTTCTATTAGAAGCCCTAATTTTTGGGTTATAAACTCTAATGACCATTTTGACCCTAATTGCTTAATTAGCAATTTTAATTAGAAAATACTAATCCTAATTAGAAAAATTTTAATTATGATTAAGAAATTTTAATATAATTAGAAAATTCTAATTATAATTTAGAAATATTAAATTTCTATTTTTAAAACCTAAATTGGAAATTTTAGAAAATTAAATTGCAAAACCTAAAGGGTTCAAACCCTAAACCCTAAGGGCTTCAAACCCTAAACCCAAACCCAAACCCTAACCCTAAACCCTAAGGGTTTGGTCAATATCCAAAATGCCATTAATTTTATATGCAAAATGACCAAAATGCCCTTTAGTGCATTATTGAGGGTAACTTGTAATCTTGCCAATATATGGAGTGGTTGAGCAACTACATCAACCCCATGTGACCTAAATTAATATACTTCAGCAGCTAGCTCAGCCAATGGATTGCATTATATCAAAATATATAGATTAAAAGAGAGAGAAATGGCCACTTACATTTTTATTTCTCTCCAAGACCTTCTCTCTCTAAAATGCGAAAATGTAGAGTGAGAAAGTGAGATAAGATAAGACATGATCAGTCCATAACTATCAAATATCAGATTATCAAGGATCATAATCAGAATCAAAGCTTCAAAAGGTATAAGAACCCTAATTTTTAAAATCTTTTGATTTGATGTTAAAAGTTGAAATTGGTTGGTTAGAAATGTGTTAGAGGGTGTTTTTGAGTGATCTGGGTTGTTGGATCATGGATCCATAACATCTAGAGGCATGAAAATCAAGTTTTTAAAACTGGTTAAGAACCCTAGTTTTGTTGTCTGACAAGCCAATGTCAGTGTCTCTAGATCCGTATGTGTTAGTCGTTTTCTGTGTTTTATGTTTTGGATCTAATCTATGCCATGTGGACTATCATCTGGAACTGGAATCATGGACATATCATTTCTAGATCGCTGGATATAGGCAGTCAAACTACGTTGACCGTTCACGAATATTGGGTTATGGGCAGCCCAGAAACCCAGAACCGGTCTGACAAGCTTTTGCAGTCGCTAGATCTTTCTATATTTAAGTTGTTATGTGATTTTGTTGGTTGTATCTTGTAGACTGACATGCAGGCTATACATACAAACCATTAGATTAACCAGATCTTGTATAGACACAAAGTTGTAGCCAGTCAAACTATCGTTGACCACCAGCCGGAAGAACAATCTGGAAAACCCAGATTTGTTCAAGAACGTGATTTCTGTCAGAACTTTGACCGTCTAGATCTCATTGAATTGTTGTTGTTATGTTGATCGGTTGTTATAGAATAGTACACTGACATACATATTACATACTTGAACCTTTATATCACATATACCGAGCCAAGAAAGCTTTGATTAAAGGACTCAAATAAGAAACCTCAACTATTCTTCAATTTCTGGAAAACCCAGAAATTGAAGACAGTGTCTAACAAGATTTGTGAAGCTTAAATTTCTCATTTGTGTTACGTATTGGTCATGAAATCAAATTGTAGTTGTAGTATTACATACATACTATAATATTAAAACGATTAGCAGTCTAGAAACCCTTGGGATCACAGATCAAAATGTGGTCAAAGTTGCTAACTTGTTAAGTGACATGAGTTTCTGAAAATGCTCAAGAACACCTCAAGAACACCTATAGCGACGGGTCAGTCGTTATAGGGCCCATTAGCGACGGTTTTGAATTTATTTAATTTCTGATTTTTCTGAAAATTATTTAAAAATAGATAAAAATAGTTTTTAATTATTAAAAATACTAAATAAATTCCAAAAAATTATTTTTAAAGTCTGAAAAATAGTTTTTAATTATTTTGAGTATATTTCATAAATATTTAATATTTTGGAATATAAATGGTATTTGAATTATTTAATTATAATTTTAAATAAATTATTTAAAAATAATTTTAATACATGAAAAATTATGAAAAATAATATTATGGTAGAAGAAAATATTTAAAGATATTTTCAAAGAATTTTAATATTTTGGGATGAATTTCATTAAATAATCAATATTAATGATAATTAGTTTATTTAATAACTATATCAAATAAATTAAGGAAAAATAGAATAAATAATTTATAAATCATATAAATATGATTTAAGTCTTATAAAAATATTTTAAGTTATAAAATATAAATTTTGATATTTTGTCATGAAAATATTAATATTTTAATATTAATAGTAATTATCGAATAATGAATTTAACGGTTTAAAAATCATATAAAGGTGATTTTAAAGTATTAAAATACTTAATGATATTATAAATATATTATATTATTATGACATGTATTTCATTAATATTTATTATTAAATAAATATTAATAATAAAAGAATTATGTGGTATTTAATTCATTTAAATACGTGTTTAATGATTGAAAATTTATGATAAATAGTAATAATTATTTAAAAATTATTACGAACTTACGAAAAATATTTTGACTAATATTAAATTTATCTGAGATAATTGTTAACTATTAAGTGTGACACCCCCAAAAAAGGTATACAACACCCCTTCTGAGTCGTCAAAATACATGGTACAGAAACAACTACAACTTTATTAATACAACATAAAAACTGTAAGTTTAAATACAAATATTGCCATCTAGACAATATTCATACCCAAATAAGTCCTTATTATAATTATTGATATATTATTTTATAAAAATGGTGAGGACTACTAAAACGACTTTCTAGAACCTTCATTCCATACCCCGGCTAGTACTCGCAACATTCTCGTCTCCTGAGAAGAAAAATGGAACAAAAAGGAAAAAGGTGAGCTCAACTAGCCCAGTAAAGAATATTATGACTAAGATAATATAGAACAAATTATCGTTAGTCTTCAACAAGGAAAAATCTGATAAAATACAATAGACAACAAGTTTCAGATTAATATTCGCAGCGGAAATAATAATTCATAGAAGAGTTACGTAGAGAATGAAATCTACTATTATCTATGAATTTAAAAGTCCATCATCAATATTTTATCCCTGTAACATCAATCAATATACATCATAAATCAAATATTCATCTTTGCACTACAAGCCAAAGAAATTCATCAGTTGGTCATGTTCATCTAAACACCTGTTCATCTTTGCACTACGGGATATTCATCAAAAATCATTCATCTTTGCACTACATGCCAAAGATATTCAGTAATATCATCATTTAGGACTGAGGATGATGAAAAATATTTTAAAGGAAATGAATCCAGTGAAATAAAATAACTAATATTTAGGATTCGTATTTCGATAAAATACCTCATAAATAATCATAGTGGAGTAAAATTCAAGAATGATCAAAATATAGATACAATCAAAGCTAGTATCCATAATAGATATTTTTGAAGGAAAAACAAAATTTAATTTTTTTGTGAATAGTGTCGTATACGTGAATAATAACCCCGACACTAAAAGACAAGAATTTCACAAGAAAAATCTTACTAATATTCCGACATAATGATATTGAAAGAAATAATATCATTTTTTTAAAAAAAATAATATCCCTTAACTCGAAAAGACAGTACTTCTGACTGGAATACTAGATATAGTGTAAGACCCCAACTTATTATAAATAAAATCGAATTTCCTCTAATTATATTTGTGAATAATAAGGTATTAATTTGATATAATTCTCTGGTTATGGGTGAAATGTGCAAATTTTGCAAAATATGCAAGTGGTTATAAAATAATCATTGTTGTCGGGGAATATTCGTTTGGTCGTGGAATATTCTTGTTGTTGGGGAATATTCACGACGACGCAGTCATTTGTGGGCCCCATAACAGAATAACTGTCGGATGAAGAAAGTGACAAGTTTGAGTTTTTATAAATAACGATGTAGTTATTCTGGAATAACACCTTTGGGAATACCCGGTGGTTAAAATACGATGAATAATGCGTGGATGCACAAAAGATTGATGAATTATTGATCCTTACGTAAGAAGGCACTACTTAATAATTGTTACGATGAGTTACTGCTCAATATTTTATTTTATTGATTCAATAATTGTCGCGTTGATATTTTATATTATTGTTGTTTCAATAATTGTCAACGCATGAGATTTCCCATTATCGGATCAATAATTCATATTATTTGAATAATATTATTAGATAGCATTATTGGCAATGTCTAGAAAGTTACATTAAGGAGAGGTTTGTCACCTAATTGCGCGCCAATGAGAGAAATTCTTATTGAAAGCCCCTCTTTCCTGGAACTACCGGTTGTCATAAATGTGATTCTCGTAATATTATTTGTGATTAATTAATTATTGATTCATATGATAAGGAAATATTTATTTTATGTGGATATAAATATTGGATATATTTATTGTGGTTAAAAATGAAGGAGTTAATGTTGAGGTGTTTTATCAAGATTTTTGTCGGAATGAAGGTATTAAAAATTAAACCAAAGGTTTTTAGATATATTGTGTGAGTTATAATTTTAATCCGACCGTTGGATCGTTATAATTTTTGGATATGTTATACATATATAAGTTGAGTATATGTCCACAAATTTTGAACCGTTAAAATGAACGATATGATTTGTTATGAATTTTAAGAGGTGGTAGTTCGTAAATTGTTGAAGTATCCGAATTTAGCATTTTGGTGGAAAATTCTAGAATTGAGTGGGCCCCACTTGTGGTTGGTGAAGAAATGTGCTGAATTTATTTCAAATGTGGTGGGTGGGAATAGTAGCAGTAAAAGCCATCAAAGTTGCGAGTCAAGTTTGCTAACATTTTCCTATAAATAGAGGGCTAAGTTAGAATTGAAAATCACACCAAAAACAAGTTTTCTCTCTTTCTCTCTAGATTATTGAGTGTATTTTGTGAGTATTTAGATACTTTGTGAGTTTCTATTCATCAGTGCAAGTTTCCTTCAGCCTTATACCGATATTCCGATCAGAAGTACTGATATTTTGAGGTAAGGGATGTTATTTTCTTCATATATGATATTATTTCTTCAATATCATTATGCCGAAGTATTGATCTGAATTTTTATCAAATTTGGAACTTTTTGTGTCGGGGTTACTATTCACGTATACGGCACTATTCACGTATACGGCACTATTCACGAATACGACACTATTCACCAAAAAATGAATTTTTTTTCTTTTTGTCCAAGATGTCTATTATGGTTACTATCTTTGATTGTATCCATATTTTGATCTTTATTTTTGTATTCTGCTTCAAAATTGGTATTTATGATGTATTATTGATCTTGGATAAACTGTTATACGAATCCCTACTATTTGTCCTTCTGTTTCATTGGATTCGTTTTCTTTAAAATATTTTTCATCATCCTCAGTCCTAAATGATGAGATTACTAAATATCTTCTACCAGTAGTGCAAAGATAAATGATTAATCGATGAATATCTTTGGGGCAGTAGTGCAAAGATGAACAGTGTTGAGATGAACATGACTTAATCGGTGATACAAATAAATATCTTTGGCTCAGAGTGCAAAGATGAATATTTGATTAAAGATGTATATTGATTGTTGTTACAGGGATAAAATATTGATGATGGACTTTTAAATCTTAGAAGATAGTAGAACTCATTCTCTACTTGACTCTTCTAATGGATTGTTGTTTCGCTGCAGTTGTTGATCTAAAACTTGTTGGCTATTATATTTTATCAGATTTTTCCTGTTGAAGACTAACGATAATTTGTTGTATATTATCTTAGTCATAATATTCTTTACTGAGCTAGTTGAGCTCACCCTTTTCTTTTTGTTCCATTTTTCTCGTGGAGGTGAGAACATAGCGAGGAATTAGTCGAGTGCGGAGTGATGGTTCTAGAAAGATGTTTTAGTAGTCCTCACTATTTCTGTAAAATAGTGTTTGAATAATTGTAACGAGGACTTATTTGAGTGTGGATATTGTCTAGAAGACAATATTTGTATTTAAACTCACAGTATGTGTTGTCGTATTTTGCCCGATAATTGTATTATTGAAGTTGTAGTTTGCTTTCTGTACCATGTATTTGGCGACTCAGAATAGGTGTTGTATACCTATTTTGGGGGCGTCACATATAGAGCTAATGGGAACTTGCACCGTATAGCAACACTCAAAGTCTTAAAATACTCACAAGAATACGCTCGATAATATAGAGAGAGAAAGAGAGAAAACGTGTGTTTCTGGTGTGATTTTCAATTCTAACCTAAACACCCTATTTATAGGAAAATACTTAGAACACCAAAGCAGAAAATTTAATATAATATTAATATATTATATATAAATTCCTACGCCAACCTTTGAATGCTGGAATCCCACATGTAACAACAAAATGAGCCCACCAACTTGTTAAAAACGTTTTTGTTGATATAAATAATTAAAACTTCTAAAAATCAATTATTTCATAAATTCAATAATTCATAATAAATAGCCCTTTTGTCAGAAAAATTCGAACCACATGTCTTTTCCATAGGAAATTTCATTATCTACAACTTTGCAGAAGAAAGGTTTTCCAAATTCAAAACAAAAATTGACCGAAATCCACAAATGGGCGATTTTACAGGCTATAATCAAATTTCAGTCAAGAAATGGGGTCCACCGACACACAAAACATGTTTTAATCATTTAATGCAACAAAAATACTCTTCCTTCTCATATACTCATATATCCCACATTCATTGTAAAAATATCATCATTATTATATTATAATAATATAATAAAATATTATTTTATCAGAAAAGATAAAATATCGATTTTCAACAATTGTCACTTTAAAAATTTTCTCCATCTATATCCACATAAAAATGAATATTTTCCTCATCATATATATCAATAATTAATTATTCACAAATAATATTACAGAATCACAATACTGACAACCAGGCAGTTCCTAGGAAAGAGAGGGCTTTCCAATAATGATTTCTCCTTACTGGCGCGCAATTAGGTGACCAAACCTCTCCTTAGACAGAACTTTCTAGACATTGCCAATAATGTTATCTAATAATATTATTCAGATAATATGAATTATTGCTTCGATAATGGAAAATACTGTGTAGTGACAATTATTGAAACAACAGTAATATAAAATATCAACGCAATAATTATTGAATCAATAAAATAAAATACTGAACAATAATTACTGTAACAATTATTGAGTAGTGCCTTCTTACGTAAGAATCAATAATTGGTGCAATACCGTGCTTCTTGTGAAACAACGCGTAGACATCGTGTTTTTAACCACCGGGTATTCCAACAAGATAATTGTAATAACTACACCGCTATTTATAAACAACTTATACTTGTCATTTTCTTCATCCAATCGCTTTCCGTTATGGGGCCCACACAAGGCTACTGTCGATCGCAGTTGTACGAATATTCCCCGACAGTAAGAATATTCCACGACCAAACGAATATTCTCCGATAAAAATGAATATTTTATAACCACTTGCTTATTTAAAATATTTATGATTTTACCCATAACTAACCACATTAATCAAATCAACCCTTACTATTTCAAAATAATAAATAGAGGAAATTAAATTTCATTTATTAATAATTTGGGGTCTTACAACCTCCCCTCCTTATGAAATTTCGTCCTCGAAATTGACGTACGTACCTGGTGTTTTGAAAAGATGAGGATACCTCGCTTTCATTTCTGTTTCTAACTCCTAGGTCATTTCCTTAATAGCATGGTTCCTCCACAAAACTTTAACTTGTGGTGTGACCTTTCTGCGTAGGACATGCTCCTTTTTATCCAAGATCTTGACAGGTACCTCCTCGTACGTTAACTCTTCGGCTATCTCATCTGGTTCTAACTCAATAACGTGGTTCAGGTCTTTCACATATTTACGTAGCACAGATATATGAAAAAAATTTGAACACGAGACATACTTGGAGGTAACGCGAGTCCATAGGCCAATTTTCCTACTTGGTCAAGAATCTGAAATGTACCAATAAATCGTGGATTGAGCTTTCCTCTCTTCCTAAATCTTGTAACTCCCTTCCATGGAGCAACACCCAACAATACATGATCCCCAATACTAAATTCCACGTCCTTTCGATGAAGATCCGCATAACTCTTTTGTCGATCATGTGCCATTTGTATACGTTGTCGAATCATTTAGATCTTTTCTGTAGTCATACGTACCAACTCAGGTCCCAACAATGCTGCTTCACCCACCTCATCCCAACATATTGGAGAGCGACACTTTCGTCCATACAATGCTTTGAATGGAGCCACGCCTATACTTGCCTGATAACTATTGTTGTAGGAGAATTCCACCAATGGTAAATACTTATCCTAACCGCTTTTTGAAGTCTAGGACACAGAGTCTTAATAGATCTTCAAGAGTTTAAATAGTCCTCTCTGATTGCCCATCCGTTTGAGGATGGTATGCCTAACTGAATCGTAAATCCGTGCCCATAGCTTTTTGCAAGCTAACCCAAAATCTTGAAGTGAATCTTGGGTCACGATCCGAAACTATGGATACTGGCATGCCATGCAATCTCACATTCTCATCTACGTACATACGAACAAGACGTTCAAGGGAATAAGTCCCCTGTATTGGCAAGAAATGAGAAAACTTGGTTAATCTATCAACAATAACCCAAATCGCATTTATGCCTTGAGAAACCGTGGGAAGACCCGTAACAAAATCCATGGTAATGTGTTCCCACTTCCATTTCGAAATCTCAAGTGGTTGCAATGGACCCTTTGGCACTTGATTCTCCGCCTTTACACGTTGACAAGTTAAACACCTCAAGATAAACTTTGCAATCTCTCTCTTCATATTGTTCCACCAAAATGTATGTCGAAGATCACGATACATTTTGGTACTTCTAGGATGGATTGCAAATGGTGTATTGTGTGCCTCCATCGTGATCTTGTACTTCAAATCAGAATCATTAGGAACACAAAGTCTGGAGTGGACTCGAAGTATTCCTTCTTCATCGATTCTTGCTTCTGGAATAGCACCTTCTTGCACTTTCTTCTTCATACGCATCAGCTCCATGTCCGTAGCTTGAGCAGCTTTAACTTTATCAATTAAAGTCGGTTCTACTCGTATTCTTGATATCATCACGTGGGTACTTGGAGCCTTTATCTCTATCTCCATCCTTTGCAAGTCATACAAAATGGGCCTTTGTGTTAACAACATTGCACTTGTACCCGCATATGATCTTCTACTCAATGCGTCAGCTACCACGTTTGCTTTTCCAGGATGGTATTGGATGGTATGGTCGTAATCTTTCAATAACTCAAGCCAACGTCATTGTCTCATGTTGAGTTCTTTTTGGGTGAAGAAATATTTAAGGCTTTTATGGTCTGAATATATCTCCACTTTCTCCCCATATAGATAGTGCCTCCAGATCTTTAGCGCGAAAAACGACTGCTGCCAACTCTAGTTCATGAGTAGGATAATTTCTCTCATATTCTTTTAGTTGTCGTGAGGCATAGGCTATAACTTTTCCACGTTGCATGAGAACACATCCTAGCCCTTTGCTTGAAGCATCGCTGTAGATAACAAATCCATCCGAACCAGATGGTATGGTCAAAACAGGTGTCGAAATGAGTCTCCTCTTAAGCTCTTGGAAACTCTTCTCGCATTCCTCGCTCCATACGAATTTGATATCTTTCCGAGTCAACTAAGTTAATGGAGTAGAGATTCGAGAAAATCCTTCCATGAATCTCTGATAATAACCAGCTAAGCCCAGAAAGCTACGTACTTTGGTCACCGACTTCGGTTGTTCCCAACTTTGTATTGCTTCAATCTTTGTCGGGTCAACAGATACTCCATGTTTTGACACCACGTGCCCAAGGAATGCTACTTCCTCAAGCCAGAACTCGCATTTCTTCAACTTGGAATATAACTTGTTTTTACGAAGCCTTTGGAGTACCAGCTTCAAATGGTGCTCATGATCTTCATGATTTTTGGAATATATGAGGATGTCATCAATAAAGACAACAATGAACTGATCCAAATATTCCTTGATTACTCAGTTCATCATATCCATGAAAGCCGCAGGAGCATTAGTCAATCCAAAAGACATGACTAATAATTTATAATGTCCGTACCGAGTTCTAAAGGCAGTCTTTGGAATATCCTCAGTTCTAATCTTCAACTGATGATATCCAGAACGAAGATCAATTTTTGAAAAGAATTGTGCTCCTTGTAACTGGTCAAACAGGTCATCAATACGAGGTTGCGGATACCTATTCTTGATAGTGACATGGTTTAATTCCCGATAGTTGATACAAAGTCGCATACTCCCGTCTTTCTTCTTTACGAATAAAATAGGAGCACCCCAAGGAGATGTACTAGGACGAATGAAACCGATGTCCAACAACTCCTGTAGTTGGACCTTTAACTCTTGAAGTTCAATAGGAGCCATCCGATATGGGGTTTTAGAAATGGGCTTTGTACCAGGTTCAAGATCAATAAAGAATTCAACTTCACATTATGGGGGTAGACCGGGAAGTTCTTCAGGAAATACGTCAGGAAAGTCAATAACAACAGGAATATTATTCAAATATGACGTGTCTTTATTCAAATCCATAACATGGGCTAAGAAAGCTTGACATCCGTTTTTTAATAAACAAATAGCTTTATGACTTGATATAACAGTGATTGATTTTAATTGCTTAGTTGCTTAAATTCGCACAACAGGTTGGTTAGGAATATGAAAACTAACCTTACGAAAATAATCAATTTTGGCATGATGAGTGGTTAACCAATCAATCCCTAAAATCACGTCAAATGCAAGTATCTTTAAAGAGATTAGGTCAACAGGTAAGGTGATGGTGCCAACTGGGATCAAACAAGATTTATAAACAGTGGATGTGATGAAAGTTTCTCCTAACGGAGTTTCCACAGATAAATTAAAGTCTAATTTCTCTGGAGTCAAGTTTAAACGTTGAGCACAAGCAGGAGAAATAAATGAATGGGTAGCACCGGTATCTAGTAAGGTATAAACTTCGCATGAATTTATGATTAGATTACCCGTGATCACCTTGTTTGGGTTCCTCGCATGTTGACCAGTCACGACAAATGCTCTTCCAAGAACCGTTAACTTTGACTTTTCTGGGACAACCTTTTGAGTCACCATCCCCGCTGGACTTGGTTTCGCTACAGTGCAATCTCGAGCGATATGTCCTTCCTTTCCACAATTATAACATACCTTAAACCGTTAGGCGCTTTAGGTCGATATGTCCTTCTTTTCCGCACTTATAGCATATGACCAGTGGTCGTTCTCCTCCCTTGGAACCAGTTGCTGTTGGTGCTGACGTCTTCGTATTGTCATTATTGAATCTCCTCTTTTTAAAATCTCCTCCCAACTCGCTTCTTCTATTCTCATGGCCATGATTACCACCAGAGTGGTTGTCGCTCTTGTCTGTATTTTTCTTTCTCCGCTGGTTATCGTTGTTCGATGATCGTCACCCTAGAGATGATCCTGGTTGTGGTCCCTCGGTTGAACGTACTCGTTATCTCGCTCTAATAATTGAGCCCTATTGACAACATCTGAATAGAGAGAAAATTTATGTGAAATGAGATATTGACTTATGCCGGGTTTCAAACCTCTCAGAAACATCCGCGTCATATGTTCCTCATTCTCAACCAAATGAGGTGCAAACCTGGACAACTCTGCAAACTTCGCCTAGTACTGGGACACCGTCATGTTATTCTGCTCCAGTCTAATAAACTCTACCTCCTTCATATGACGAATACTTTCAGGAAAGTACTTGTCATTGAACAGTTTCTGAAACGTTTCCCAAGACATGCTAAGTGCGGCTGGATGGGTACGTTTCACAGATTCCCACCAGTAATCTGCCTCATTACGGAACATAAAGGTGGCGAATAGAACTTTTTGTTCCTCCGTGCATCCCAAGACATCGAATATCTTGGTAATTTTCTTGACCCACGTCTCCGTCTTAATCGGATCCGGCTTTGCCCAGAATTCTGGTGGTCCCAACTCCTTGAACTGCTTGGGTGTGACAAACCGTGAATTACTATCATTTCCTCCTGTATTTTAAACACGAGTTTCCCTCGTCTGATTTTGCATGAACTGCAAAAAGCTTCTAAACATCCCATCGTTCATCATCTGCTCAGTGGTGTTGTTCACAGGAGGAACATTGCCAGCCTGTTGCACGTTCTCCTCGTTGGTGAGTACAGGCATCTCCACGGTTTTATTTACTCCACTGTTAACATTCTCAGTTACCATTCTTAAATACTGCCATAAAACAAGGGTTAATTAAACAAATTAACAAATCACATAATACCCTTATATTATGACCGACCAACAAATAAGCTTAGGTAAGACACACTAGCGAAGGATTTACTCGTCTCTCCCCTCCTAGTTCTATTCCCCGATCTCCGTCAAAGATCATATCCCTAAGCTCTGATACCAACTGTGACACCCCCAAAAGAGGTATACAACACCCATTCTGAGTCGTCAAAATACATGGTACAGAAACAACTACAACTTTATTAATACAACATAAAAACTGTGAGTTTAAATACAAATATTGTCATTTAGACAATATTCATACCCAAATAAGTCCTCATTACAATTATTGATACATTATTTTACAAAAATGGTGAGGACTACTAAAATGATTTTCTAGAACGTTCATTCCATACCCCGACTAGTACTCGTTACATTCTCGCCTCCTGAGAAGAAAAATGGAATAAAAAGGAAAAGGGTGAGCTCAACTAGCCCAGTAAAGAATATTATGACTAAGTTAATATACAACAAATTATCGTTAGTCTTCAACAGGGAAAAATCTTATAAAATACAATAGACAACAAGTTTCAGATCAATATTCGCAGCGGAAATAATAATTCATAGAAGAGTTACGTAGAGAATGAAATCTACTATTATCTATGAATTTAAAAGTCCATCATCAATATTTTATCCCTGTAACATCAATCAATATATATCATAAATCAAATATTCATCTTTGTATTACAGGCCAAAGATATTCGCCAGTTGGTCATGTTCATCTAAACACCTATTCATCTTTTCACTACGGGCCAAAGATATTCATCAAAAATCATTCATCTTTGCACTACAGGCCAAAGATATTCAGTAATATAATCATTTAGGACTAAGGATAATGAAAAATATTTTAAAGGAAACGAATCCAGTGAAACAAAATAACAAATATTTAGGATTCGTATTTCGATAAAATACCTCATAAATAATCATAGTAGAGTAAAATTCAAGAATGATCAAAACATGGATACAATCAAAGCTAGTATCCATAATAGATATTTTTGAAGGAAAAACAAAAATTTAATTTTTCTGTGAATAGTGTCGTATACGTGAATAATGCCGTATACGTGAATAATAACCCCGACACTAAAAGACAAGAATTTCACAAGAAAAATCTTACCAATATTCCGACATAATGATATTGAAAGAAATAATATCATTTTTAAAAAAAAAATATCCCTTACCTCGAAAAGATAGTACTTCTGACTGGAATACTGGATATAGAGCTGAAGAGAACTTGCACCGTATAGCAACACTCAAAGTCTTAAAATACTCACAAGAATACGCTCGATAATATAGAGAGAGAAAGAGAGAGAAAACTTGTGTTTCTGGTGTGATTTTCAATTTTAACCTAAACACCCTATTTATAGAAAAATGCTTAGAACAAAGGCGAAAAAATTTAATATAATATTAATATATTATATATAAATTCCTACGCCAACCTTTGAATGCTGGAATCCACATGTTTAACAACAAAATGAGCCCACCAACTTGTTAAAAACATTTTTGTTGATATAAATAATTAAAACTTCCAAAAATTAATTATTTCAAAACTTCAGAACTTCAATAATTCATAACAAATAGCCCTTTTGTCAGAAAAATTCGAACAACATGTTTTTTCCATAGGAAATTTCATTATCTACAACTTTGTAGAAGAAAGGTTTTCCAAATTCGAAACAGAAATTGACTGAAATCCACAAATGGGCAATTTTATAGGCTATAATCAAATTTCAGTCAAGAAATGGGGTCCACCGACACACAAAACATGTTTTAATCATTTAATGCAACAAAAATACTCTTCCTTCTCATATACTCATATATCCCACATTCATTGTAAAAAAATCATCATTATTATATTATAATAATATAATAAAATATTATTTTATCAGAAAAGATAAATTATCGATTTTCAACAATTGTCACTTTAAAAATTTTCTCCATCTATATCCACATAAAAATGAATATTTTCCTCATCATATAAATCAATAATTAATTATTCACAAATAATATTACAGAATCACAATATTGCCAACCAAGAAGTTCCCAGGAAAGAGGGGGCTTTCCAATAAGGATTTCTCCTTACTAGCGCGCAATTAGGTGACCAAACCTCTCCTTAGACAGAACTTTCTAGACATTGCCAATAATGTTATGACGCCCCCAAAATTAGGTATACATCACCCATCTTGAGTCGCCAGATACATGGTACAGAATTCAAATACAACTTAATAATACAACTGTCGTGTACAATACGATAAAACATAAACTGTGAGTTTGAATACAAATATTATCTACTAGAGAGTATACAAACTCAAAAGGAGTCCTCATTATAATTATTATCACACTATTTCACAGAATAGTGAGGACTACTAATGCACCATCTAGGACCATCCCACCGTTCCCCGACTCGTCCCAGCTATATTCTCATTTCCTGAAGAGAACAGTGAAAGAAAGGGTGAGCTCAACTAGCCCAGTAAGAAATATTATGACTAAGATAATGTAGAATAAATTATCATTAGCCTTAAACAGTGTTAAACTGATACAATATAACAAACATCAAGTTTAACTACAGCGGAACAAGTAATCCATTAAAAGAGTCAAGTAGAGAATAAAATCTACTATCTTTTATGATTTAAAAGGTTTTTCATCACTTTTATCGCTGAGACTGAGCTTAATAAATAATCCACATCATCGAATCACCCCTGCACTACGGCCAATGATATTCTTTAGTATCACGACCACGAATTATCCATGCACTACAACTTAAGATAATCATGTTTTCATCAGCGGTCCTGATCATGCCATAAAACAATTCATCTTTGCACTACGGCCAAAGAGAATCCATAGCCATAATCATACCAAAAATTATCCATCAATGCACTACGGGCCAATGAAGACTTTTTCCACATCATTTGTAACATTACGGTCATGATTACACCGAATAATCCCTGGTCATAATCATACCAAGTCCATCTATGCACTACAGGCCACAGATGACTTTCAACAAAATATAAATATGAGGATGATGACAATGATATAAGAATTCAATAAAACAAGTTCAAGAATTAATTTATCTAGGAACTGATAACGTCCAAATTGTCAACATGATACAATTTTGTAGAGTAAAATTCAAGAATGCTCAGAAGAATATTTCCATGAAAAGATACTGGATGAAGCGCAAATATCAAGGATATTCCACTAATTTCATGGAGTATAGAAGTCAAAACTTTAACCAACTGAGTATAATAAAGAATGGAATAACAAAAGAAATCACCATGCATGCGGTATTTCGCCAAAACAAAAGTTATTCCAATGGAATAATAATAATGAACCGTGTCGTGAAATTGCACCCCACAAGATGTTCCAACAGAATAATAAAGAATAGAATAACAATAGAAATCACCATGCATGCGGTACAGGTTATTCCAACAGAATACAAAATAACGGAACCGGTGTAAGGCGCGTAATATACGCACGCGAGGATGTTCCAATGTAATAGTAAAAGATTTTAACCAGTCCCAGCATAAAACGCATGAGCGTGATATTCCAATGTAATAATAAAGAATTGAATAACAGGAGAATTTCACCAAGTATAGGGAAGTCCGCGTATACAGGTTATTCCAACAAAATAATAAAGAATGGAATAACAGAAGTTCTCTTCATGAATACAAAAGAAATAATACCCCTTACGGTTACAACAAATAATATTCCCTACTTTAGAAAGAAGAGTACTTGATATAGAAGTAGTGAAGTAGCAGAACACTTTTCTTCTTTCACTCTATAGTTTCTCTCTCTAGAGTTTCAGTGAATTCGTAAGAAATAATGAATGAATGAGCTTCTATTTATAAAAAAATGGACTGCATAGTAACTAACTTATGAACGGTCCAGATTGATTTACTTTAATCTAACGGTCCATATTTAAAGCAAAATCTTTTAAATAAAATAAAATATATTCTATTTATAATCTAATAAAACGAATAACTTTATAAAAGATTTTACTATGCAAACACTATGCAGGCACTATGCAAACACTATGCATAATAAAATATAATATATTCTAATTATTGTCTAATAAAACAGATAACTTTATAAAAGTATTTATTTTATATAAAAAGATTTTACTATACAAAACATTATGCAGACACTATGCAACACTATGCATAATAGAATATACTATATTCTATTTATAGAATAACTTTATAAAAGTATTATGATTTATATAAAAAGTTTTTTACATTTTTATTACATTAATAATACCAATAAAACAAAAGCGAAAGTGACTTATCACGTAAGCATCAATAATCAATACCGGTAGTGCTACTATGCAACCACGCCAGATTCATCGTACTTTTTACTACCGAAAGTAGTTCAACAAGATTAACGGTAAAAACTTTCAATAGTTATTTTCATAAAATATTTTTGTCATTTTCTCAATCCGACAATAATTCCGTTGCAGGGGTCCACCAATGATTGTCTTTGTCATACGGATATTCCCCGACCAAAAAGAATATTTCCCGACCAATCGAATATTATACAACAACTTGCATACTTTTCAAAATTTATAAATACTGCCCACAACTATAACATTATCTCAAATCCACACCATAATATTAAAAAAAATATTTCGAGAAAATTAAATCTTTATTCATAAAATCTGGGGTCTCACAATCTCCCTCCTTATGAAATTTACGCCCTCGAAATTTACGTGCGATACTGGTATCTTTGAAGAGGTGAGGATACCTTGACTTCATTTCAGATTCTAATTCTTGAGGTATAACCTTTGAGTGTTGAATACGATCCTTCTTATCCAAGATATTAACACGTATCTCCTCATACGTTAAATCTTCTGCTATCTCGTCCAGTTCTAAATTAATAATGCGGTTCGGGTCGCCCATAAATTTACGTAACATCGATACGTTAAAAACGTTATGAACACGCGACATACTTCGCGGTAAAACGAGTCTATAGGCCATAGTTCCTACTTCATCAAGGATTTCAAATGGGCCAATTAAATCGAGGGTTTAGATTCCCTCTCTTCGTCGATTCTTGCTTCTAGAATAATGCCCTCTTGAACCTTCTTCTTCACATTCATCAGCTCTGAGTATGTAGCTTAAGCGGCTTTTACTTTATCGATTAAAGTCGATTCTAATCGTATATTCGTTATCTTCACGTGGGTCACTAGAGTCTTTAACTCTATCTTCATCATTTTTAAGTTATACGAAATGGGTTTTTGTGTTAACAACATCGCACTCGTAAACGCATACGATCTTCTACTCAACGCGTTAGCTATCACGTTCGCTTTTCCATAATGATATTGAATGGTAAAATCGTAATCTTCAACAGCTCGAGCAAAACTCTTTGGCACATTACACGTTCATTTTGGGTGAAGAAAATATTTGAGGGTTTTTAGAAATGGGTTTTGTACTGAGGTCAATACAAAATTCGATTTCACGCTCTAGGGGTAGGCTAAGAAGTCTTCAAGAATACGTCAGGAAATTTATTAACAATAGAAATATCATTCAAAATTGTGACTCTCATTGAAGACTTGGATAGCACGTCATATTGATACCTATCAACTTGCCACTGTCATTCACGACGTTGCCTATAGAAACTCTGGCTTCGGTGCATTCCACACAAGAAAGTCAACAACGAAAAGATCGGGGCTTTTTATTTATAGTTTGATATGACAATGATTGACTTTAGTGGTTTGGTTACTTTGAATTCGCATAACAGGTTAGTTAGGAGTATGAAAGCTAACAACCTTACGAAAAGCATGATGAGTAGTTAACCAATCGATTCCTAAAATCGCATCAAAGGCAAGTATTTTCAAAGAGATAAGATTGACAGGTAACGTGAAAGTGTTGCTTTGAACAAGATTTATAAATAGTGGAGGTAACGAAGGTTTCTCCCAACTGAGTTTAAACAGATATATCAAAGTCTAACTTCTCTGGAGTTAACTTCAAACATTGAACACAACTAGGTGCAATAAAAGAGTGAGTAGAACTGGTATCTAACACGGTATAGGCTTCGCAAGAGTCTACGACTAACATACCCGTGATAATTTTATTCAGGTTCCTCGTCACGAAATAAAAAACAATCTCTCTTAAACTACTGGCTTTGGCTTGTCTGAGACATCCTTTGGTGCCTCCATCCTAGCTGAACTTGTCTTCGGTAAATGACAAAATTGGGCTAAGTGACCTTCTCTTCCACAATTATAGCATTCTTTGGACGGCATCACGCAGTTTGGACTGATGTGTCCCTCCCCTCCGCATTTGAAGCATACGACCGGTGGTCGTTCTTCTTCCTTTGAAACGGGTGCTGGTGCCGACGTCTTTATGTCATTATTGAACCTTCTCTTCTTGAAATGTCCATTCTTATTGTTTTGGCCATGATTACCACCGAAGTGGTTACCATTTCTGGCATGTTGATTCCCTCCATGCTTATTGTCACCGCTTTGATGACTGTTATCACCGGTATTATCATTTTGCAGGCTGCTCTCTTTTGATTTGGTTGACTCATTATCGCGCTCCAATAACTGAACCCTATTAACAACATCTGAATACAAACACAGTTTATGAGAGATAAGATATTGACGTATCTCAGGTTTCAAACCTCATAAAAACATCCGCATCATTCTCTCTTCATTATCAACCAAGTGGGACGCAAATCGGGACAACTCGGTAAACTTGGCTTCGTACTGCGACACGATCATGTTGTTTTGCTCCAACTTGATAAATTCCACCTCCTTCATGTGACGAATGCTTTCGGGAAAGTACTTATCATTGAACAGCTCTTGAAACTTCTCCTAAGACATCTTGAGTGCGTTAGGCTTGGTACGTTTTACAGATTCCCACCAATGATATGCCTTTTCACGCAACATAAAGGTGGAAAATGGAACCTTTTGCTCCTCGGAGCATCCCAAGACATCAAATATCTTAGTGATCTGCTTTAACCACGTCTCCGCCTTAAGTGGTTCTGGCTTTTCCAAAAATTCCAGTGGTCCCAGCTCCTTGAATTGTTTAGCGGTGACCAACCGTGGGTTGTCATTGTTTCCTCCTGCATTATGAACAGGAGCCGCCTTCGCCTGATGTTGCATGAATTCTTAAAAGCTCCTAAACGTATCGGCATTCGTCAATTGATCAGTGTTATTGTTTACAGGATGATTATCACCATCATGTTGCACATTGTCCTGATTATTGATCTGTGGAGAATCAACAGGTCTCCACATGCTCCATTGCTTATCTCAACATTTTCGGATGCCATTTTCAAATCGCGCCACAAAACAAGGGTTAATTAACATATCACATATTATCTCTATACTCGGCCAGACCAATTAAATATCAAATAAACTTAGGTAGGTCATACTAGCGAAGGAAATCCCGTCTCTCCCCCCTAGTTCTAGTCTCACATCTTAGCAGGGATCATATCCTAAGCTTTGATACCAACCGTGGCGCCCCCAAAATTAGGTATACATCACCCATCTTGAGTCGCCAGATACATGGTACGTAATTCAAATACAACTTAATAATACAACGTCGTATAATAATACGACAAAACAACATAAAATATGAGTTTGAATACAAATATTGTTTACTAGAGTATACAAACTCAAAAGGAGTCCTCATTACAATTATTATCACACTATTTCACGTAATAGTGAGGACTACTAATGCACCATCTAGGACCATCAATCCGCTCTCCAGGCTCGTCCCAATTATATTCTCATTTCACGAAGAGAACAAAGAAAGAAAGGGTGAGCTCAACTAGCCCAAAGAAGAAATATTATGACCACTACAAGAAAAAGATTTATCAATGACCTTAAACGTCGTCATAGATATCAATCGTGACCGCATATATGGTCATTGAAAGGCGTCGCACAAAATCTAGTCGCTAAATGCACATCAGCGACCACTATTAGCGACCGTCTTATCCATGACCATCGATATAAGCGAATTAATGACAAATCCGGTCATCGAAATGAAGTCGACATGGTCCATAGTCAAGTCGACGCGTGTTCCACATTTCAAATGACCGTATTATCGTGACGATAGGAAGCGGTACCGACTCACAAATTATTATCCGTCATTATAGATATCAAATGACCGCATGCGATCATTGATCTGAAAAAATAAAATAATGAGAATCTTGTTGTTTTGCATAAATCCCAAAAACACAGACTGCTTTATCCCAACACACATACACAACAATATAAACATCCATCGTCCACCATATAACACATACACCAAACTAGTATATAAACCATTCAAAACCATTCAAAACCAATTTGAATAAATATAATAACATTTCAAAACTTGTTTAAGTAACAATATACTGAACATCCTAAGAATGAAACAAGTACAAACTTATACTATAACTACAAAATCGATATACAAGCCAGTACGTCGAGGATCATCGCCTCGATCACCTGCAATTAACAAAATAATAAAACAAGTTACAAATATATACTAACTATGTTAATATTGGTATATTACGACAATATATATACAACATATTGATTTTATACCTCATCGTCATTCCCATGTTGTGATGCTACTGCCGCTTATATTGCTTTAGCTAACTCCTCGGGATCCAAAGCCCCAGATGCCTGCCTTGATGATCGGAAAGATTTCGATCTCGATATAGCTCTCACAACATCGGTAGGAGTATGAACAACCTGGATAGCTCGATATTTGTGTGGTAGCCCCAGGTAGAAGAAAGAGCGACTGAGCCTGGCTGAAGGATGGGCGTCGTCGTTGTCCTTGACCTTTAATGTAGTTCTTCTTCACAATGAGGCCTTCTCCCACAACTCTTGATCAATAGGCGGACGTGGAGTGCCTTCAGGATAGCGCTCATTCAATAAACGCTTATAAGTGTCTGTCATCATGTTAACAATAAAATAGTTAAAAATAAATTAATTCTGTAAGCATTGATAAACAAGGTCAAGTTGTTAAAATTTATTACCGCTTATCCCGGATAGCCTCGAGTGGAACCATCACGGGTGTACGTACACATCGACCAATGGATAGGGTGACCTCGAGACTCGGACTCAGATACATAAAAAAAAGCATAATATTACTAAGTAAAATTAATGTGATATATTTTCTACAATTTAATATGATTGTAAACATATTAAAACTTGTAATTAAATACGTACCCTGGCAGTGATATGTTGCAACTGTGAAATACTACCGCCCTTGTATGTCCCTTTAGCCTTTTCGCCATCGAATTTTTTAGAGTATCTCATTCTTGTGGGCGATCTTTCGTCTCTTCACCCGACTCTCGGTAGTCTATTGGGCACATCTCAAATTTATATGGACTTGGTGCACCACCAAGGACTATACTCGTCGCATATAATCTTCTCCCACGGCTGGATGGTCGATCTCTAAGCATTGTGAAGGGCTTTTGTCTTTCTTTATTCAAATTATCTTTGGTGCGGACCGCGCACTACGCTTGAGAATAATGTCTCGTATCACCAAAGCTGCTGCGTCCTCCCATCTATACCGTTTCTGCAAATAAAACAACAATAATAACATTACTAAATAATTATCCTTTGAATATTATATTAATATTATCCATCATAATTAAAAAGGATACCAAATTCAAATTTCAAACAAAGATCCTTGTGGGCGATAGGTGTGCTTCATGCGTAATCACAGTGTGTAGGCCAATTACAGAAACACAATTTGTGATATGCATTTGACGATCTTATTATCTGAAAAATGACTATAATATACAACATCAATTAGCATATATTAAAGCAATTTATATCTAAGTTATAATATTTATGAACAATTTTCAAACTTATACTTATAATACTTAAAAAAATTTGCCGAGTCTCCCTACAATATAGACTAGCCACACATGCAATTGACGGCATGCATATATTGACATTTCTAGGCACCCAAGACACAAACCAAGAGAAATATACAAATTTTCAATACAATAAGACCAAAACAATAACGATTGATCGAATGCAAATTAAAGCGGTAAAAAATTAGGACTTCATATACATTACCAATATAATATCAATCAAAACATTACCAATATACAATAAATGGAATCTTAAATGCTTATATATAAATGATATATGCGGAGACGTGACGTCTTTATTCGGAGGAGGCGAATCTGAATAAGAATCCGATCATCCCAGGATTAGTAGGGCCCTTGGGCACTGATTAGGCCCCCTACCCAAGCCGCGCTTTTTTTATGCTCATTGCTTTAGAAACCATCTGTATATTAAATAGTTTAGTACATACACATAGATGTTGATATAAACATGTATATATATGAATATAAAATGACAATAAATAAAAATTGCATTTAAATAGTTTAGTACATAAACATGACAGTGATATAAACATGTATATATATGAATATAAAATGACAATAAACAAAAATTGCATTTAAATAGTTTAGTACATAAACATGACAATGATATAAAAAACATGTAATGCTAAACATACATTTCATTTGTTCAAGTGTCAATGTCTGATTCAGAATCATCTTGTATACGTGTTGCAGATTCATAACCATCATCTGCTTCAGATTCAGTACTGTCAGATTCAGTCAATAACTCTTCCTCCTCAGTATCAATGTCATCTGACACAAGTATTGACTCAGGATCTAATTCACGTGGTTCATCTCCACCATCTAACCTGGGATTACTTCATTGTCGTCCTCCACATTTATTATAGTTTGACTATGAAGCATCCGCTCTTGGTAAATCTCCCCATCAACTAATTCTACTTACTCACGCCAGGCGGGAGTATGAATTACAACTTGCCAATCAGTGGCGGTCAATCCCTTTTCCTAACGGGACTAGGAGTGTAGTATACTTGTCTTTGTTTGAGTTGGTAAAACAAACAGCAGTTCATTGAGTACGCAGACCTATGGAGGTCAATATCGACGATTCCATGTCTATCAACACGTATCCCTTTTTCTCGAATCAAACCAACGGCACTTGAACAAATCAATATGACCCCGTCGTTGCCCTTGTGCATGCAACTCTACAATTTCCTCCAACTCCCCATAAAAGGCACAACCAAGCTCATTGTAACAATCTCCTTGGACACACACCTCGAGTTCGTTGTTCTTTTACCGCCCCATACGCCTTTGTGTGAAATTCACAACCATTTATTTTGTAACCATTCATGGTGACTTGGTCCTCGTCTGGGCCCATAGCTAGGACTTGTACATTAAGCAGAATCGTTGATCCCTCGATCAAAAGCCTACAAAAACTCCATCTTATTAAATGAAGTCATAGTTAACATGTAGTGTATATATATATACTACGTGCTTAAAAATTGAACTTACTTTGTCCTTTAGGCAAAGTGCAAAGTTTTTATCCCGATTGATTTGAATATCTTTATTAGTTATGCCGGGATGCTTCACTTTTAACTCGTCATCGTACAATCTATACCATGTTATAAACATTAAGATATTGGAATAAATTTTTAACTTAAAAGATAAATTATCAAGTTTACATGTGTACCTCACAAATTCGTCAATCTCCTCACAATTGAGAAGAATGAAAGTATGTGCAGCATGTAATTCTTTCTCAGACAGGAATATGCGCTTCCCTTTTCCATAAGCGCGGCCCGATAGACCAAATACAAAGAGCCGACCATTTAGTTCAACATTTCCCCCATCATCATGTCTCGATACTCGATTGGCCTTTGTCAAGATTTCGTCCGAAAAATAGTCTGAGACAAACGTAGATATCTCATCGAAACTGTATGCCTCGCATATCGACCCCTCGACATAAGCTCTATTCTTCACATTTCTCTTAAGGTTTCACATCACCCTTTCAAAAGGGTACATCCATCTATATTGAACTGGACCCCCAACACGAGCTTCATAGGGAAGATGGATTTAAAAATGCTCCATGGAGTCAAAAAAACCAGGTGGGAATATTTTTTCCAGTTTACACGTGATCTCTATGATGTTCTTCTCAAGTACAGACATGTCCTTCTTATTTAATGATTTTGAACATAAGTCTTTGAAGAAACGACTATGATCCGTCAAAGCATCCCATATTGGTTTATCAAGCGGATCCCGAAATGCTATAGGCATGAGCCTCTCCCATGAACACATAGCGGTCATGACTCTTCATCCTTGCAATTTCCCACCGTAACACACCTTGCAATGTTTGTGCGTATCCATCTGGTAGTTTCGTGAGACTTAACCCATGTGCACACATCTTCAACTTTCTTTTTGGATAATGTGTACCTTGCATGCGGTTTGACAATTTACCATTAGGAGATTCGTAAAGTTCTAATCCGGACGCCATTTACAAATATCTTTCATGTCCAAACGTGCCTTATCGTTATCTTTTGTCTTCCCGTGAATATTCATCACGATGTTAAACACATTGTCAAACACATTCTTCTCAATATGCATCACATCTAGATTATGATTTAATCAAATTTGTAGACCAATAAGGCGGTTCCCAAAAGATGCTTCTCCGAACCCGGTTATGAGATTCACCAAACCCATTGATTATGTTTGTGGCATCAACCTTACCAAATGGGATAACCAACAATCTCATCACACGATCTCAGATCTCCGTTCGACAATCGCAGCGATGCGGGCATATCATTGTCTACTTTCCTTTTCTGAAGTGTTCTCTGTTTCTTGAAGCGGGTGATCTACCGGTAGAACCAAGCGATGACAGTCAAACCAACAAGGCTTTCGACCTTTTGATAGATTAAACGACTTTGTATGCTCCATACAATACGGACAAGCCAACTTCCCGTGTACTCCATCCACTAACATACCATAAGTCGGGAAGTCACTTATAGTCCACATAAATCACGCCCCTAAGGTTGAAATTTGTTTTCGTTGCAACATCCCAAGTCCATACTCCATCCTCCCACAATACCTTCAACTCGTCTATAAGAGGTCTCAAGTAAACATCTAAGTTCTTTCCGGGACTCTTAGGACCCGGGAACCACGAGTGAAAAGAAACAAGTATGGTCAAGCTTTCATACACATCCAAGGAGGCAATTATACTTGAGTAACAATCACGAGCCAACATGAGTACGGAATAAATTGAGTGGCCAAACAGTTGAAACCATCGATGGACAATCCAAGCCTCACATTTCTAGGTTCCAATGCAAATCCGGGATGTGCTAAGTTGAAATCTTTCCAAGCCTTCCCATCTGCGGGATGATTTAGTTCTCCATCTTTAGCTGGAGATTTCGCATGCCAACTCATATGTTCAGCTGTTCTTGAAGACATGTACAATCTTTTTAGCCGATGTGTTATTGGAAAATACCTTAGAATCTTAAACGGTATACTTGATTTTTTTGTAGTGTCACCCTCTTTATTAGGCCTAAACCGATCATGACTGCAAAACGTGCACCTTGTCATCTTTTCATTTTCCTTATAAAACAACATGCAATCGTTGAGACATGCATCGATCTTTTGGTATCCAAGACCCAACTTCTTCACCATTTTCTTATAAAAGTAATAGTTATCAGGTAATTTCTCACCGTCAGGCAACATACTCTTAATGGCCTTTAAGAGCGACTCAAAACACTCATGGCTCATGTTGTGATCAGCCTTGATGTTAAGTAATGTCGCCACTGCAGATAATGTAGTGTGTTTGGTGCAACCATGCCACAATGGCTCGCTACCCTCGTCTAATAACTTAAAGAAGTCTTTGGCATCAGAATTCATAGGTTGCTCTCTGCCTTGCTCCCAATCAAAATCTTTCCCTGCAATATCATGAACCATTTCATTCATACGATAAGTACTCTTTGCTCAATTATGTACTTGTGTGATGCCACCATCTCTTCTCTCGCCCCATGCCCCCACTTTCTTTGTAATTTCTCATGAACCCGAAAACAAGTAAATGATAGTTTACCATGTCTCATCCATATAATTTACATTCTTACACTTCAAACATGGACATCGTGTCTGCGACTTACCATTCATACATTCCGGTGACTATCGCGACTCCAAAAACACTTGGCAACCACTTTCTAAATTCAATTTGAAGCACTTATCTGGGCACTTGACTTTCGTCGTGCCATCCAACTACTGATGCGAATAGAGGTCCATGATTCCACGGTACCTACTACAGACAACATTATAAATGTTAACATATGACTTGAGCATACTTGTAACCATATGACTTGAGCATACTTGTAACCATATGACTTGAGCATACTTGTAAGCATGCATATGATTAACATTTAAGAATACTTCTAAGCATATAACTTAAGCATACTTGTAAGCATATGACTTGAGCATACTTGTAATCATATGACTTGAGCATACTTGTATGCATATGAATGACATTTAAGCATACTTGTAAGCATATGACTTGAGAGCATAATTTTGTAGTTTTATTCTTGTATACATAAGTGTTAAATACCCTTGTTTTTCTGTTATAGACAAAATAGTCTCTTTATTGACCAAGTGAATCTAGTTACCTTCTCTGTTGCACTAACAGTTCCTTGAACCTTCGCTTATTTTGGCTTAACAGCCCCCTAATAGCTTACCATGCTAACAACTAAGCTTGGCTTGGACCCGTGAGGCTTGGATAAGCTTGGTGTGGCCTCGTGTGGCCTCATGATGCCAAGCCATTACCATCGACTCAAACATCCCCTTAATAGATCCTAACTTGATTTTCTTAGTAGCTTTGGTCATTGCAATGATTAGGAATCATCACAAGCATGAGTTAGCAATTTTATATGAGTTCATTATAGTCTTATAAGATCAGGCACTAAAGGTCACCCAAAATAGTCCACTTTTGGACTTAAAATGTGACTTTTCACAAGTTTAATGCTCAAAACAGTTTAGGCTTGGTTTCTTTAGCTTGTGTAGCTTACTTATGTCATATTATGACTATTGAAACTTGCCCACATGGTCCAAGTATGGGAATTCTATACTTAAGTCTTAGTTGCCACTTAAAGCTTACTTTTCATGGCTTTTAAACATGAAATTTGGTCAATACACAACACAGACCATTACTAAGTTAAGGAACACCTTTTAAATGATATGTGTAGACAATATAGGGACTCCATACTGTCTTAAAACTTTAGTTACAAAAATTTGATATAATAGTTCTCATATAGGCATAGATTTGACTATAATTTCATAAACAATCCACATGTAGGAAAAAGAAACCTTTAGGCATTCAAACAATTTTAAAATCATGATAATAAAATTACCCTATATCCATTATCATGCTTGTATCAGTTAGCTAACTTCTTCACATCCAAAACGGTTCATACAAGGTACTTTAGGCATGATTAAGTACTAAATTATACTAACAGTCCCCAAGCCTTCCATTATAAATATTATTACATCAAATAATTGCTATAAATATCAATACCTATAATATGATGGCTATACAAATTGACTAAAAATAAAAGAAGAAATAGAGCAAACAAACTTACTGGCGTAGAGTCTCAGTGCTAAACTGCTGTGTTAAGTATACACTTTTTTGAAAGCCCCCTTTCCTAGAACCTCTTTATACTACAAATTACATCACATAAATCAGATTGAGGAAAACGTTATAATGCAGTAGACTCAACTCAATCACAATGAACACATAATGATAATATCAGAAATGATAACAATTCAAAAGTTTCATTGAACAATACCCTGAGATTCCTAATCGCTAAAATACCCTTAGACTCCAATGTTAGTGGTTTGACATTTATTAATGTAAGTGCAACTAATTCAATTCGATATCATCTCCTCTTCTTTAAAAGTATATAGCATTGGTCCTTGCGCTCACAATTATATAGACCAACTCACCCCTAGCGTGTGACCTAGGAATAACCCAAATACAGTTACATTAGAAATCAACAAGCCATTGGGTGGGAAATAAATGCTTAAGCATAAATTTTGTCAATCCCAATTATCCTCCTACCCTACCCAACAAGATTTGGACCACAAAGATATCTCTGAAGAGGTATGAAATCTATAATAATTCCAAGTGTCAAACACAAATACCAACTCATGAACCACAAATACCAACATTATACAAAAAATATTAACATTAGAGACTAACCCATTAAACTAACATTATACAAAAAAATATTAACATTAGAGACTAACATTATACAAAATAATTCCAAGTGTCAAACACAAATACCAACTCATAAACCACAAATACCAATATTATACAAAAAATATTAACATTAGAGACTAACCCATTAAACTAACATTATACAAAAAAATATTAACATTAGAGACTAACATTATGCAAAATAATTCCAAGTGCCAAACACAAATACCAACATTATACAAAAAATATTAACATTAGAGACTAACCCATTATACTAACATTGGAGACTAATACATTCAATCAAACATTTGAACCACATAAATTAACAAATAATCGCATTCAATCGAAACCCACAAGCTACAGTAGCCGAAAAGAAGAAGAAAAACCCAAATATTCAAACATAACATAACATAACACACACACACACACATATATATATATATATATATCAAATATTTGTTATATAATTTGGTACCTAACACCAATTGAAGGAGAAAGCCAACCCAATCATAGCGGCAAAGAACAAGATTTCTTCTTCTCCCTCTTTCCCCCTTCTTCCTCGTCTCCTATTCGGTCTCCCTATTCTTTTTCCTTTACGATTACGAAACTCACGAAAGCGAAAGACTATTAGATTAAAAAGATCACGCGATCGCCATCAATGACAGCATGCGATCACCGATTTTAATGACATGGACTTATCGTGACCGCAAGTGGTCGCAAAAAAAAAGCTAAGGCTACCAACATTTCCCCGCCAATTTTGGGTGGGAAATTTGTTATGGCGATCGTCGTCGCCGCATTCAATCGCGGATATAAGGTAGCGACGGAATATAATATAATCGACGATATCGGTACATATTAAGACTATCAATGACCGGATATACTGGCCGATATAATCGTCACCGATAGGTCTTTTTTCTTGTAGTGGACTAAGATAATGCAGAATAAATTATCATTAGCCTTAAAAAGTGTTAAACTGATACAATATAACAAACATCAAGTTTAACTGTAGTGGAACAAGAAATCCATTAAAAGAGTCAAGTAGAGAATAAAATTTACTATCTTTTATGATTTAAAAGGTTTTCATCACTTTTATCGTTGAGACTCGACAATAAATAATCCACCATCATCGAATCACCCCCGCACTACTGACTGATGATGATATTCTTTAGTATCACGACCACGAATTATCCATGCACTACTACTTAAGATAATCATGTTTTCATCAACGGTCCCGATCATGCCATAAAATAATTCATCTTTGCACTACGGCCAAAGAGAATCCATAGCCATAATCATACCAAAAATTGTCCATCAATGCACTACGGGCCAATGAGGACTTTTTCCACATCATTTGTAACATTACGGTCATGATTACAATCGAATAATCCTCGGTCATAATCATACCAAGTCCATCTATGCACTACGAGCCACGTATGACTTTCAACAAAATATAAACATGAGGATGATGGCAATGATATAAGAATTCAATAAATCAAGTTCAAGAATTAATTTATCTAGGAACTAATAACGTCCAAATTGTCAACATGATACTGCTTTGTAGAGTAAAATTCAAGAATGCTTAGAAGAATATTTCCATGAAAAGATACTGGATGAAGTGCAAATATCAAGGATATTCCATTAATTTCATGGAGTATAGAAGTCAAAACTTTAACCAACTAAGTATAATAAAGAATGGAATAACAAAAGAAATCACCATACATGCGATACTTCGCATAAACAAAGTTATTCAACCGAATAATAATAATCGAACCAAAGTCAAAGTAAATTATGCACCGTGAGGATGTTCCAATGTAATAATAAAGAATAGAATAACAACAAAAATCACCATGCATGCGGTTTCAGCGCCAGACGAAAGTTATTCAAATGTAATACAAAATAACGGAACCGTGTCATGCGTAATACACAAGCGGGATGTTCCAACATAATAGTAAAGACTGAACCAGGTCTGGCGTAATTCGCACATACAAGATATTCCAACAGAATAATAAAGAATAGAATAACAGGAGAATTTTACCAAGTATAGGGAAGTCCGCGTATACAGGTTATTCCAACAGATTAATAAAGAATGGAATAACAAAAGTTCTCTTCATGAATACAAAAGAAATAATACCCCTTACGGTTACAACAAATAATATTCTCTACTTTAGAAAGAAGAGTACTTGATATAGAAGTAGTGAAGTAGCAGAACACTTTTCTTCTTTCTCTCTATAGTTTCTCTCTCTAGAGTTTCAGTGAATTCGTAAGAAATAATGAATGAATGAGCTTCTATTTATAGAAAATGGGACTCACATAGTAACTAACTCATGAAACGGTCCGTATTGATTTACTTTAATCTGATGGTCCATATTTAAAGCAAAATCTTTTAAATAAAATATAATATATTCTATTTATAATCTAATAAAATGAATAACTTTATAAAAGATTTTACTACGCAAACACTATGCAGGCACTATGCAAACACTATGCATAATAAAATATAATATATTCTAATTATTGTCTAATAAAACAGATAACTTTATAAAAGTATTTTGTTTTATATAAAAAGATTTTACTATGCAAAACACTATGCAGACACTATGCAGCACTAATAGAATATAATATATTCTATTTATAGAATAACTTTATAAAAGTATTATGTTTTATATAAAAAGTTTTTTCTATTTTATTACATTAATAATACCAATAAAACAAAACTGAGTGACTTATCACGTAAGCATCAATAATCAATACCGTGTGCTACTATGCAAACACGCGTATTATTGTACTTTTACTACCGAGTAGTTCAATAGTATTAACGGTAAAACTTCCGCCATTATTTTCATAAAATATTTTTGTCATTTTCTCAATCCGACAATAATTCCGTTGCGAGGTCCACCAATGATTATACCGTCATACGGATATTTCCTGACCAAAAAGAATATTCTCCGACCAATCGAATATTATACAACAACTTGCATACTTTTCAAAATTTATAAATA
The DNA here is from genome assembly GCA_020205605.1 of Panax ginseng. Lineage (NCBI taxonomy): Eukaryota > Viridiplantae > Streptophyta > Magnoliopsida > Apiales > Araliaceae > Panax > Panax ginseng. The sequence continues at coordinate 130,218,976 of CM035140.1, forward strand.
CTACCTACAACTATAACATTATCTCAAATCCACACCATAATATTAAAAAAATATTTCGAGAAAATTAAATCTTTATTCATAAAATCTGGGGTCTCACAAATCTTTGATAATGAAAAATACTATGTAGTGACAATTATTGAAACAACAGTAATATAAATATCAACGCAATAATTATTGAATCAATAAAATAAAATACTGAACAGTAATTACTGTAACAATTATTGAGTAGTGCCTTCTTATGTAAGAATCAATAATTGGTGCAATCACACCGTAGCTCGCGGCAACAACGCCAGACATCGTGTGTTTTAACCACCGGGTATTCCAACAAGATAATAACTTGAATAACAACTACGCCGTTATTTATAAACAACTTATACTTGTCATTTTTTTTCATCCAATTGCTTTCCGTTATGGGGCCCACACAAGGCTGCGTCGTCATACGAATATTCCCCGACAGTAAGAATATTCCACGACCAAACGAATATTCTCCGATAAAAATGAATATTTTATAACCACTTGCTTATTTAAAATATTTGCGCATTTTACCCATAAATAACCACATTAATCAAATCAACCCTTACTATTTCAAAATAATAAATAGAGGAAATTAAATTTTATTTATTAATAATTTTGGGTCTTAAATTAAGTCAGAGTTTAATTGAACTTAGACTTGATAAAAGTCCGTCTAGACCGTCGAGACGTTAGAACTTTGTCGAACTCAAGTCAGACTGAAATAGTTTGACCTGATACTAAGTCTTATGTGTGTTATACTCTGATAGGGTTATGTGTTAAGGTTATTCTATGTATATATATATATATATATATATATATATATATATATATATATATAATAGTATTATATTGTGATGATATTATTCTAATATTGGAGATCTATATTACTAATATTAGGTCTTCGAATAAAGCGTTATAAATTGCGTAGCGGTAATCAACGGTTCAGGCAAGTTTATTTTTACTTAACTCTATTAAGAGTTGTTCATTCGGATATGCTTATGGATAATCATTGCTGATTTCCATGTAGAATTTGTACTCTATACATATTGCATGTTTAAGTTAGGTATGAAAGGCTGATCACCTTCATTACCAGTTGGTTCAGATATATTTATTCATGTTCAATACTTGTTCAGTCATAAATTTGTTCCTGCTAGTTCACAATTATATTGTTGAATTGTAGCCAGCTTATTATTCAAATTCTTTCAATCATGATATATCATTATATTATTGAACTTAAACTTGGTGGGCAATTCTTATGCTCACCCTTGCTATATCATGATAAAACATTGCAGATTAAGACGAACGCGTAGGATACAAGGAAAGGTTAAAGACAGTTCCAGCTTAAAGTTAATATGCACGATTAGTTTTGTAATAGTGTAGTTTGATAATAATGTTATAAATTAGATAGTTATGAATTGTGTATTAAGTTAAGGTTACTTGACCTTGGGGAATAGTGTGTAAATGTATTGTATAAACAATTTATGTTTATATCTTCTGTAATAATAGTAATAGTGATAGAATGATCGAACCGAATCCGCGGTGATTCGGGACCTCGAATTCGGGGCCCTCACAACTAATTCCCTCACTTTGGTCTTTGCGTCACGCAAGTATTATAAACAGGGTGGCGCCATGCTGGTCAATTCCACGATCCTGGATTTCCAAGTCTTTTTCTCAGTACGATTATTCTCGGACTCCTAACTTAGTCGTTATAAGTCGAAATTGGCTCGTTCAAAAGCCATTATCTCACATAACTCATGTACTTTGATTTCATTCAGATAAAAGTAGTTTTTAAATCCGTTAACAATGAATTCACTATTTAACGTCCTATTACACGTTCGTTTAACGTTTGAAAGCATTCATAGCTCGTTTCTTCGTTCTAAGTCGTAATTCGACGATTCTTGAGTCCACGACTCTCAAATACGTTATGCTACACGATGCCATTGAAAACCAAGGTTTTCAAGTTACACGGCAACTTTTGACTACTAATTTGAAAATTCTACGTTTTCAACGTTTAACGCATAATCCCGTAAATTTCGCCATAACTTCGTTACTCGAGTTTTATACGCCAAATCAAATGGAACAACTCCATTGACTCAATATCTAAATCCTAACCAAACAAAATGCACATACCCTATGATGGTTTTCAATTTGTCCATCAACAACCAAATAAACGCTTAACAGTTTTCTTTGATTAAACTTATTTAACTTCTTATGATTACTAACCATACATGACTTATAACGATTTAATCCACTATTATCCATCCTTATTACTCCGAAAGAGACATGTTCCACCAATTTATACTTCTCTATAAAAAAGAAATCGAAAAAGATCTAAGACTAATGTTTACAAAATATTACCTTAACGTTCTTCGTGTTCTTGAATAAACTTGATGTTTTGCTTGGATTGATATCAATTACTTGTTAAAGCTCCTTTCTCTCTCTCTCTCTCACTCTCAATTTATTGGTCAAGTTTGGTAAAACAACCAAATGGACCACCTAGCCTTCCTTTTATAGAAAAGTCTAATGGAGGGTAAAATGGTCATTAAGCCCACCTCCTTACTATTCACCTCCTTACTATTCCTTTACTTAGCCACCAAGTAAATTCACTTTACATGGCCACCAAGTGGCCGACCCATATGGTCCATGGGTCCCCCCATGGGTTGCCCCATGGGTTTTACCCATCCGGTAACCCATCGGTTCGATCCGCGATTTGTTTTCTTAGTTTGGGCCTTAGCATTAATTCTTATTGGGCCTATCTTGGGCTCAACTTAACAATGCATTGGGCTTGACATAATCCAAGTCCAATTGGATTCTACAAAGTCCATGAACTCAAAGTCCAATAAGACTAATCGTATTCTACGTATACCATTCTCGTATTCTCTTCGTATATAGTTCGTATGATATTCGTATTATACGTCGTAATAATGTTGACAATTTGGACGCTATTTATTTCTGGATAAATTAAATTATAAATCTTTAAAATTTATCTTGAACTTGTTTTATTGAATTATTATGTCATTGTCATCATCCTCATGCTTATATTGTGATGAAAGTCATCTATGGCTTACGTGCATAGATGGACTTGGTATGATTATGACAAAGGATTATTCGAAATAATCATGACCGTAATGTGACGAATGATGTGGTGAAAGTCCTCAATGGCCTGTAGTTCATTGATGGACAGTTGTTGGTATGATTATGACCATGGATTATTCAATATAATCATGACCATTGATGATTATATAAATATCCTTGGCCGTGATACAGGGATGATTCAATTTTATTTATTAAGCTGAGTTTCTGCGATAAAGTTAATTTAAAACTTTTTAAATCATAGAAGATAGTAGATTTTATGCCCTACTTGACTCTCCTAATGGATTGCTTATTCTGATGCAATTGTTGATCTAAAACTTGTTGTCTATTATATTCTATCAGTTTTTATACTGTTGAAGGCTAAGGATAATTTATTCTGCATTATCTTAGTCATAATATTTCTTACTAGGCTAGTTGAGCTCACCCTTTCTTTCACTGTTCTCTTCAGGAAATGAGAATATAGCTGGGACGAGTCGGGGAATGGATTGACGGTCCAGATGGTTGTTTTAGTAGTCCTCACTATTCTATAAAATAGTATGACAATAAATGTAATGAGGACTCCATTGAGTGTGGATATTTTCTAGATGACAATATTTTTATTAAAACTCTTAGATTATGTTTTGTCGTATTTTACACGACTGTTGTATAATTAAGTTGTATTTAAATTTTGTACCATGTATTTGGCAACTCAAGATTGGTGACGTATACCTATTTTGGGGGCGTCACAGTTGGTATCAAAGCTTAGTGATATGATCCCTGGCTGAGATGTGAGACAAGAACTAGGAGGGGAGAGACGGGGAATTCCTTTGCTAGTATGACATATCTAAGTTTATTTAGTATTTAATTGGTCAGTCAGAGTATAGGGATAATATGTGATATGTTAATTAACCCTTGTTTTGTGGCAGTATTTAAAAATGGCATCCGAAAATGTTGAGATAAGCAATGAAGCACATGATACCGTTGAGTCACCAACGATCAATACCCAGGATAATGTGCAACAGGAAGACAATAATCCTCAGGTAAACAATAACACCGATGAAATGGTGAACGATGGGATGTCAATTCATGCAATATCAAAGTAGAGCGCTCTCTGCTCAAAATATCTGGTGGAAACACTGGCAACTCTCGGACGGTCACTGCTAAACAGTTCAAGGAGCTGGGACCACCGGAGTTTATTGGAGAGCCAAAACCACTTAAGGCGGAGACATGAATAAAGCAGATCACCAAGATATTTGAGTTCTTGGGATGCTCCGAGGAGCAAAAGGTTACCTTTACCACCTTTATGTTGCGAGGAGAGGCAGATTACTGGTGGGAACGGGTAAAGCGTACTCAACCTGCCGCACTGAAGATGTCTTGGGGGAAATTCCAAGAACTGTTCAACGACAAGTAATTTCCCGAAAGTATTCGTCACATGAAGGAGGTAGAGTTCATCAAGCTAGAGCAGAACAATATGACCGTGTCACAATACGAAGCTAAGTTTGCCGAGTTGTCCCGGTTTGTATCCCACTTGGTTGATAATGAGGAGAGAATGACGCGGATGTTTCTAAGAGGTTTGAAACCTGAGATACGTCAATACTTAATTTCTTACAAACTATGTTAGTATTCATATGTTGTAAATAGGGCTCAGTTATTGAAGCGCGATAACGAGTTAACCCAACCAAGAGAGAGCAGCCGACAAAATGATAATACCAGTGGTAGCAGTCATCGAAGTGGTGACAACAAACGTGGAGGGAATCAACATGCCAAAAATGGTAACCACTTCGGTGGTAATCATGGCCAAGATAATGGAAGTGGAAATTTCAAGAAGAGGAGATTCAACAATGATGGAAAGACGTCATCACCAGCACTTGTTGTTAAGGAAGGGGAACGGCAGCCAATCGTATGTTACAAATGCGGAGGGGAGGGACATATCAGTCTGAACTGTACGCAGCAATCCAAAGCGTGTTATAATTGTGGAAGAGAAGGTCACCTTGCCCAATTTTTTCGTGCACTGAAGTCAAGTCCAGTTGGGATGGAGGCATCAAAGGTCGTCCCAGACAAGACAAAACTGGTAGTTTAAGGGAGAGCGTTTGTTGTAACCTCCCAAAAAGCGAGAAATCCGAACGAGGTGATCACTGGTAAGCTAATCATAAACTCTAGCGAAGTTTATACTTTATTTGATGTCGGTTCTATCCATTCTTTTATTTCTCCTACTTGCGCTAAACGTTTAAATTTGACTCCGGAGAAATTAGACTTTGATTTATCTGTTGAAAATCTGTTGGGAGAAACCTTCATCACATCCACTGTTTATAAGTCTTGTTTGATTTAAATCGGTAACCGCACGTTACCTATCGATCTTATCTCCTTAAAAATACTTGCATTTTACGTAATTTTAGGGATTGATTGGTTAACTACTCATCATGCTAAAATTGATTATTTTCATACGGTTGTTAGCTTTCATATTCCTAATCAACCTATTATGCGAATTCAAATGACCAAACCATTAAAATCAATCATGGTCATCTCAAGCCATAAAGCTATTCGTTTATTGAAAAACAGATGTCAAGCTTTCTTAGCTCATGTCACAGATTTAAACAAAAATACGTCAGATTTGAATGATATTTCTATTGTTAATAAATTTCCTGACGTATTCCACAAAAAACTTCCTGGCCTACCCCCGGAGCGTGAAATCGAGTTTGGTATCGACCTTGAACCCAGGTCAAAACTCATTTTCAAAGCCACATATTGAATGGCTCCTATTGAACTTCAGGAGTTAAAAACCCAACTACAGGAATTATTAGACATCAGTTTCATTCATCCGAGTACGTCTCCTTGGATGCTCCTGTTCTATTAGTGAAGAAGAAAGATGGAAGTATGCGACTTTGTATTGATTATCGAGAGTTGAATCATGTCACCATAAAAAATAGGTACCCGTTGCCTCGCATTGATGACCTGTTTGACCAGTTGCAAGGAGCCAAATTCTTTTCAAAGATTGATCTTCATTCCGGATATCATCAGTTGAAGATTAAAAATGATGACATTCCAAAGACTTCTTTCAGAACTCGGTACGGGCATTATGAATTCCTAGTCATGTCTTTTGGATTGACTAATGCTCCTGCTGCCTTCATGGACATGATGAACCGAGTATTCAAGGAATATTTGGATCATTTTGTGGTCCTCTTTATTGATGACATCCTCATATACTCCAAAATCCGTGAAGACCATGAGCAACACTTGAGGCTGATACTTCAAAAGCTTCTTGAAAATAAGCTTTATGCCAAGTTGAAGAAATGTGAGTTCTGGCTTGAGGAAGTTGCATTCCTTGGGCACGTGATATCAAATCATGGTATATCTGTTGACCTAGCAAAGATTGAAGCAATTCAAAGTTAGAACAGCAACCAAAGTCGATGGATCAAGCATCGTAGCTTTCTCGGCTTAGCTGGTTATTATCAGAGATTCGTGGAAGGATTTTCTCGAATCGCTACTCCATTAACTCAGCTGACTCAAAAAGATACAAAGTTCGATTAGAGCGAGGAATGTGAGAAGAGTTTTCAAGAACTTAAGAGAAGACTCATTTCAGCACCTGTTCTGACAATACCATCTGGCTCGGAGGGATTTGTCATTTACAGTGATGCTTCAGGCAAAGGGTTAGGATGTGTTCTCATACAACATAGGAAAGTCATAGCCTATGCCTCACGACAACTTAAAGAATATGAGAGGAATTATCCTACTCGTGATCTAGAGTTAGCAGCACTCATTTTTGGGCTTAAGATTTGGAGGCATTACTTGTATGGAGAGAAGGTCGAGATCTATACGGATCATAAAAGCCTCAAATATTTCTTCACTCAAAAGGAACTCAACATGCGATAACGACGATGGCTTGAGCTGTTGAAAGATTATGATCATACCATCCAATACCATCTTGGAAAAGCGAACGTAGTAGCTGACGCATTGAGTAGAAGATCATATAAGGGTACGAGTGCAATATTTTCAATGCAAAGACCCATTTTGTATGACTGACAAAGGAAGGAGATAGAGTTAAAGACTCCAGGGACCCATGTGATGATGGCGAATATACGAGTAGAACCGACTTTAATTGATAAAGTTAAAGCTGCTCAAGCTACAGACCTGAAGCTGATGCGTATGAGGAAGAAAGTGCAAGAAGGTGCTATTCCGGAAGCAAGAATCAATGAAGAAGGAATACTTCGAGTCAACTCTAGACTTTGTGTTCCTAACGATTCTGACTTGAAGAATAAAATCATGATGGAGACGCACAACACACCGTTTGCAATCCATCTTGGGAGTACCCAAATGTATCGTGATCTTCGACATACATTTTGGTGGAGCAATATGAAAAAAGAGATAGCGGGGTTTATCTCAAGGTGTCTAACTTGTCAACGAGTCAAGGCGGAGCATCAAGTGCCAAAAGGTCCATTGCAACCACTTGAAATTCTAGAATGGAAGTGGGAGCACATTACCATGGATTTCGTTACTGGTCTTCCCAAGGTTTCTCAAGGCATAGATGCAATTTTGGTCATTGTTGATAGATTGACCAAATCTGCTTACCGATTCGAGAAACTTATACACTTGAACGTCTTGCTCGTATGTACATAAATGAGATTGTAAGATTTCATGGTATGCCAGTATCCATAGCTTCTGATCGAGACCCAATATTCACTCCAAGATTTTGGGTTAGTTTGCAAAAAGCTATGGGCAAGGATTTACAATTTAGTTCGGTATATCATCCTCAAACGGATGGGCAGTCGGAAAGGACTATTCAAACTCTTGAAGATTTATTAAGACTCTGTGTCCTTAACTTCAAGGGAAGTTAGGACAAGTTCTTACCATTGCTGGAGTTTTCCTACAAGAATAGTTATCAAGAAAGTATTGGCATGGCTCCATTTGAGGCGTTGTATAGAAGAAAGTGTCGTTCTACAGTATGCTGGGATGAGGTGGGTGAAGCAACGTTGTTGGGACCGGAGTTAGTACGTATGACTATGGAAAAGATTCAAACGATCCGACAACGTATAAAAACCTCACAAGATCTACAAAAGAGTTATGCTGATCTTCATCGAAAGGACATGGAATTCAATATTGGAGATCATGTGTTGTTACGTGTTGCTACATGGAAAGATGTTACGAGATTTGGAAAGAGAAGAAAGCTCAATCCTCGATTCATTGGCCCATTTTTAATCATCGATCGTGTAGGAACTGTGGCCTATAGACTCGCCTTACCGCCAAGTAAGTCTCGTGTTCATAACGTTTTTTATATATCTATGTTACGTAAATATGTGAGACCCGAACCACATTATTGAATTAGAACCGGACGAGATAGTGGAAGATTTAACGTATGAAGAGGTACCTGTTAAAATCTTGGATAAGAAGGATCATATTCTACGCTCTAAGGTTATACCTCAAGTCAAAGTTTTGCGGAGAAACCACGATGTTGTGGAAATGACCTGGGAGTTAGAATCTGAAATGAAGTCAATGTATCCTCACCTCTTCGACATACCAGGTACGCACCCTAATTTCGAGGATGAAATTTCATAAGAAGGGGAGGTTGTAAGACCTCAACTTTTATGAATAAAGATTAATTTTTCTCGAAATATATTTTTGAATATTATGGTTTGGATTTGATATAATGTTATAGTTGTTGGTAATATTTACAAATTTTGCAAAGTAAGCAAGTGGTTATATAATATTCGATTGGTCAGGGAATATTCGTTTTAACAGGGAATATTCGTACGACGGCACAATCTTTGGTGGACCCCACAATGAAAGTATTGTCGTAGTTAGAAAACGACATAATTAACTTTTTATAAAAATAACGGCGAAAGTTTTACCGTTAAACTATTGAACTACCCGGTGGTAAAAGTACAGTAATACGTGTGGTTGCATAGTAGCACACGGTATTGATTATTTATGCTTACGTGAGAAGTCACTCAGTTATACTCAATTATTGCTACAGTAATTGCTGCATAATATCTCTCATATTATTGATTCAATTATTATCACAATATCATATGCATAATATTTTATATTATTAAATCAATAATTGAGACGACAAAGTTATTCATATTATTATTTACAATATTGACAATGTCTAGAAGTTCTGTCAAGGAGAGGTTTGGTCACCTAATTGCGCGCCAATAAGGAAAAATCCTTATCGGAAAGCCCCCTCTTTCCTTGGAACGACCTGGTTGTTAAATATTGTGAGTTATAATATTAATGATGAATAAGTTTGTGTTGATTAAAGATGAAATTTATAGTTCCATTGTGTGGGAATTATTAGTGTTAGTGGAAATCGACATTTATTTCGATAATAATTAATGTCGGGAGGTTATCTTGACCAATCGGGTAATTCACCAGATAAATGAGCAATTAATTACTATTAATTCACATGCTTATAACTATGTGTTCACATGTGTGTACTATTGATTCACATGATTTACTATTAGGGGAGTTGGTGCAAGATTGATAATACTTGCATGACTAAATTAAAAATAGAGGTATAGATGAAGGTACTATACTGTAATTAGTTTTTTCACATGATTATACTATTAAGTCACATGAATGAACTATTAATTCACATTATTTACTATTAGGGGAGGTGGTGCAAGTTTGATAATACTTGCAGGACTAAATTAAAAATGAAAAAAAAGAGGAAGGTATTATATTGTAATATTTTGAGCCCCAAAACGTGAAATTATCGAAACTCTATTTTCCTATAAATAGAAGCTCATTCTTCTTTCATTCTCACCAATTCATTAAGTCTCACAAGAGCAATTATTATAGAGAGAAATTATAGAGAGAAAGAAGAAGAGAAGTCTGCTACTTCACTATTCCAGTATCCAGTTTCTTCTAAGGTAAGGGGTATTATTTCTTTCGTATTCATGAAGAGAGTTATTTTCTTTCAATACTCGTAAGGGTTGTTATTCTATTTTTTATTATTCTGTTAGAATAACCTGTCTGTGAGGTCTATCGCATGCCTGGTGAATTCTTCTGTTATTCCATTCTTTATTATTTTGTTGGGATAACCTGTCTGTGCGGTCTATCGCATGCCTGGTGAATTCTTCTGTTATTACATTCTTTATTATTCTATTGGGATAACCTGTCTGTGCGGTCTATCGCATATCTGGTGAATTCTTCTGTTATTCCATTCTTTATTATTCTGTTAGAATAACTAGTCTGTGCTGTCTATCGCATGCCTGGTGAATTCTTTTGTTATTATATTCTTTATTATTCTGTTGGAATAACCTGTCTACGCGGGCTACCGCATGCATGGTTAATTCTTCTGTTATTCCATTTTTTTATTTTTCTGTTGGAATAACCTGTCTATGTGGACAACCGCATGCATGGTGAATGATCCTTCATATTCATTCCTTATTAAATTATGGAAATGATCTGTCTACGTGGATTACCGCATGGCAGAAAAAAATCCATTAGCAGTTTCATATATTCTATTATACTCAGTTGGTTAAAGTTTTGGCTTCTATACTCCATGAAATTAGTAGAATATCCTGGATATTTACATTTCATCCAGTATCTTTTCATGGAAATATTCTTCTGAGCATTCTTGAATTTTACTCCACAAAGTAGTATCATGTTGACAATTTGGACGTTATTTATTTCTAGATAAATTAAATTATAAATCCTTAAAATTTATCTTGAACTTGTTTTATTGAATTATTATGTCATTGTCATCATCCTCGTGCTTATATTGTGATGAAAGTCATCTCTGGCTTACGTGCATAGATGGACTTGGTATGATTATGACCAGGGATTATTCGGTATAATCATGACCGTAATATGACGAATGATGTGGTGAAAGTCCTCATTGGCACATGTAGTTCATTGATGGATGGATTGTTGGTATGATTATGACCGTGGATTATTTGGTATAATCATGACCATTGATGATTACATGAATATCCTTGGCCGTGATGCGGGGATGATTCGATTTTATTTATTGTTGAGTCTCAAATGATAAAGTTGATGAAACACTTTTTAAATCATAGAAGATAGTAGATTTTATGCCCTACTTGACTCTCCTAATGGATTTCTTATTCCGCTACAGTTGTTGATCTAAAAATTGTTGTCTATTATATTCTATCAGTTTTTATACTGTTGAAGGCTAAGGATAATTTATTCTGCATTATCTTAGTCATAATATTTCTTACTGGGCTAGTTGAGCTCACCCTTTCTTTCACTGTTCTCTTCAGAAAATGAGAATATAGCTGGGACGAGTCGGGGAACGGATTGACGGTCCAGATGGTTGTTTTAGTAGTCCTCACTATTCTATAAAATAATGTGATAATAAATGTAATGAGGACTCCATTGAGTGTGGATATTATCTAGTGACAATATTCTTATTAAAACTCTTAGATTATGTTTTGTCGTATTTTACACGACTATTGTATAATTAAGTTGTATTTGAATTTTGTACCATGTATTTGGCGACTCAAGATGGGTGACGTATACCTATTTTGGGGGCGTCACAATTAGCGTGGGATAGCGTTATCAATTCTATATTAAAAGACTTGTAAATAAATCAATCAACTCTTAAGATTAGTCTAGCCGAATTAAATCTGGCATCGACCCTTTCGTAAAACAATTCATGCATCTCATAACATGAATCACAGAAAACTTGGCTAACACGAAGGTTAGACAAGCGTTAAGAAAACTTTCCTTCAAGCGTCTTCAAATAAATATTCAACAATTCTCAGTCTTTACAGTCTCTACATGATATATTCATATAGCACACTGTAATTAGCTACCAAACAATCTAATCACATTGTATTTACCAACTTCTTTCTCTTCTATAACTTAACCGAATTTATTTATTTAATAAACCTCGTTTTAAGTACGTATCTGCCCTTACGGCTTATTATCGTTCATCGTTTCATTACTAATAAACCACGTTCAATTCATAAGGTCATCACTATATATGTGATATAGGAATGGTCTTAACATGCATATGGAGTATATTCACTTGCCCCATAACTGTCTTGCAACATTGGGTTCAAAATAACTAACTCTATCTTGTCCCATGTCTGGCCACTTCTGGCCATCTCCTCTCTTTACCATTCGCGTTCTTGGCGCTTAACTAATGTTGTCAACCCTTGTCTTGGTGCTACTGTATGAGACTTCTATGCTGAGTAGTGCGCTATGGCTGCTGACTCTCGAGTAGCTACTTCCTCACCCGGTCTTTGTTGTTGTAGTATTATAGCTTGGGGTGGCAATGCGGCGTCGACCCTGAGCCCTGGATTTCCAAGTCTTTTTCTCAGTTCGATTCTTCCCGGACTCCTAACTTGGTCATTATAAGTTGGAATTGGCTCGTTCAAAAGCCATTATCTCACATAACTCATGTACTTCGATTTCATTCGGACAAAAGTAGTTTTTAAATTCGTTAACAATGAATTCACTATTTAACGTCCTATTACACGTTCGTTTAACGTTCGTGAGCGTTCATAGATCGTTTCTTCGTTCTAAGTCGTAATTCGACGATTCTTGAGTCCACGACTCTCAAATACGTTATGCTACATGATGCCATTGAAAACCAAGGTTTTCAAGTTACACAACAACTTTCGACTACTAATTCGAAAATTCTATGTTTTCAACATTTAACGCATAATCCTGTAAATTTCGCCATAACTTCGTTACTCGAGTTTTATACGCCAAATCAAATGGAACAACTCCATTGATTCAATATCTAAATCATAACCAAACAAGATGCACATACCTTATGATGGTTTTCAATTAGTCCATCTACAACCAAATAAACGCTTAACGGTTTTCTTTTATTAAACTTACTTAACTTCTTATGATTACTAACCATACATGACTTATAATGGTTTAATCCACTATTATCCATCCTTATTACTCCGAAAGAGACATGTTCCGCCAATTTATACTTCTCTATAAAAAAGAAATCGAAAAAGATCGAAGACTAATGTTTATGAAATATTACCTTAGCGTTCTTCGCGTTCTTGAATAAACTTGATGTTTTGCTTGGATTGCTATCAATTACTTGTTAAAGGTCCTCTCTCTCTCTCTCTCTCAATATATTGGTCAAGTTTGGTAAAACAACCAAATGAACCACCTAGCCTTCCTTTTATAGAAAAGTCTAATGGAGGGTAAAATGGTCATTAAGCCCACCTCCTTACTATTCACCTTCTTGCTATTCCTTTACTTAGCCACCGAGTAAATTCACTTTACATGGCCACCAAGTGGCCGACCCATATGGTCCATGGGTCCCCCCATGGGTTGCCCCATGGGTTTTACCCATCTGGTAACCCATCGGTTCGATCCGCGGTTTGTTTTCTTAGTTTGGGCCTTAGCATTAATTCTTATTGGGCCTATCTTGGGCTCAACTTAACAATGCATTGGGCTTGACATAATCCAAGTCCAATTGGATTCTACAAAGTCCATGAACTCAAAGTCCAATAAGACTAATCGTATTCTACGCATATCATTCTCGTATTCTCTTCGTATATAGTTCGTATGATATTCGTATTTTACGTCGTAATAATCTTTATACTATACTTGTATAATAACTAGTATCATACTCGTATTTCTCACGTATAATAACCCTAATCATTATACGTAGCTACTTAATTCTCGGAACTCGCTTTTCTTAACCCTTAGGTTTTATGTCCGCAGGCGAAAAATTTGTTTGTCATAACTGAAATATTATTGAATATTCCATCACGTCTTACAATTCTATCATTACGCGTTTCTCAGAAATTCAAACTTAATCTCCGAGCAGAAACGGATGAATAGTATTTTTACGAAAATTTCTCGAAAAACCATTATTTTCGTCTTGGAAATTTAAAACAATTAATCCTAGCACATAGCCAAAATACTAACCACATCTGCACATTCTAGGTCATAGAACGACCTTCAAATAGCTTACTGACATAAATAATCAATTAAATTCATTTAATTCAAATAATCAAATAAAATTTAATTTGTAAGACCCCGACTTTTATGAATAAAGATGAATTTTCTATAAATATCATTTTTGAATATTATGGAATGAATTTGATATAATATTATAGTTGTGGGTAATATTTATAAATTTTGCAAAGTACGCAAGTTGTTATATAATATTCGATTGGTCGGGGAATATTCGTTTTAACAAGGAATATTCGTACAACGGCACAATCGTTAGTGGACCCCACAACGGAATTATAGTCGGATTGAGAAAACGACAAAAATACTTTATGAAAATAACGGCGAAAGTTTTACCGTTAACTGTTGAAACACCCAGTGTTAAAAGTACAGTAATACGCGTAGTTGCATAGTAGCACACAGTATTGATTATTGATGCTTACGTGAGAAGTCGCTCAGTTTTGTTCAATTATTGTTACAGTAATTGTTGCATAGTATCTCACGTTATTTGATTCAATTATTGTTAATATTTTATAATCAATAATTGAGATGACAAAGTTATTAATATTATTATTTGCAATATTAACGATGTTTAAAAGTTCTGTCAAGGAGAGGTTTGGTCACCTAATTGCGCGCCAATAGAGAGAAATCCTTATTGAAAAGCCCCCTCTTTTCTGGGAACGACCTGGTCGATTAATATTGTGAATTATAATAATGATGGTGAGTTTTGTTTTATTAGTATTATTAATATAATAAAATGTAAAAGCTTTTATATAAAAATGTAATATTTTTATAAAGTTATTCATTTTATTAGACTAATGGTAAAATCTTTTTATATAAAATAGAATACTTTTATAAAGTTATCTATTTTATTAGACAATAATTAGAACATATTATATTTTATTATGCATAGTGTCTGCATAGTGTCTGCATAGTGTTTGCATATTAAATTTTTTTATTTAAAACAGAATACTTTTATAAAGTTATTCGTTTTATTAGATTATAAATAGAATATATTATATTTTATTGTAAACCAATCTGGACCGTCCATTTAAAGTAAATCAATCTGGACCGTTCATGAATTAGTTACTATGCAATCCATTCTTCTATAAATAGAAGCTCATTCCTTCATTATTTCATACAAATTCACTGAAACTCTAGAGAGATAAACTATAGAGAGAGTTCTTCTTCTATAATCTTGAGCGTATTTCTTTAGAGTTTAAGAAAGCTTTAAGCGTAGTGCAAGTTTTCTTTGAGTATATCCTCGCCTACCAAATAAAAATACTCTTCTTTTACTAGGTAAGGGATATTATTTGTTGTACTAGTTTAGGGTATTCCTTCTTTCTTATTGGTGAAATTTTTTGTTATTCCATTCTTTATTATTACATTGGAATAACTTTTGTATCATGCTGGATACCTATACTTGGTGAAATTTTTTTATTATTCCATTATTTATTATTCTGTTGGAACATCCTGTCTGTGCGTTTACGCATGACCTGGTTCCGTTGTTTATTATTCTGTTGGAACATCCTGTCTATGCATTTACGCATGACCTGGTTCCATTATTTATTATTCTGTTGGAATATCCTTTCGATGCGTTTACGCATGACCTGGTTCCATTATTTATTATTCTGTTGGAATATCCTGTCGGTGCGTTTACGCATGACCTGGTTCCATTATTTATTATTCATTGGAATAACTTTTCTGCATTTGATCTATCGCATGCCTGGTGATTTCTTTTGTTATTCCATTCTTTATTATACTCAGTTGGTTAAAGTTTTGACTTCTATACTCCATGAAATTAGTGGAATATCCTTGATATTTGTGCTTCATCCAGTATCTTTTCATGAAAATATTCTTCTGAGCATTCTTGAGTGTTACTCTACAAAGAAGTATCATGTTGACAATTTGGACATTATTAGTTCCTGGATAAATTAATTCTTGAACTTGTTTTATTGAATTCTTATATCATTGTCATCATCCTCATGTTTATATTATGTTGAAAGTCATATGTGGCCTGTAGTGCATAGATGGACTTGATATGATTATGACCAGGGATTATTCGGTGTAATCATGACCGTAATGTTACAAATGATGTGGAAAAAGTCTGCATTGACCCGTAGTGCATTGATGGACAGTTGTTGGCATGATCATGACCATTGATGAATACACGAATATCCTTGGTTGTGGTGCATGCATAATTTGTGGTTATGATACTAATGAATATCATTTGACGTGAGTCTTGGGGATGATGTGGATTATTTATTATCTTTGAGTCTCAAATGATAAAAGTGATGAAAAACTTTTAAATCATAGAAGATAGTAGATTTTATTCTCTACTTGACTCTTCTAATGGATTGCTTGTTCATTGCAGATTAAACTTGATGTTTGTTATATTTTATCGGTTTAACAACTTTGTTGAAGGCTAATGATAATTTATTCTACATTATCTTAGTCATAATATTTCTTCTTGGGCTAGTTGAGCTCACCCTTTTGCTTTCATTGTTCTCTCTGAGAAATGAGAACGTAGCGAGGGGACTAGTTGGGGAACAGTGATGGTCCGGATAATAGCATTAGTAGTCCTCACTATTCTATGAAATAGTGTGATAATAAATGTAATGAGGACCCCCATTGAGTTTGTATATTGTCTAGATGACAATATTTGTATTAAAACTCACAGCATATGTTTAGTCGTATTTTACACGACTGTTGTATAATTAAGTTGTATTTGAATTTTGTACCATGTATTTGGCGACTCAGAATAGATGATGTATACCAATTTTGGGGAGTCACATAATTCACATAAAGATCCGATTTTCTCAGGCGTTACAAATTTCTTCATCCAAATAGCCTCCTTTACAGCTTCACTTGCTGCTATGTACTCTGCCTCTGTTACTGAATCAGCAACTGTTTGCTACTTAGAACTATTCCAACTCACTACGCCACCATTTATGGTCACGTACCCCGAAACGGATTTACTGTCATTTTGGTCCTTTTGAAAACTTGAGTCTGTATAGCCCTCTAGTTTCGATTTAGACCCAACGTAGACAAGAAATACATCCTTAGTTCTTCTTAAGTACTTTAAGATATTTTTCACTGCCTTCTAGTGTACTTCTCTTGGGTTCGAATGATATCTGTTTGTTACACTAAGTGCATGAATGACATATGGTCTAGTGTACATCATATCGTATATGATAGATCCTAATATTGTTGAAGCATAAGGAATCTTACTCATACGGTCTTTCTCCTCAGGTGTCTTTGGGCTTGTTTCTTGGAGAGATGTATTGCATGGCTCATCGACATGAAACCTCTCTTGGAATCTTCCATGCTAAACTTCTTTAGTATAGAGTCTGTAACGCCCCGAAATACGATTTATCTTCACACCCGAATTCCGTACGTCACGAGTACATCATTCATCCAACATACATCATTATATACTAAAATATAACGACATACACTCTCAAATCCCAGGTTCTGGAAACCTTATAACCTTTTTCATTACAAATAATAATAAATACATTATTCATTTTATCTTACAAGAGTGACTTTTATCTGCCACCAAGGATACATAATAGTTCATTAGACTAGTCTATTGTTCAGTTTTATCTTTCTATATTACAAGTCTTCATTTGATCTTCTCGCTCATTCACCTTCTGAATGGTACTTCATCTGGATACCGTCAGCTTGATCTTTACGGGATCCTTAAGTTCTTCTAACCTTGTTCGCTGAAAATTGTTTTTCATTTAAAGCGAGAGTAAGCATTCAATTGCCCAGCAAGTCATAACAGTTGAACAAACAACTTCAGAATTAAAACATTTCTTTAGAACTTCTATAACCGAACAAAGGTTATGAAGCAGCTGGAATAATAGGAATAGTCTCGATTCTTATCATCTTAAAACATCAATAACTTTCACTTTGAAATACTTGCATTCCTTTACCTTTTTCATACACATCATATCTGGCTAGAATCATTAGCACAATAACAGTTCATGTATAAACAGAACATACTTGTATTGAACAGCTCAATCACAGAACAATGCATATCATAGAAACACCGAAGTGTTCAAATTGTGGCTCAAGGCCTCATACGTTCTACCACATTGTATAAATATCGCACATTCGCACATAGACAGAACTTCTCAAGTACAACATCTGAGAAGTTTAAGAAACTAGCATTCATGTAATATGAATGAAGTTAGGAAACTTGCCTTACGCCCAGCTACAGCTTACGTTGAATTGCTCATTTCAATTCCTATATAACACATAAGGAGAAAACATAAACACCAATTAATCATATATTGAACTTACACATTGGTTTACTTAATTTTACTTCTTAGAATTCATGTTCTTGCAATATAAGTTTACGCGACTAACTTCCTTTACCAGTTTACGGCTTTATGACATACGGAGATGTCTTACTCAAAACGTTCATCATGTTGGATGATTTATATTCTTATCTTCTTCTTATAACTTCCCTAGGACTCAGCACACATCGCTTCTCTGCTAGTAGTCCATATAGTACTCTGAGTTGTTTCCCACAAACAACAAACAAACAAGTTCTCGTCTCATCTACACTGCCATCACATTAAGTTAGATCGGTTGCCAGTTTCGTATATACCTTCGCTCTCTAAAGGAATTGTTTAGCCCAGCTCTCATATGTCAACCATCAAAGTTACGATTGTACTACAACCTAACTTCTCTTAACTTATACAAACTATTAAACTATAATGTTCGATTAAGTCAATTTCTTATTCCTTACGGCTTTCTGGCAACTAATTGTCATACTTCAAGATTCATTCCTTATCGACTCACATTCGCCTTTCATTAATCTTATTACTATTCGTTATGGCTTTCTTGATAATTCATATCTTATTAATACTTTCGTTATCCATTACATGAACCCCATGTTCATTACCCTCGTCGCTCAACCTCTAAGGAATCACAACCATAGCAATCCCTTACGTCCATTCATTGCGACTACGGTCCCCGGATATCGGTTACGTAACCCGTGTTTATATTCTTTGTCATTTAGTCTCGTTTAATCTTTATGTTCAACCTTTAATAAAGGCTTAAGTCATTTGCTTAAGTTTTATTTTAGGTTAACTCTATGTTCATATTTATTTCTTGCACATCCCCCATTAATTGAGCATTTAAAATCTCATTATTGGACCTTGCCCTGCATCGGCGCCGGTTCCTTCTTTAACTCTCGCGCCGCGACGCCACTCTCCAGGAGTTGATGGTCGAGCTCACGCTGCGGTGCCACATTCCAAAGCTCAGTAAGTGACTGGCCTTTGAGCCCTAAACCCTAGAAAATATTCTAAGTCTTGAATCAAGTTTGAGACGCTTACTTCCCGATCTCATAACTCCTTTGTTATAACTCAGAACGAGGTCGTTCCAAAGCCATTATCTTCCTTATCTTACGTAATTCAATACCCCTCAGACAGAACTTCATTCTGAAGCCATCAACGTGCCATTCGATTGGCTTGATCTTCACCCTTCGTTCATTTTTATGCTTTTAACACTCTTCGTTCGTCCGTTATTCGGTCATCCGAACTCAGAACTCGTTTGTTCTTGAGTCCACGACTCACGTTTTCTATGTTCTCTTACTTTCTTATGAAACCCTACCCACTCGAGTTCATTTACTAACTTTCTAATTCTCGTTTGTCTTTTATGAAATTTTCGCCATAACTTCATTATAGTTAAGTTGTAATCCGTTCTTCATGAACGTTTCTACCGTTCCTAACCAAGCAATACACATATAACTTATACGCGATGGTTTTAAACTTGTCCATCAACAACAATTATCCTATGATGGTTTTAAATTTGTCCATCAACAACGTTCTTCGTGTTCTTCGCGTGTTCTTCGTGTTCTTCGTTCGTTCCTCATTTTTAATTGATATTTTAGATTACGATTTCACTTTTTATTAGAATTTGATGTTATAGAACATCATTCCTTACTTATTTCACCTACTTATTCATATAATCCACTCGGATCGTTCTAATTCATTACGAATCTTATACTTCCTTAAGAAATTTATTTACTAAACTTTAAATTCTTATTTCTTCATTTTCTTATGATTTCAACCATATGAAATCATTCCAATCTTCTTTTAATTCTTAATCCTATTAAGTTATGTTTTTAAACATAGATCTTAAAGAAATTTAAAAAGAGACTAAGTTTCGGATTATCGTTCTCCTTTAATCTTCTCCCGTCGGACAAAGTTTGCACATGAGCAAGCTCTTCCTCCTCCTTCTCCTTCTCATCCGACCTCTCTTTCTCTCTCTCTCTCTCTCAAGTTGGAGGATTTTCAAAATCCCAAAATAATGAGCTCAAGCTTCCTATTTATAGAATTTCCAAGCTAGGGGTATTTTAGTCATTTCGCCCCCAACCTCCTTATTATTCACACCTCCTTACTATTCACGAGACTTTCCTTGGAAGTTTTGTGGTTCCGTCTTTCGAGTTTCGTCCGACAGTTCGAAAACTGCAATTCTCGGAATCCAAATATTTTTGGATATTTCTTCTTTCTTTTACCGATTAACTTTTACGTATTCTTTGGATCTTCGAAAAACTAAAAACTTTTCGACGTTAAGCGTTTTCCTTCACGTTTTACCCTAACGTAGTTAAACGAGTGAAAAGTACATAGCATTACTTTTCGTCGTTTTTATTTCGTCCGATTTCTGCACGTCTTTTGAGAAAAACTTTTATCGGCTTACTTAACTTTTCACGAAATATTATCGTCAAATCTTTAGATGGAATGTCATTTCGACATACCAAACTCTTGGAACGGCCTAGGTTATTCAAACCATAATCCTTAGGGTTTAGTCAGGTGAATAGTGCCTATTTCGTCTTTTTCCCCAAAAATATTTTGTTCACGGAAAATTTTTATTTCAGTCTTGAAAATTCTTATTCGTTCAGTCTAGCTCGTAGCCAGAATCCTCCCAATTTATAATTATCCTAGGTTATAGAACGATTAACAAACACATAGCACATAATAGTATTAATAAAATTCATTTTATTAATAACTAATTCTTTAAACTTCAATTCTGGACAATCCGGATTCTCCGGGCTGTTACACTTCCCCCTTATAAAAATTCCGTCCATAGAATTTCTTAAAATCACACCCTTACCCGGGTCATCACATTCACCCCTTTTTCACAGAATTTCATCCTCGAAATTTTAGCCTACCCTTCTTCTCAACTTCCCTTCAATGGAGTTCTTATCTTTCCCTTATTCCTAAACCCCATAACCTATCAAGAATCATGAAGTAGAAGGAATAACGAGGAATATAAAATTCCCTTTGAAAATGTTTCATACTTTTGCTGAGGGGTCAAATTGACCATGAACTCTTACTAGGTTATTCAGCATTTTGCCGTAAGCCCTTCTTTAACGGTCAGTTTACAATCACAAAGAAAGTAAACTACCTCTTTCATGTTCTCCTCAGACTTAATCAAAACAATTTGGTTTGGCACCACTTCTTCAAAGAAAGCTCGATTTTCTTATAACATGACATACCATTTGTCTAGCCGAATCAAGTAGCTGAGACCCTACCAATAATTTGGATATAAACGTGAAACATTCGTCTAGTCAACTCAATTGACATTGACTACTTCTGTAAATTCTTTTCGCAATACATCCAAAATGTTTTATGACATCATGATACCGTACTTTTTACAGTACGTTGAGGACTTCGTTAGTTTGTGACTTCGTCATTATACATCATACCATAGCGGGTTGTTGATCCTAAGATCACATCCAACACCAGGTTCAATTGCATTAACAACTCCATCATTTTACCATCCTTGCATCAAATGCACGGATGATATAAAATTCATTTTGATATTTTTAAATCAATTTCTGTCTAGCTGAAGCAATTAGCATAGACATACCAAGAATAGCTCTTTTAAAAATTCTATTGATTCCAAAAGTTGAACCAATTCTTTCCTTTTCAAAATGTACATATCAGCACGAGTTTAATAAAGTTCGAAATCTAGCATAGCTAGATGACTTGGAATATCCTAGTTTTCCATCTTCCTTCATTGTCTTACTGCGACAATACTTAATCTTCTCTAGCACCTTCAATACTAAGCCTACTAAAAACAACTCATTTTTAGTCTAAACATTCCTATACCTTAGTACAGTCCATCAACTTACCACACATTATGAGTTCAGGAACTTTCCACAATAATATGAGTTTAAGAACATCCAGACTGACCATAGGCGTCCATTCGCTGAGACGTTCAAAAATATACCATATTATTATGAGTCACGAACTTACCATAAGTGTGAGTTTCAAGAACTCGCACCTACTTTATCGTTCTCTACCTATCAAGTATATACATGAGAAAAGATTCACATTCTCATCATATACATCTTGATAGTGCGACCAATCCTAATGATTATCACTGTAATAAGCTAAGCAGTTTGTTACACCAAGCACAAACCTCTGCCCATAACAAAGGTTCATACAAATTAGCTATCACATGAGTCCTCAATTGAAATTTTACAACTTCTAAATCTCTCATTACTTAATACGAATTTTCTTTAATTCGTATGCTATCATTCACATCTCAATCTGAGTTCTTCTTACCATACTACTTCGTAGTACTATTCATTTATAGCATTTGCTATAAATCATTCATCGTTTAACAGCTCATCTGTTATTACGATTCACTATGATCACGTGGTGATCTTTTTATCCTTCTCTCTACGATTATAGTCTTAGGTACTCCTACCTAAGGTTTATAACCTATCGACTCGATACCAACTTAACGCCCAAAATCCGGTTTATCTTCACACGGATTCCAATGCGTCACGAGTACATCATTCATCCAACATACATCATTATATACTAAAATATAACGACATACACTCTCAAATCCCAGGTTCTAGAAACCTTATAACCTTTTTCATTACAAATAATAATAAATACATTATTCATTTTATCTTACAAGAGTGACTTTTATCTGCCACCAAGGATACATAATAGTTCATTAGACTAGTCTATTGTTCAATTTTATCTTTCTATATTACAAGTCTTCATTTGATCTTCTCGCTCATTCACCTTCAGAATGGTACTTCATCTGGATACCGTCAGCTTGATCTTTACGGGATCCTTAAGTTCTTCTAACCTTATTCGCTGAAAATTGTTTTTCATTTAAAGCAAGAGTGAGCATTCAATTGCCCAGCAAGTCATAACAGTTGAACAAACAACTTCAGAATTAAAACATTTCTTTAGAACTTCTATAACCGAACAAAGGTTATGAAGCAGTTAAAATAATAGGAATAGTCTCAATTCCTATCATCTTAAAACATCAATCACTTTCACTTTGAAATACTTTCATTCCTCTACCTTTTTCATACACATCCTGTCTGGCTAGAATCATTAGCACAGACTTAACAATAACGGTTCGTGTATAAACAGAACATACTTGTATTGAACAACTCAATCACAGAACAATGCATATCATAGAAACATCGAAGTGTTCAAATTGTGGCTCAAGGCCTCATACGTTCTACCACATTGTACAAATATTTCACATTTGCACATAGACAGAACTTCTCAAGTACAACATCTTAGAAGTTTAAGAAACTAGCATTCATGTAATATGAATGAAGTTAGGAAACTTGCCTTATGCCCAGCTACAGCTTACGCTGAACTGCTCATTTCAATTCTTATATAACACATAAGGACAAAACATAAACACCAATTAGTCATATATTGAACTTACACATTGGTTTACTTAACTTTACTTCTTAGAATTCATGTTCTTGCAATATAAGTTTACGCGACTAACTTCCTTTACCAGTTTACGGCTTTATGACATACGAAGATGTCTTACTCAAAACGTTCATCATCTTGGATGATTTATATTCTTATCTTCTTCTTATAACTTCGCTAGGACTCAGCACACATCACTTCTCTGCTAGTAGTCCATATGGTACTCTAAGTGGTTTCCCACAAACAACCAACAAACAAGTTCCCGTCTCATCTGCATTGCCATCACAGTGAGTTACATCGGTTGCCAGTTTTGTATATACCTTCGCTCTCTGAAGGAATTGTTTAGCCCAGCTCTCATATGTCAACCATCAAAGTTACGATTGTACCACAACCTAAATTCTCTTAACTTATACAAACTATTAAACTATAATGTTTGATTAAGTCAACTTCTTATTCCTTACGACTTTCTGGCAACTAATTGTCATACTTCAGGATTCATTCCTTATCGACTCACATTCGGCTTTCATTAATCTTATTACTGTTCATTACGGCTTTCTTGATAATTCATATCTTATTAATACTTTCATTATCCATTACATGAACCCCATGTTCATTACCCTCGTCGCTCAACCTCTAAGGAATCACAACCATATCAATCCCTCATGTCCATTCATCGCGACTACGGTCCCCGAATAACGGTTACGTAACCCGCGTTTATATTCTTTGTCATTTAGTCTCGCTTAATCTTTATATTCAACCTTTAATAAAGGTTTAAGTCATTTGCTTAAGTTTTATTTTAGGTGAACTCTATGTTCATATTTCTTTCTTGCATATCCCCCATTAATTGAGCATTTAAAATCTTATTATTGGACCTTGCCTTGCTGCTCTCTGCCATGACCTTGGGTTCCTTCTTATCTCTCGCCTTTGTGCCGATCCACTCTCCAGGAGTTGATGGCCGAGCTCATGATGCAGCGCCACCTCCCAAAGCTCAGCCACGCTGCGACGCTGAGCCTAAACCGTAGAAAATATTCTAAGTCTTGAATCAAGTATAAGAAGCTTACTTCCCGATCTCATAACTCCTTCGTTATAACTCGGAACGAGGTCGTTCTAAAGCCATTCTCTTCCTTATCTTACATACTTCAATACCCCTTGGACAAAACTCCGTTCTGAATCCGTCAACGTGACATTCGATTGGCTTGATCTTCACCCTTCGTTCATTTTTACGCTTTTAACGCTCTTCATTCATCCGTAATTCGGTCATCCGAACTCGGAACTCGTTCGTTCTTGAGTCCACAACTCAGTTTTCTATGTTCTCTTACTTTCTTATGAAACCCTACCCACTCGGGTTCATTTACTAACTTTCTAATTCTCGTTTGTCTTTTATGAAATTTTTGTCATAACTTCGTTATACTTAAGTTTTAATACGTTCTTCATGAACGTTTCTACCGTTCCTAACCAAGAAATACACATATAACTTATACGCGATGGTTTTAAACTTGTCCATTAACAACAATTATCCTATGATGGTTTAAATTTGTCCATCAACAACGTTCTTCGTGTTCTTTGCGTGTTCTTCGTGTTCTTCGTTCGTTATTCATTTTTAATCGATAATTTGGATTACGATTTCACTTTTTATTGGAATTTGATGTTATAGAATATCATTCCTTACTTATTTCACCTACTTATTCATATAATCCACTTGGATCATTCTAATTCATTATGAATCTTATACTTCCTTAAGAAATTTATTTAATAAACTTTAAATTCTTATTTCTTCATTTTCTTATGAATTCAACCATATGAAATCATTCCAATCTTCTTTTACTTCTTAATCCTATTAAGTTATGTTTTTAAACATAGAACTTAAAGAAATTTAAAAAGAGACTAAGTTTTGAATTACCGTTCTCCTTTAATCTTCTCCCGTCGAACAAAGTTTGCACATGAGCAAGCTTTTCCTCCTCCTCCTTCTCATCTGACTTCTCTCTCTCTCTCTCTCAAGTTGGAGGATTTTCAAAATCCCAAAATAATGAGCTCAAGCTTCCTATTTATAGAATTTCCAAGCTAGGGGTATTTTAGTCATTTCGCCCTCCAACCTCCTTACTATTCACACCTCCCTACTATTCTGTCTTTCGGGTTTCGTCCGACAGTTCTAAAACTGTGATTCTCGGAATCCAAATATTTTTGGATATTTCGTCTTTCTTTTACCGATTAACTTTTACGTATTCTTCGGATCTTCGAAAAAATGAAAAACACTTTTCGACGTTAAGAATTTTCCTTCACGTTTTACCCTAACGTAGTTAAACGAGTGAAAAGTACATAGCAGTACTTTTCGTCGTTTTTATTTTGTCCGATTTTTGCACGTTTTTCGAGAAAAACTTTTATCGGCTTACTTAACTTTTCAAGACATATTATCATCAAATCTTTCGACGGAATGTCATTTTGACATACCGAACTTTCGAAATGGCCTAGGTTATTCAAACCCTAACCCTTAGGTTTAGTCGGGTGAATAGTGCCTATTTCGTCTTTTTCCCCGAAAATATTTTGTTCCCGAAAAATTTTTATTTCAGTCTTAAAAATTCTTATTCATTCAGTCTAGCTCGTAGCCAGAATCCTTCCAATTTATAATTATCCTAGGTTATAGAACGATTAACAAACACATAGCACATAATAGTATTAATAAAATTCATCTTATTAATAACTAATTCTTTAAACTTAAATTCTGGACAATCCGGGTTCTCTGGGTTGTTACAGAGTCAATGTACGTTCCTTGGGATAAGCTAAACATTCTTTTAGATCTATCTCTATAGATTTTTATCCCCAAAATATAGGATGCCTCACCCAAGTCCTTCATGGAGAAGTATTTAGATAACCAAATTTTGATCGATTGTAGCATAGGAATATCATTCCCTATCAGTAATATATCATCAACATATAATAATAGGAATGGAACAGCGCTCCCACTAACCTTCTTGTACACACATGGTTCATCCTTAATTTTGATAAAATCAAACTCTTTGATTGTCTCATCAAAAAGGATGTTCCACCTTCGAGAAGCTTGCTTCAATCCATAAATGGATCGTTGTAGCTTACAAACTTGATTTGTTCCAATCATTGAAACAAAACCCTCTGATTTATCATATACGCATCCGCCTTAAGTTTCCTATTGAGAAAGGTCATTTTCACGTTCATCTGTCATAATTCGTAGTCATAGTAAACTACAATCGCAAGCAAAATTCGAATGGACTTGAGCACATCTACTGGTGAGAAGGTTTCATCATAGTCAACACCTTGTCTTTGTTTGAAACCTTTTGTAACCAATCGGGCTTTATAGGTCTTTACTTGGCCATCCGCTTCGGTCTTTCTTTTAAAGACCCATTGTTGATCGATTTCGCAATCAATAAAACACGCACAAGTATACGCGGTCAAACAAATAATATATGATAAGTTGAGTGTCGAACCCACGAGGAAATTTTATCAAAGCTAATCAAGTATTAAAATTATAACAATGAAATCTTATCTAAATAAATGATTAGAGATTGTTTATCCAGTAAAATTTAATTAACAAAGTAAATAGTGAGCAAAGATTGATATCAAGTAAGACAAGCTAAGATTACAACTCTCCTAATGCATCATTTAACCTCTTAACTCTCCCTTTTATTAATAAATCACTAGAATGACCAACCGAGAATTCTAAGTATTCATAAGCCTTTTCCGATGGTCAAATGAGTATCTCTAATAAGTGGGTTTTATACCTAAGAATTGGTTACATTTCGAGCTTGATTCGATGATACTTTGAGTATTTTTAGTATCATTTTACTTGTTTTCCATGTTGTGTTATCGGAATTGGCTTGGGTGATGGAATAGGGAAATACGGACTAGAGGAAAATCGAGCTCATGTTTGGACAACTGCGCCGGGGTAGAAATTTTGACTATGAAAACTGCGCCAGGGCAGAAGTTACAAGGAAGAAACTGTGCCGGGGCGAAGAAGTCGGCAGAAAAGAAAAGTCCTTTCTCGATAAGGATTCTGGTGATGTTTGAGTAGCTGATTCTGGACGCATTTGGAAAGATAAAAAGAGCTAACTGAGGGGCATAGAGGACATTATTATTATCATTATTCGAACCCTAATTTTATATCAATTTTGGGGAATTGAAGCAAGGAGTCTAGCACGTGGGATTCAAGACGAACGTGGAGAAGAGCTGAGAATTACTTTACAGTTTTAAATCTCTTCCTTCATCTTTAATCTTGTATTCAGAATGCTAAACTATTTGTGGATTTTGAGTTTTATTTCATTGATAATGAACTAAATTTCTTATTTAAGTATACAATGGATCTTTTTGTGTAACGAAGGTTGACAAACTTGCATATTAATTCATTGAAATTATTTCCATGGTTGTCTATTATGATTTGTGCTTAATTAGCTAATTGCTTGATTATCGATTACATGATAATATGTATGAAATTGAGAAACGAAATACAAGTTTGGATCTAATCATAGTAGTGTGTGATTGTGATTTTTGCATGTTGTTGGAAGTCATAATTTGTGCTTAGGATAGAGATATACCTATACATCATATGTAATCAAATAAGAACTTGTGTTTAAACCTTCTTTAATTGTAATTCACATAGAGATATAGTGAATTAGTTAATTAGGGTGTTCATCTTAATTCTATCAATTGTGGATTTAAGTTGATATGATATAATGCGTTGAGAGATGGTTATATGTACTTTCGCATTCTTGATTAACAACCAGGAAAAGTTGATTTGGGTTAACAGGAAGTGTGTCGATCCAAGTGAAACATTAAATGAAGTTGTAGGCTTAAATCTCCAAAATTCTTGTTTAAATCTTGTGGTAGTTAATTAGTTTTATTTAATCAGTAGTTTTTCATAACTTTCACAAACTTGATTTTTTGTTTAATAAAATTGAGATAATATAAAACTGGTAGTTGTTAGAATAAATTTCAGTTATTTTCTCCGTGGGAACAATACTCTACTCTTCACTTTATTACTCGTTGACCACGTATACTTGCGTGTTTGGCTTAATTAGATTTTACCCAATAAGTTTTTAGCGCCGTTGTCGAGGAACTATAATTGTGTTTATTGCTTTCAATACCAGTTTAATTAAATCAATTTTAGTTAAACACTTTTCTTTTTTGTTTTTTTTGTACTTCCTATTTCAGGTATTATCGAGTAATGCATGCAAACTAGATCAAAGAAGCCAGAATTTTTTCCTTACGAGGAGGACATCGAAAAATGATTTTAGAGGTTGAGTAAGTGGATTAAAGAAACTTGAAAAGCACTAGAAACATCAGGTAATATGGCCAAAGAAGATCAGAAAGCGTTGTTGGACTATGCCACATCGCGAGTTACTCAAATCCAGTCGAGTATTACCAGGCCTGCCATCACTGCCAACAATTTTGAGATTAAGTCTGGTACAATACAAATGATTCAAAACTCATGTCAGTTTGGAGGGTTACCGAATGATGACCCGAACAATCACATAGTCAGCTTCGTATAAATCTGCGATACTTTCAAGTGCAATGGTGCGACAAATGATGTTATTAGACTGAGGTTATTTTCGTTCACTCTAAGGGATAAGGCTAAAAGTTGGATGCATTCTTTACCACTGAGCTCAATTACTACATGGAATGATTTAGCTCAGAAATTCCTTGCAAAATTTTTTTCGCCGGTGAAGACAACTAAGTTGAGGAATGATATTTCTACATTCGAGTAACAACCTGGAGGATCACTGTATGAAGCTTGGGAGAGGTATAAAGAACTGTTGAGAAAATGTTCACACCATAGACTACCCAAATGGATGCAGATGAATACATTTTACAATGGTTTAGTCAGTAACACTCGAACAAGCATCGACACAGCTGCAGGAGGAATTTTCATGGCTAAGAAGTATAAGGACGCATATAAATTTATAGAAACCATGACAGCTAATAACTATCAGTGGTCAACCGCTAGATTGGCACAACCTAAGGTAGCTAGAGTTTTGGAAGTGGATGCGGTTACCGCTCTCACAGCTTAGATATCAACATTGTCAAAGAAAATGGATATTTTATCGCACACTTAGCAGGTAGCAGTTGTATGTGAGTTATGTGTAAAGTTTTAAGCCCAAAAAAACCCAATGTTGATATTTATTTTATTATTTTAATAATAAATTTTAATTTCATTTTGCATAATTAAATGTGTCATAAATTTTTTCCATAATTTATTTTTGTAATTTATGTATATAAAGGAGTGTCATATACAGAAGAGAACAATGAACGCAAAAGGATGAACTCAACTAGCCCAGTAAGAAATATTATGACTAAGATAATGCATAATAAATTATTGTTAGCCTTCAACATTGTTAAACTGATAGAATACAATAAACAACAAGTTTAACTGCAGCGGAACAAGTAATCCATTAGAAGAGTCAAGTAGAGCATGATATCTACTATCTTCTATGATTTAAAAAGTTTATCATCAATTTTATCGCCGAGACTCAGCTCAATAAATAATCCACATCACTGAATTATCCATGCACTACGGGCCAAAGATATTAATTAGTATCACATCCACGAATTATCCATGCACTACGGGTCAATGATATTCGTGTTATCACCAATGGTCATGATCATGCCAACAACTGTCCATCAATGCACCACGGGCCAATGAGGACTTTTACCACATCATTTGTAACATTACAGGTCATGATTATACCGAATAATCCCTGGTCATAATGACTTTCATCATAATATAAGCATGAGGATGATGGTAATGATATAAGAATTCAATTAAATGAGAGTAAGGATAAATTTTAAAGATTTATAATTCAATTTATCCAGAATTCAATAATGTCAAAATTGTCAACATGATACTGCTTTGTGGAGTAAAATTCAAGAATAATATTGTATCAAAAATGATTTGGACCAAAAAGAAATTAATTTTTATCATGAATAGTACCCCGGGTGAATAGTACCAGTGTGACTAGTATTCCATGAATAGTACTTCAGGAATAGTACCCCGTGAATAGTACTCCGTCATGAAAAGATAAAAAATTATCAAGAATGTTCAGAATAATATATCCGTGAAAATATACTAGATGAAGCGCAAATTTTAAGGATATTTTACTAATTTCAAGGAGTATAGAAATCATACTTTAACAAAATGAATGTAGAATACGGAATTTGAAACGAAATAATATTATTTACATACTACAGAGTATGTAAGAAAATATTATTTCTTACGAATACTGAACAAAAATGATATCCTTTAGCTTAAAAAGAGAATACTTCTGACTGGTATAGCAGGGATATTCTTGAAGAAAACTTATACTATTTTCTACGCTCAAAACTTCCTTAAACTCTAAAGAAATATGCTCAATATTATAGAAGAAGAATTCTCTGATTCTGGTGTGATTTTCAATTCTAGAACTAAGCATCCTATTTATAAAAGAATGGAAGGATACTATTTGAATTTAGAAAATCACGGACTGTACAGGAGAATTATCACGGGCGAATTCAATCGACTGAATTTTTTTTCTAATTTACTATGCAAACACTATGCAGACACTATGCATAATAAAGTATAATATATTCTATTTTTCATAAAGAACAAAACTTATTATAATAATAATAATAATACTCCCTCCCATCCAAGTAATCCCATTTCCCCCCCACCCACCCGTGAACAAAAGTAATATATATATATATATATATATATATATATATATATATATATATATATCATACTCATAACACACAATTTTGAAAAATGAGTAGGGGGTCTATATAATAAGCAAAATTTATAACAAATACTTCATAAAAATTCCCTCAATATTTTTAACAATACTTATTCATCAATAATATAACTTGTAATATTAACAACTAGATCATTTCTAGGAAAGAGAGGGCTTTCTGATAAGGATTTCTCTCTATTGGCGTGCAATTAGGTGACCAAACCCTTTTCTTCGACAGAAATTTCTAGACATTGTCAATAATACAAATAATAATATAAATAACTTTGTCGTCTCAATTATTGATTTAATAATATAAAATATTGTGCAGATGAAATTGTGACAATAATTGAATCAATAGTGTGAGATACTATGCAGCAATTACTATAGCAATAATTGAGTATAACTGAGTGACTTCTCACGTAAGCATCAATAATCAATACTGTGTGCTTCTATGTAACCACGCGTATTACTGTACTTTTACCATCGGGTATTTCAATAGTTAACGGTAAAACTTTCGCCGTTATTTTTATAAAAAGATATTTCTGTCGTTTTCTAACTCCGACAATAATTTCGTTGTGGGGTCCACCAATGATTGTGAAGTCGTACAAATATTCCCTGTTAAAACAATTCTTCCCCGACCAATCGAATATTTTATAACAACTTGCTTACTTTGCAAAATTTATAAATATTACCCACAACTATAACATTATATCAAATCCACACCATAATATCCAAAAATATATTTCGAGAAAAATTAATCTTTATTCATAAAAGTTGGGGTCTTACAACCTCCCATTCTTATAAATTTTGTCCTCGAAATTGGTGTACGTACCTGGTATGACGAAGAGGTAAGGATACTTTGATTTCATTTTAGATTCTAACTCCCAAGTCATTTCCTCAACATCGTGGTTTCTCCACAAAACTTTAACTTGAGGTATAACCTTGGAGCGTAAAATATGTTCCTTCTTATCCAAGATTTTAATAGGTACTTCTTCATACATTAAATCATCCGCTATCTCGTCTGGTTCTAATTCAATAATTTGGTTCGGGTCTTCCACATATTTACGTAACATAGATATGTGAAAAACGTTATGAACAAGAGACATACTTGGAGGTAAGGCGAGTCTATAGGACACAGTTCCTACTCGATCGAGGATTTTAAATGGGCTAATGAATCGAGGATTGAGCTTTCCTCTCTTTTCAAATCTTGTAAATCCTTTCCATGGAGCAACACGTAACAACACATGATCTCCAACATTGAATTCAACGTCCCTTCGATGAAGATCAGCATAACTCTTTTGTCGATCTTGTTAGGTCTTTATATGTTGTCGGATCATTTGAATCTTCTCCATAGTCATACGTACCGATTCTGGTCACAATAACGTTGCTTCACCCACCTCGTCCCAGCATACTGGAGAATGACACTTGCGTCCATACAACGCCTCGAATGGAGTCATGCCAATACTTTCTTGATAACTGTTGTTGTAGGAGAATTCCACCAATGGCAAGAACTTGTCCCAACTTCCTTTGAAGTCAAGGACACAGAGTCTTAATAGATCTTCAAGAGTTTGAATAGTCCCCTCCGACTGCCCTTCCGTTTGAGGATGATATGCCAAACTAAATTGTAAATCGTGCCCATAGCTTTTTGCAAACTAACCCAAAATCGTGAAGTGAATATTGGGTCTCGATCAGAAACTATGGATACTGGCATATCATGCAGTCTTAAAATCTCATTTATGTATATACGAGAAAGACGTTCAAGTGAATAAGTTTCTCGTACAGGTAATAAATAAGCAGATTTGGTCAATCTATCGATAATAACCCAAATTGCATCTATGCCTTGAGAAACCTTGGGAAGACCAGTAACAAAATCCATGGTAATGTGCTCCCACTTCCATTCTGTAGTTTCAAGTGGTACACCAATGTAAGACCCCAACTTATTATAAATAAAATTGAATTTTTCTTTATTCATTATTCTAAATTAATAAGGGTTAATTTGATATAATTCTTTGGTTATGGGTAAAATATGCAAAGTTTACAAAATAAGCAAGTGGTTATAAAATATTCATTATTGTCGGGGAATATTCGTTTGGTCGTGGAATATTCTTTTTATCTGGAATCTCCGTGCACCTGACCAGCCATTGAGTCATTGGTGGGCCCATAACGGAAAAACGGTTGGATGAAGGAAAACGACAAAGATTGAGTTTTATAAATAACGGCGTAAATTGTTACAGATTAACACTTGGTTGGGTTACACGGTGGTTAAAATCTGATAATACTGCGTGGTTGCAAGATAGCACGGCGGTATTGCAGATATTATTGAATTATTGATCCTTACGTAAGAAGGCACTACTCAATAATTGTTACGATGAATTCTTGTTCAATATTATATTTTATTGATTCAATAATTGCTTTGCGTTGATATTTTGCATTCTTTGTTGTTTCAATAATTGTCATTACACGATTATTTTCCATTATCAAATCAATAATTCATATTATTTGAATAATATTATCGAGATAACATTATTGGCAATGTCTAGAAAGTTACTTCTAAGGAGAGGTTTGGTCACCTAATTGCTTGTGGCCAAGAAGGAGAAATCCTTATTGAAAGCCCCTCTTTCTGAGGAACTACACGGTTGTCGATCTTGTGATTACAGAATATTATTTTTGAATAATTAATTATTGATTATTATGATAAAGAGAATATTCATTTTATGTGGATATAGATGGAGAAAATTTTTAATGTGACAATTGTTGAAAATTAATATTTTATCTTTTTACGATAAAATAATTCATTTAAATATATTATTTTAATAATATATTAACGGTGATATTTTTATAATGAATGTGGGATATATGAGTATATGAGGAGGTAGAGTATTTTGTGGCATTAAATGTTTAACATATGTTTTGTGTATCGATGGACACAATTCTTGGCCAAAATTTATTATAGTCGTAAAATTTCCGCTTTGTGGATTTTGGATAATTTCTGTTTGGAATTTGGAAAAATTTTCTTCTACTGCAAAGTTGTAGAGAATTGAAATTCCTATAAAAAGTCGCGAGATTTGAATTTTCTGATAAAAGGGATATTTATTGTGAATTATTGATGTTTCGGAGTTCCAAAATAATTGATTTTTGGAAATTTTAATTATTATTTTCAAGAAAAACGTTTTTCAAAGGTTGGTGAGCATCTTTAACATGTGGTTGGTGGCTAAAATCAGATTCCTTGGTGGTGGGCTTGAATATTTGGTAAATAATAATAATTTATTAATTTAGTCTCCTTTAGGCGTTCTAACATTTTCCTATAAATAGAGGCTAAGTTAGAATTGAAAATCACACCCGAAACTAAGTTTTCTCTCTTTCTCTCTCTAAATTATCGGCGTATTCTTGTGAGTATACTTTGAGTATTGCTATACTCTGGTGCGGGTTTCACAAGACTATCCGAAATTCAATCGAAATACGGTTATTTTGAGGTAAGGGTATTATTTTCTTCTTAAATGATATTTTTCTTCAATATCATTATCTCAAAGTATTGGTGAACTTTTATCAAATTTGGAACTTGTTGTGTAGGGTTACTATTCACGATATCGGCACTATTCACGTATCTGACACTATTCACGAATCTACACTATTCAATAGAAAAATAAAAAATTTTCTTTTTGTCCAAAATATCTATTCGGATACTAGCTTTGATTGTATCCATGTTTTGATCATTCTTGAATTTTACACCAATATGATTATT
Organism: Panax ginseng; assembly: GCA_020205605.1. Lineage (NCBI taxonomy): Eukaryota > Viridiplantae > Streptophyta > Magnoliopsida > Apiales > Araliaceae > Panax > Panax ginseng. Next base: position 130,254,144 of record CM035140.1, read on the forward strand.
TTCAAGTATTTTTGGACTTGGGTAAAACAAAAGTACTTAATCCTTAATCCTTAATCCTTGTCATTTTGTTTTTCACCGGATTCGTTTCTTTAAAAATGTTTTCATCATCCTCGGTCCTAAATGGTGATATAAATGAATATCTTTGGCACATGGTGCAAAGATGAGCGATTAATGATGAATATCTTTGGCCCGTAGTGCAAAGATGAGCAGTGTTGAAATGAACATGACCAATTGGTGATACAAATGAATATCTTTGGCTGTAGTGCAAAGATGATTAAAGATGTATATTGATTGTTATTACGGGATAAAACTATTGATGATGGACTTTTAAACCTTAGAAGACGGTAGAATTCTTTCTCTCTACGTGACTCTTCTAATGGATTGTTGTTTCATTGCATTTGTTGATCTAAAACTTGTTGTCTATTGTATTCGTTAGATTTTCCTGTTAAAGACTAACGATAATTTGTTGTATATTATCTTAGTCATAATATTCTTTCTTTGGGCTAGTTGAGCTCACCCTTTTCCTTTTTGTTCCATTTTTTTCTTCTCGGGAGGTGAGAACATAGCGAGGATCGAGTTGGGGTATGGAGTGATGGTTCTAGGAAGATGTTTTAAAATTTTGTCCTCACTATTTCTATAAAATAGTGTATGAATAATTAATGAGGACTTATTTGGGTGTGTATATTGTCTAGAAGACAATATTTGTATTCAAACTCACAAATTGTATTATAGTATTCTACCGACATCTGTATTGTCAAAGTTGTAGTTTGCTTTCTATACCATGTATTTTGGCGACTCAGAATGGGTGTTGTATACCTATTTTGGGGGCGTCACAACCAATCCTTACTTATTTCACCGAATCATTCATATGATTCATTCAGATCATTCAAATTCATCAAGCAAATCATAGTTCATATGAAAGCTTTTAAAAAAAAATTATAACTAAACTTCTAATTCTTATTTCTTCATTTTCTCATGATTTCAACCATATGAAAATCATTCTTAGCATCTTTTACTTCTATTTTCATTAAGCTATATGAGTTCTATATAAAAACTTAAATAAAATTTAGATTAAAGTTAGGTTTTGGATTACCTTTCTTCTTTAATCTTCTTCTATTGGACAAAGTTTGCTCTCGAGATAGCTTCTCATCTTCTTTTCCTTCTTTTCCCCCATCTGACTTCTCTCTCTCTCTCTCTCAAGTGTTGGTTTAAATTTTCAAACCAAACAAATGAGCTTAAGGCTTGTTTATATAGAAAACCAAGGCTAGGGGCAATTTGATCTTTTGGCCAAACCTCCTTACTATTCACACCTCCTTAGTACTGTTCAAAATTTCCGATTTTTTCAGTTTTTTCGGTTTTCCAAACCGGTAGAATCGACCGATTCGATCTGAAAAACCACAGGTCAGATTTTAGTACAAAAAATTGGTATATCTGGATTTTCTGATCTTGATTTTGGTCTGATATTTTTATGGTTCTAGATATTACCAAACCAATGACCTAAGATATACTGGGTTTTATTTTTTTATTATTAATTATTTATTAATAATAATAAAAATAATAAAATAATGATTATATTATTAATATTAATAAAAATAAAAATAATAATTATATTAATTTTTTGGTAAAAATCGATGCAGAAGGCCCTAATAGGTATCGATATCAAAATTTGGCTTATTTAAGTGCTGGAATTCGGTTCGGTAGATATTTACCAATTGCACACCCCTTCACCTCCTTAATATTTATGAAGCTTCTCTTAGAGGATTCGTTGTTCCGTCTTTCGGGATTCGTCCGAAAATTCAAAAAACTGCGATTCTCGAAATTGAATTATATTTTTGATATTCTGTCTTTCTTCTACAGATTAACTTTTACGAGTTCTTCAGAAATTCTAAAAACTGAAAAACATTTTTTGATGAAAAGTGTTTTCCTTTGCGTTTTCTAAAAACGTTGTTAAACGAATGAAAAGTACATAATAGTACTTTTTATCGTTTTTATTTTGTCCGATTTTTGCACATTTTTTGAGAAAAACTTTTATCGACTAACATAACTTTTTACGATATATTACCGTCAAATCTTCAAACAGAATGTCATTTCGACATCCCGATCTCTCAGAAAGGCTTAGGTTATTCAAACATTAACACTTAAGGTTTCATCGGGTGACTAGTGCATATTTCATCTTTTTCTCAAAAAAAAATTTGTTCCCAAATTTTTTTTATTTTCGTCTTGAAAATTCTTACTCGCTTAGTCTAGCTCGTAGCCAGAATCCTCCCGTTTTATAATCATCATAGGTCCTAGAACGATTAATAAATACATAGCACAAAATATAATTAATAAAAATTTATTTTTATTAATTAATAATTCTTTAAACTTAATTTCTGGATAATCCGATTTTTCGGGTTGTCACATTCTTCTATTGGAGCATAAACTTCTTCAAACAAATAATAGTTACCTTTCTCCAGTAACTTGTATAGGTCACGCTCGTCTTCTACAATCATGTTATGCATTATAATACATGCCTTCATGATATTCTTCATTGTTGTTAAACTGAAATACCTACAAGGTTGTTGAATTATATGGAAACGTGATTGGAGAACTCCAAAGGCACAATCCACATCTTTCCATGCAAACTCTTGAGCTCTCGCGTAATTTTTTTCCTTTTGAGTTTGTGGCATTTGGATTGTTTTTGCAATAGTTGACCATTTTGGATAGATACCATCCACCGAATAATATCACGTATCATATTAATGATTATTGATGACAAAGTTCACTAACAGAGCACGACTATTAATAATATCTACAAAGATAGGAGAATGTTCAAGAACATTGATGTCATTGAGTGAATTGGGAGACCAAAGAAAGTATGTCATATTCAATGATCACGTGAGGCCACTGTCTCTAATATCACTGTCGCATCACCACAATAGCCTGAGTAGTGACCCTTCCATCCACTTGGACAATTTTTTCATGTCCAATATATACAATCAATGCTGCTAAGCATTCCTAGGAATCCACGTTCCTCATGTAGTAGAAGTAACTTACTTACATCGTTGGCAGTAGGTGACCTCAAGTATTGATCACTGAAAATGTTAATCACTGTTTCAACAAAAAAAATTTATTGCCTTGTTTGTTGTGCTTTCTGCAAGTCGAAGATACTCAATCACCATATCACCGGAAACTCCATAACACAACATTCTGAGTGTTGCATTAACTTTTTGTAATGAAGATAAGTCTTCTGTGCGTGCAGCATTTCGACATTGCACAAAATATTCATCATAAGCCAAAACAACATCATGAATGCGGAGGAATAAATTACGACTCATGTGAAATCGTCTTCGAAATAGCATGTGAGGAAATGTCGAAGTTGGGAAGAAGTAATCTCGTACCAAGTTTTCATGGCCCGTCTTACGATCACGATCGATGTAAACACGACCGAGAACAGAATCTTGATGTGTCTTCGCTTTGCCAGTTCTTTCTAAATTTTCTCCTTCCATGGTTAAGCAATTTTTATGCAGAACCTCTTGTTCAACAGACTCAAGTAAGAGATATTGATGCCTTCTTCGAAAAAAATTGAAACATTTGTGATGTTAGAAGTAGGAGAAGAATGCTAAATTGAAATGATCATTGCACTTTTTGATTTCAGCAACATCTATTTTTAAATTAAAATAATATCATTGTTTAAATTCAAACAACAATTATTTTTAAATAAAAAATAGTTACAACGGTCAAAACATGCTTTGACGGTTGGAACTTTCAAATTTTAATTTTTTAATTTTAAATTTCAAATTTTATTATTTAAGGAATCAATATAAGGAACTTGTTGGGTACACAGTGAAAAAATTGAATCTATATCCTGAATGATCCAATAACACTACAGAGAAGGGATAGAGATAAGAAAAGTATTGTGAATGCTCTAAAAATAGACTAGTTTTAATTTTACATTTTTCATTTAGATTATGTAATTAAGATATACATTATTGGGCCATTTTTTTATTATTTTTTGTGGATAATTTTATGTGCATTAGTTGTGCACTAATGAAAAGAAAATACTGGTCCTATTTTTCAAATTAGTGATGTGATTTTTAAACTAAATCCAAGTATATTTTCTTTTTGTTAGTGTACACCTATTAAATATTAATTTACCATTAATGCACATAAAAGCATTACTTCCCTATTTTTTAATCCACTTTTCAAGAGAAAATATATATTTAATAAATGTAATTAATGATTTGTTTAATTGACCAAATTAGATATAAAATCTCAATATTATCTTTTTAATATTTATTAAAAAGATGACAGAAAAAAAAATTAACTATATAATTAAAAGTACAAACTTGATTTTACAATTTCTTATTTCAATTTTTTTTTCTCTATCCAAATTAATACAAGTAATATTCAGACTGGTAACAATCAATGTCTCACAAATTTGACTACACTCAAAATTTAGTTATGTATTTTCCATATCCAATCTGGTAACAATTAATGTCTCACAAATTTGACTTCACTCAAAATTTAGTTATGTATTTCCTTATTTAATCAAATTTCCAATTAAATTATTATTCGTTAACATTTGAAATCTTAAGATATCATCCGATTTAATTATATACTTATTAAATTAGTTTCTTAATTAAATTAATTATAATTCTTTATTAAATTAGTTTATTAAACTAAAATTTATCAAAACTTTAAATATTAAAATATTAGACATTTTAATTATATTAATTTCAAACGTGAATTCTTTACTAGTTTAGTTTCCTAACTAAATTAAATTTTATTAGGACTTAAAAAGCTTATCAAATTACATTACATTGTTTAATCATATCAATATTACATTACATTGGGTTTCTTATTAACAATATAATAAGCATCTTTTTAGATTTCTAATAAATCTCGGCTACATTAAATTGATTATAGAAATGTTTGAATGAAGAAACCTACACTATATGTTACTCTGTATAAAATATACAAATATTATTTTTATATTTAACAAAATAAATATTAAAATTTTAAAATTGGGCAAATTAACAGATTATTTTCACTTTCACAAAGTTAAAAAGAAAAGGTACTTTAGAGGACAATGCTCCAAGTTCATTCAATCTTTTGATATATGGAACAAACACAAGCGTCAAAGGGTATCATGTATTATTTTTGTCTTTTTTTTTTTAATTTTATTTTGGTGGATCAGTTGGTCAAATCAAATCAGATTCCTGTCTCATTTAAAATTTTGATGGTTTTTTTAATTTTATTGATCATTTTTTTTAATTTTATTTTATTTTGATGGATCAGTTGGTCAAATCAAATTAGATTCTTATCTCTTTTTTAATGTGTTATCAATCCCACAGTAAAACTCTCACAAGATCCTCACAGAAAAATGCTTATAAAGGATCCGGATCCGATCAAATAATCACAGATCAGTGAATAAATGAGTTGTAACTTTGATTTAATAAATTATACTAAAGCAAATTAAGATCAAGATTGGGCTCATTGACAGTCCTACATACATATAATTGATATTTTTCTAATTAAATGAATGGATGTTATTATTCTTAAGATTTTCAGAAAAAATAAAAATAAAAATTGACCATACCAAAATACACTACTCAAATCCTTTATTTTTCTTGCAGTATCAAGTTCAGATAAAACATGCCTAGTTGTGTTGCTCCTTGGTATATATATAATCTATATGTGCAACCAGTGTTCTCCTCATCAAGCACTCTTCTTTGCTCACTCCTCCACACCTTTCTTCCACAATCTCAATCCTCTCTCTCTCTCCATAATCCTATACAATCATACATATAAATTAATATATATAGGAACATGTAACTTAATAATAAATAAAATCATATCCACATTCATATATTAGATTTTATTTTTAAATAAAGTAGGTCTCAACTCTATTTCGGATCTTTCTGATTGAATAAATTTTCACCATGTATCTTCATTGGGCTTATAAAAAAAATATTAATATTCCCACAAGAAAAATTAATTATTTTTTTTTGTAAAAATAACAGTTCCCTAGAAGTAAAAATCTATGCTAGGAAACATAGAATAAATTGAATACAAGGAAATAAGATTTTGAATTTATCAATTAAAGAAATTCCAAGTTTATGAGCTTTATGTGATGAATTAAATGGTCTTACCTTTTGTTGGGTTTTCACCATAGTAGCCTCCGGACGAGCGGCGCATGTTAGCGTGAAGACAAGGAGGAGGGCTATTATGAAGAGGGTGCTAAGTTTAGCCATATTTTCTTTGCACCAAATTTGTTCTTGTTTGGTACTCATACGGGAGGAAGATGAGACAGAAAGGATGGTCATTTGATGAATTTATAGGGGAAGTAGATAAGGACAAGAGGAGATGACCCCATTTGACTAAGGCTTACCTCATGAGTAAGCCCAAGATTTTGTTGGTCAAGCCCTACTACTTGACCAAAGTACACAGATACACGTTTTTATTACTCTATTTCTCCCATGGTATTATAAACTGTTTTTGAGAAATATTTTTGTTTCTTAATATATTAGTTTGAGAATTTTTTTTAAATTTCAATTATTTAATTTTTAATAATATTTTAAATATTAAATATAATTTTGACTCTCTCATCTATAATAAGATACTGAGGGAATATATTATTAGAAACTATTTATGAAATTTGCCATAATTTGTTGGTTGTGCAACCGTAAACAATTATAAAGTTATTATTGACTTTTTAAAGTCAATTTGATATTTTTTAAATTTAAATTTGTCATTAATTATTTTAACTTTAGTCAACATAACAATGACTATTATAAAGTATTATTTCTTAATTTTTAATGTATTGTCTCAATTTTGAATTTAAAAATGTCTTAAATTGATTTTTAAAAGTCAATAATTATTTTGTAGTTAGATTGCGTCTAACATGTAATTCTAAGCGGAAAGATAAAATAATAATATCTATGTCTCTACTTAATTTATTTTTATCACATATATTCAAATACGTCGACATTTAATATTAACATAAACTAAATTAAAAAAATATTTGAATTCAACCTAGTTGTGACAACTCCTTTATATTTTGAAGTCAACCTATTTGTGACATTTAATATTAACATAAACTTATTGTCATATGTAACATGAATTATTTTACTTACCGATAAAATTACCCAATTTATATAACAAAATATAAATAATTTTAAATTTTTCGTTCATTTTAATAAATCATCTAAGCCGTCCAAAATTTGAGATAATAGTGCCGGACTGTTGCTAGTTTATTGATATTCAACTACGGGTTCCCAATTCAACCCGTTTACTAAGTTACTTTTCATCCAAAGACAACTATGACCATTAGCATTATTTTAGTTACACGTGTTTCGGGCGTGTAATTTGAAAAAAAAAATCGAATTTTGAAGATGAAAAAAAAATATGAATTAAATTAAAGAAGACAAAATAATAATAAGAATAAATTTGTAAAGATAAAATAGAGAAATAGTTTTATGACACAAATTCATTAATATGGGCTTGAGCGACTTTTAAAATCCCTTTATTTATAGATATGTAAATCACTTTTTTTTATTTGTTTGTTTTCTGTTTTTTTTAGGGTGATGCAACTCGGTTGACCTTACAAAGCAAATTACATTTTGTAGGCATTAGTCTTATCATAATTATTAGATTGAAATATAAATTAAATTGTAATTTGAGTACATTAATTTATGGAGGTATGGTAGTTTTTTTTTACAATTCAATTTTAAAGGTACATTTTAACCTAAGGATCTAGAGGGAGTCTTAATTGGAAAGGGCCTGTTAGATTTAAGATCAGATGATGAACACAATCACACATAAATTAAAGAACAATAAAAAAAAATGAGAACACACAAATTTATTGAGTTTCGCCAATTTAATCAGTTTTACTTGTCTGATCTATTCATATATTGTGTCTCTCACACTCTCTACCTCTATATGATACACACACAAACAATGTTTTTAAAATCACTAAAAACTCTAATTTCTATAACATAAGCTCAATCACATGAGACTCAATATATTAGTCAAACTCAAGATCGGTATATTAATAAAACCTCAAGCTCAACTAAACATTACGCTTGATTATTGGTCTAACCCACTGAAGTATGAGTCATTCCTAACAGGGCCAGATCAAGGAGAACTTAGTGTGGATATGAAAACTTATCTTCTTCATGTAGCATCTTGGTTAATTCTGACTTCTTCTTGAGAAATAGATTCGAACTTATGACCTTACAAAGTAAACAAAAAAACTTTTACCATTAAATTATCACATTTGGTCTTAGAAATATGGTATCTTGTGGTACAATTATTAGTACAAAACTATATCTTTTAGCTCATTTTTGTACAACCAATTATACCTAAAAACGATTTTGTACTAATAATTATACTTTGGGAAAAAATTGCTAAGTATTTAAATTTAAGAACTAAAATATCACACGGGCATAAATATAAGGGAGAGTTTTACATTTTTTAGATTAATTACAAATACTCTCATCCTAATAGAATATTTTTAAAAGCTTAAGGACAGGTTAAAAAACTTGTACAACACTATTGTTCTTTTCGCCAAATGCTTGGATCTCCACTTCATGGCAGCTACTACCACCTCAACAAGTTGCGCTAGCTTTTTCAACCTCAGACCCAATTCCGTCGAGCCCATGGCTGATCAATCCTCACCGAACCATGGCTCACCCTGGTGCGGAAAGCTCGATGGCATGGCCGTGTGGTTCGTCAATGGTGTTGCAAGTGCTTTTTTCGCTTCGTTGGATCGATGTTCTTGCATCCGAATTTCAACTCATGAGGATGATGGGGAGGCTGCCGGTGACTTGCCGTTGATTTTTAGTGATGGAAACTTCCAACATGATGGCAGAACCACCGCCGGTGGTAGCCGGAGGAGGAAAGGGAAAGGTGGTGCCGTACTTTCTTGAAGAGTATCTATATTATTAAGCCGCGTAAAGCAGCTCAGTCATGAGTCATGACTAATGTCGTTTGGTGTTTTCGCGTCGCAATAAATATTTTTTCCTCTTATTCATGTAAGTTAGTTATATTATTATTTTGTCTATTTTTTTGTTTTTAATTTAAAGTTTCTACATTTTCTTATTTCCTAATTCTCATAATTTTATGAAATTTCTATTATTCTTGCGCTAATTACATAAATATGGGTGTTTGGAGTTTGGTGGTGGGTAATTTGGTCATTTTGGAAGGATGGGAATTGAAATAATATGAATTATGTTTTAATGGATTTTCGTATATATGTGATAAAATTGGAACTTAATATGTTTTAAATTTTGAAAATAATAAATTTTATAATTAATGGAGTAGTACTTTTATACTAATATTTATATTTATATGGACATAAATTAAATAAAGTTATGTATATCAATTTTGTGACGCCCCCAAAATTAGGTATACATCACCCATCTTAGATCATGGATACGTAGTCATGTAATTCAAATACAACTTACTAATACAATTGTCGTATACAATACGAAAAAACATAAACCGCGTGAGTTTGAATACAAATATTATCTACTAGAGATTATACAAACTCAAAAAGGAGTCCTCGTTACAATTATTATCACACTATTTCACGAATAGTGAGGGACTACTAATCTTTATCCTCCGGACCATCACTCCATTTCCGACTAATCCATTATGATATTCTCATTTCAAGAAAAACGGTGAAAGAAAGGGTGAGCTCAACTAGCCCAAGAAGAAATATTATGACTAAGATAATGTAGAATAAATTATCATTAGTCTCCAACAATGTTAAACCGATAAAATATAATAGACATCAAGTTTAATCTGCAGTGAGAACAAGCAATCCATTAAAAGAGTCAAGTAGAAAATAAAATCTACTATCTTTTATGATTAAAAGGTTTTTCATCATTTGTTATCGAGACTCATCTTAATAAATATTTCACATCATCGAATCACCCCTGCACTACGGCCAAGGATATTCTTTAGTATCACGACCATAATTATTCATGCACTACGGGCCAAGAATATTTGTGTATTCATTAATGGTCATGATCATGCCAACAACTGTCCATCAATTCACTACGGGCCAATGAGGACTTTTACCACATCATTTGTAACATTACGGTCATGATTACAATCGAATAATCCACAGTCATAATCATACCAAGTCCATCTATACACTTCTGAATACAGATGACTTTTAACATAATATAAGCATGAGGATGATGACAATGATATAAGAATTCAATAAAACAAGTTCAAGAATTAATTTGTCCAAGAACTACTAATGTTCAAATTGTCAACATGATACTGCTTTGTAGAGTAAAAATTAAGAATGATCAGAAGAATATTTCCATGAAAAGATACTGGATGAAGCGCAAATATCAAGGATATTCTACTAATTTCATGGAGTATAGAATGCATGCGATGCCATGCATATTTTATTATTTCAACGAGAATAATAATAATCTAATCGAGTCGGTGAAATTCACAAACACAGGATGTTCCAACAAAATAATAAATGCGAATAATAAATGATGGAACCAGTCCGGCAGTATAACACGGCGAGGATATTCCGGCCGAGAATAATAAAGACGGAATAATAAAAATGGAACCGGAGTTCTATATATAGCACACGAGGATATTCCGACGAATAATAGAAGAATGTCACCAAGTATAGGTTAGCTGGCGTATCTGAGTTATTCAACGAAACAATAAAGAAATGGAATAACGAAGTTCTCTTCTTGAATACAAAAGAATAATATCCCTTATCGTAAAAAAAAGCTGGATATAGTAAAGAAGGTGGCGAGACTTCTCTTTTTCTTTCTCTCTAAAATTTTCTCTCTAGAGTTAAATTGAATTAAATGAAAATAATGAAGGAATGAGCTTCTATTTATAGAAAAATGGAATGCATAGTAACTAACTCATGAACGGTCCAGATTAATTTACTTTAATCTGTCGGTCCATATTTAAAGCAAAATCTTTTAAATAAAATATAATATATATATATATATATATTATATATATTCAATATATATAACATGCCAAAAAAACCACAAAACACGCTTCCTTGATCAATTATTTTCCTTCTTTCACCAAATTGTCAATAAGGCTATACATCTATATATATATAATAATAATAATTGAACTCTTCCCCCACGTGAATAACAACTTTTCTCCCCCACCCACTTGACCACATGACAACTACATATATATATATAAATACATACCTTATATATATATATATATATATATATATATATAACTCTATTATATATATAAGTAATAAAATAAAAGCTGTGATGACTTCAAGCGTAAGTATTAATAATTAATACCGCGTGCTACTTCTTGAAACCACACGACATTCTTATTTTTACTACTCTTAAGTAGTTCAACAAGATCAACGGTAAAACTTTCATAGTTATTTCAATAAAAAATATTTTTGTCGTTTTCTCAATCCGACAATAATTCCGTTGTGGGGTCCACCAATGATTGTGCCGTTGTACTAATATTCCCTGTTAAAACGAATATTCCCCGACCAATCGAATATTATATAACAACTTGCGTACTTTGAAAAATTTATAAATATTACCCACAACTATTATATCAATTTCACTCCATAATATTCAAAAATAATATTTATAGAAAATTCATCTTTATTCAAAAAGTTGGGGTTTTACAATCTCCCATTCTTATGAAATTTTGCCCTCGAAATTAGGGTACGTACCTGGTATTTCGAAGAGGTAAGGATACCTTGATTTCATTTCAGATTCTAACTCCCAATTCATTTCCTCAACATCGTGGTTTCTCCACAAAACTTTGACTTGAGGTATAACCTTGGTGCGTAGAATATGTTCCTTCTTATCCAAGATTTGAACAGGAACCTCTTCATACGTCAAATCTTCCGCTATTTCGTCCGATTCCAACTCAATAATGTGGTTCGGGTCTTCCACATATTTACGTAACATGGATATGTGAAAAACGTTATGAACACGAGACATACTTGGCGGTAAAGCGAGTCTATAGGACACAGTTCCTACTCGATCAAGGATTAAAAATGAGCCGATGAATCGAGGTGAGCTTTCCTCTCTTTCCAAATCTCGTAACTCCTTTCCATGGAGCAACACGTAACAACACATGATCTCCTATATCGAATTCCACGTCTTTTCGATGAAGATCGAAGATAACTCTTTTATCGATCTTGTGAGGTTTTTATACGTTCTTGCGGATCGTTTGAATCTTTTCCGTAGTCATACGTACCAACTCTGGTCCCAACAACGTTGCTTCACCCACCTCATCCCAAAGATATCTTTGAAGCGACACTTTCTTCCATACTGGCGCTTGAATGGAGCCATGCCAATACTTGCTTGATAAGCTGTTGTTGTAGGAAAACTCCACCAATGGTAAGAACTTGTCCCAACTTCCCTTGAAATCAAGGACACGAGTCTTAATAGATCTTCAAGAGTTTGAATAGTCCTCTCTGATTGTCCGTCCGTCTCGAGGATGATATCTTGCCGAGCTAAATTGTAAATCATGTGCCCATAGCTTTTGCAAACTAACCCAAAATCGCTGAAGTGAATCTTGGGTCTCGATCGAAAACTATGGATCTTTGGCATACCATGCAATCTTATAACCTCGTTTATGTACATACGAGCAAGACTTTCAAGGGTATAAGTTTCTCGTATCGGTAAGAAATGAGCAAACTTGGTCAATCTATCAACAATGACCCAAATCGCATCTATGCCTTGAGAAACTTTGGGAAAACCCGATGAATTGAAATCCATGGTAATGTGCTCCCACTTCCATTCGGAATTTCAAGTGGTTGCAATGGACCTTTTGGTACTTGATGCTCACTTGACTTCGTTGACATGTTAGACACCTTGAGATAAGCAAATACTTATCTCTCTCTTCATATTGCCCCACTAAAATGTATGTTGAAGATCATGATACATTTTGGTACTCCCAGGATGGATTGCAAACGGTGTGTTGTGCGCCTCCATCATGATTTTATACTTTAAATCGTGGTCGTTAGGAACACAAATTCGGAGTTGACTTCAAGTATTCCTTCTTCATCGATTCTTGCTTCCCAGCTTTCGCACCTTCTTGCACTTTCTTCCTCATACGCATCGACTCCAGATCAGTAACTGAGCGACTTTAATTTTATCAATTAAAGTCGGTTCTAATCGTATATTTGCCATCATCACGTGGGTCCCTGGAGTCTTTATCTCTATCTCCATCCTTTGCAAGTCATACAAAATGGGCCTTTGCGTTGACAATATTGCACTCGTACCCGCATATGATCTTCTACTCAATGCGTCAGCTACCACGTTCGCTTTTCCAAGATGGTATTGGATAGTATGATTATAATCTTTCAACAGTTCAAGCCAACGTCGTTGTCGCATGTTGAGTTTCTTTTGAGTGAAGAAATATTTGAGGCTTTTTTGATCCGTAAAGATCTCCACTTTCTCCCCATACAAGTAATGCCTCCAAATCTTTAGTGCGAAGACAAAAACTGCCAACTCTAGATCATGAGTAGGATAATTCCTCTCATATTCCTTGAGTTAATCGTGAGGCATAAAGCATGACTTTCCCATGTTGCATGAGAACACATCCTAACCCTTTGCCCAAGCATCATCAGTAGATGACAAATCCTCCGAACCGGATGGTATTGTCGAGCAGTCTTTGAAATGAGTCTCATCTTGAGTTCTTAAAAACTTTTCTCACATTCCTCGCTCCAACCAACTTTGTATCTTTTCGAGTCAATTTGAGTTAGTGGAGTAGCGATTCGAGAAAACCCTTCTACGAATCTCCGATAATAACCACTAAAGCGAGAAAGCTACGTGATTTTCATTAACGATTTTAGTTGCTCCCGACTTTGAATAGCTTCAATCTTTGTTGGGTCAGCAGATATTCCATGACTTGATACCACGTGCCCAAGGAATGCTACTTCCTCAAGCCGTGAATTCGCATTTCTTCAACTTGGCATAAAGCTTATATTCACGAAGCTTTGAGAGCTCGACCTCAAGTGTTGCTTTCATGATCTTCATGGGTTTTGGAATATATGAGGATTTCATCAATAAAGACGACCACAAAGTGATCCAAATATTCCTTGAATACTTGGTTCATCATATCCATGAAGGCAAAGAGGAGCATTAGTCAATCCAAAGGACATGACTAGGAATTCATAATGCCCGTCATCGAGTTCGGCGCCGTCTTTGGAATGTCATCTGTTCTAATCTTCAATTGGTGATATCCAAACGAAGATCAATCTTTGAAAAGAATTTGGCTCCTTGCAATCGGGTCAAACAGTCATCAATACGTGGCAATGGGTACTTATTTTTGATGGTGACATGATTCAACTCCCGATAATCAATACAAAGTCGCATACTCCCATCTTTCTTCTTCACAAATAGAACAGGAGAACCCCAAGGAGAAGTACTAGGACGAATAAAGCAAATGTCTAACAATTCCTGCAATTGAATTTTTAACTCCTGAAGTTCAATAGGAGCCATTCAATATGGGGATTTAGAAATGGGTTTTGTACCAGGTTCAAGGTCGATACAAAATTCAATTTCACGCCTGGGGTAGGCCGAAGTTCTTCAGAATACGTCGGAAATTCATTAACAATAGAAATATTATTCAAAACTGACGTATTTTTGTTTAGATCTGTGACATGAGCTAAGAAAGCTTGACATCCGTTTTTAAATAAACAAATAGCTTTATGGCTTGAGATGACAGTGATTGATTTTAATGGTTTGGTTGCTTGTATTCGCATAATAGGTCGATTAGGAATATGAAAGCTAACAACCTTACGAAAATAATCAATTTTTGCATGATGAGTAGTTAACCAATCAATCCCTAGAATTACATCAAATGCAAGTATTTTTAATGCAATAAGATCGACAAGTAATGTGTGGTACCAACTTGAACCAAACAAGACTTATAAACCGTGGATGGATGTAATGAAGGTTTCTCCCAACGGAGTTTCCACAGATAAGTCAAAGTCTAATTTCTCCGGAGTCAAATTTAATCGTTGAGTGCAAGTAGGAGAAATAAAAGAATGGGTAGAACCGGTATCAAATAAAGTGTAGACTTAGCTAGAGTTTATGATAAGCTTACCCGTGATGACCTCATTCGGGTTCCTTTCTTTCAGAGGTCAAAACAACGCTCTCCTTGCACTCACCGGCTTTGACTTTTCTCGGGACGACCCTTGGTGCCTCCATCCTAGTGAATTTGTCTTCTATGAACGACAAAATCGAAGGCTAAGTGACCTTCTCTTCAACAATTATAACATGATTTGACTGACATCGCATAATTTGACCGATGTGTCCCTCCCTCCTCATTTGAAGCATATGATAGGTGGTCTTTCTCCTTCCTTAACAGCGGGTCTTTGGTCTTGACGTCTTTCCATCATTGTTGAATCTCATCTTCTTGAAATGTCCATTCTTGTTGTTTTGGCCCCTCGATTACCACCGAAGTGGTTACCATTTCTGGCCTGTTGATTCCCTCCACGCTTGTTGTCACCGTTTCGATGATTGCTCTCACTAGTATTATCATTTTTTCGGCTATTCTCTTTTGGTTGCGTTGACTCGTTATCGCGCTCCACCAACTGAGCCCTATTTACAACATCTGAATACAAACATACGCTTTATGAGAAATAAGATGTTGACGTATCTCTGGCTTCAAACCTCTTAAAAATATTCGCGCCATTCTCTCTTCATGCACTACGGCCAAGGATATTCTTTAGTATCACGACCATAATTATTCATGCACTACGGGCCAAGAATATTTGTGTATTCATTAATGGTCATGATCATGCCAACAAGCGTCCATCAATTCACTACGGGCCAATGAGGACTTTTACCACATCATTTGTAACATTACGATCATGATTACAAGAATAATCCTCGGTCATAATCATACCAAGTCCATCTATGCACTACAGGCCACAGATGACTTTTAACATAATATAAACATGAGGATGATGACAATGATATAAGAATTCAATAAAACAAGTTCAAGAATTAATTTGTCCAAATTGTCAACATGATACTGATTTGTAGAGTAAAAATCAAGAATGATCAGAAGAATATTTCCATGAAAAGATACTGGATGAAGCGCAAATATCAAGGATATTCTACTAATTTCATGGAGTATAGAAGTTAAAATTTTAATCAACTGAGTATAATACCGAATGAAATAACAAAAGATATCACTATACATGCGGTACTTCGCATAGACGGTTATTTCAATAGAATAATAATAACGGAACCAGGTCAGGTGAAATTCACACCGACAGGATGTTCCAACAGAATAATAAATGCAGAATAATAAATGATGGAACCAGGTCCGACGATAACACGATGCAGGATATTCCGAGCGAATAATAAAGACGGAATAATAAAAATGGAACCAGTCCTATATATAGCACAGACGTGATATTCACGTAATAATAGAAGAATGTCACCAAGTATAGGTTAGCACACGTATCTGAGGTTATTCAAATGTAATAATAAAGAAATGGAATAACGAAGTTCTCTTCTTGAATACAAAGAATAATATCTCTTCACAGTAAAAGAAATCTGGATATAGTAAAAGAAAGGTAGCGAGACTTCTCTTTTCTTTCTCTCTAAAATTTTCTTTCTCTAGAGTTCAAAGAATTAAAAGAAAATAATGAAGGAATGAGCTTCATTTATAGAAAAATGGAATACATAGTAACTAACTCATGAATCGTCCAAATTAATTTACTTTAATCATAGGTCCATATTTAAAGCAAAATCTTTTAAATAAAATATAATATATATATATATATATATATATATATATATATTCAATATATATAACATGCCAAAAGAAACCACATAACACGCTTCCTTGATCAATTATTTTCCTTCTTTTACCAAATTGTCAACAAGGCTATACATCTATATATATATAATAATAATAATTGAACTCTTCCCCACGTGAATAACAACTTTTCTCCCCCACCCACTTGACCACATGACAACTACATATATATATAAATACATACCTTATATATATATATATATATATATATATATATATATATATATATATATATAAAGTAATAAAATAAAATTGTGATGACTTCTCACGTAAGCATTAATAATTAATACCGTAATCTACTATGCAACCACACGTATTCTTTCGTACTTTTACTACCGGTAGTTCAACAATGATCAATGGTAAAACTTCCGCCAATTATTTTAATAAAATATTTTTGTCGTTTTCTCAATTCGACAATAATTCCGCTAATAAGGTCCACCAATGATTGTGCCAACAGTTACTACTAATATTCCCTGTTAAAACGAATATTCCCCACCAATCGAATATTATATAACAACTTGCTTACTTTGCAAAATTTATAAATATTACCCACAACTATTATATCAATTTCACTCCATAATATTCTAAAATAATATTTATAGCAAATTCATCTTTATTCAAAAAGTTGGGGTTTTACAAATTTTAAATTTGAATACGTTTGAAATTAATTTTTAAAATATAAGTCAATATTAATTTTATAATTTGAAAATGAAGTAGTAAAAAAGTCATGTGACAATAATGTCAAGATATGTATGATTGACGAGTTGTCCACTTAAATGAGGGTGTAAAATGTCATTGTGCATATATAGAGAACGATCTTTTGACTCCATCACCCTGCGGAGTAAAATCCTATATAGAGATTAAAATAGAGAGTTATATAATAAAGAAACTGTTGGATAATGATTTGTTAATGTATTCTTCAAAGTTGGGGATAGCGAGTTTATTGAGAAAACGGTTGTCAATACTCTTATATATATATATATATATATATATAGAGAGAGAGAGAGAGAGAGAGAGTCCGGTTCCAGTCCGGACGCCCGGATTTTAGTTCCGTTTGGACTTTTTTTTTTTTGCTTTTTTTTTAAAACAACTAAAAAAAATATTTAATATTTTATGGAATTGAATTTTTTTTATAAAACAGTGATTTGGGTACGTATAACAAAAGATGTATGTACAGTCTGTGCAGACTGTACCACTATTTTTTGATATAGGTATTCAAATCACCCCAAAACAAAGCGCGGCCATGATTGATTCACAAAGGGTCAATATTTTAGTGTATCGAATAATAAATTAAAATTGATAATTATAGTAATAAAAAACGACTCACCACCCACTTGTTTTCGTTGTTCTACCTAAATAGATAGCAACATAAGCAAAATGTCGCATCAATAGCTATGCTATACTCAAACCAATTTCCATATTCTTTAAACCAAGAAGGATTAGATCTCGTAAGTATCCCCCAATTAGAGTCTGTGGGAAGTTATGTTTGACAAATGACAAGGACCCTTTAGCATGAATGCTCTTCTTACTTCATCTTGAATATTAGGATGATACTTTGATATTTTCTTTTCGCAACCTGTGGTCTGCTTTCAAGATTTCCCAAATCTACTTTATCATCATCCTTTTTTGATTTTTATTAGAACATGATTCTTCAAATGTAGAAGCTTTTAAGAATACAAATTTGTCCATATTATTCTGCTTAAAGAATTAAAGATATTATGAACTTAATTACAACAAAAAAAATAAAGTTGTGCTAAACCGCCAATTTCATGAACCGAATCATAGCAAAAAATTACGCGTATATTAGCGATTTATTTTTCTCCATACTAATTATCCACCAAACATCACATATGTCATTTCTAAAAAAAGGGTAAATGGCCAAATGGGTAATGACAAATTTCATCCGAATTTCAGTTCTTAAACATCACATAAAACTCCAAATAGAAAGCTCCAAATAGAACATCAAATCAATTAATGATGAATTATCTGCAATAATTAGAAAGTAAAGGGAGTTCCGGACCTGAGGCTGAGAGTGAAGAATCAAGAATGACGAGTTAGCTAGGCCAGGTCCCGGCCGATTTAATTTAAACAACAAATTCACTTTCAAACATCAAATCAATTAGTGAAGAATCAAGAATGAAGAGGGAGCTCTGATTCTCTCTCTCTCTCTTAAATCTTAATGCCGATTTGCCCTTCTAGTCTTCTCTTGAGTTCTTTGACTTAAGAGTCTTCACTCTTTAGAGACTATCTATCACTCTCTGTCTCTAGGTTTTCTATCAGACTAAACTTCTCTCTCTCTGTTTTAGCCGGATGAAATGGGTCAAAAATGGACAATTAAGTGGGGTCAAAAAAAGTCTGAGTGCTTTGTATCAATTTTTTTTTAAAGTGGTACCAAAAATTGAGTGGGGTCAATTGACCCCACATTTTCCACATGGCTTCGCCTCTGCCCCAAAACATTATATTATGAAAAAATTTCAGTTCCATAAAATATTAAATATTTTTTTTTAGTTATTTTAAAAAAAAGAGCAAAAAATAAATAAATAAATTGCTGTCCATTTTGATCGAGTTCTAACTGATCCATTGTGTGTGTGTGTATATATATATATATATATATATATATATATATATATATATATATATATTGATACTTTCACAATATTTTTTGATATTTCTGCATGTGGAGTCCACTTTTTAAACATAGTTTGGTTTAAAAAAAGGTGATATTTCCGCAAGGACCGCACCATTTTTTTTTAATATTTTTGCATGTGGGATCCATTTTTCAACTAAATAGTATTAATATTGGTTTGGTTAAAATATGAGGCCCACATGCAAAAATTTCAAAAAATGATATGAAAGTATCAATTCTCTCTCTCTATATATATAATATTTAACTTGTGTACGAATTTTAGTTTCAACAGAATTTGGTATTGAGCTCTTAATTGAACATAATTAATTAGTGTTTTCTTAGCTTTTTGTAATTGGATGATTATGAAAATAAAGTATTTAGAAGGTTGGATATTAATATTACGAGAACTGTGATAGTTTTTTAGTTTTGATTTAATAATTTCATGACTGTTTTGTTAGCTGCCAAGATTTTGTGGTTCTTTTGGCCAAATGGTTAGACAAACAATAAACTTTATTAATAATCTATGCACCGAATATTACTACTCTATTGGAAATTAAAGAGTCTAATTTATAAGAAAATAAAATAATTTTCTTTACACATATTATATCGGGTTATTATAAAATTAACTTCATGGTAAGTTGGTCAATTGACCAATACAATGCTGACACGCAGAGAGACATCACCTCCCAGCCTGCGTGTCGACACTGTATTAGTCAATTGATCAAAATTAATTTCATGCTAACCATTTCCCTATATATGATTTGTTTAGGATATGCAACATTATAGTTTTAATTTTTTTTTTTTGAAGTCTCACTTTTTAGGAGTACAATATAATTTCATTACCAAGTACACCATTCACCATTACAAGTATACCGATCAAATCTCATTAGAGGAGGAAGAAATAAATTTTACATAAAAAGAAAACAAGTCTCGCATAAAGAAGAATTAAGTTTTAATACTTCAAGCTTAACCAATAGACTAAGAACTCATCATCAATTTTAAGATTATATAAAAATATCATATTCTGAAGAAAAAATTATGTGAAATGTTCATTGCATACTGAAAAACTTCTATAATATGAGTAAAAGAAACTTACAAAATTAAATAAAATTTTAAATTCCAAATAGTGGGAATTTTTTTTATTTAGCTAGGACTGGTGTATATTTATAAATATATATATATATATATATATATATATATATATATATATATGCATATATATTTCTTATCTTGTTTATTGGTATGTCCGATGGTGTATTACTTGATTTTGTTGTTGAACAATAGGGTTGGCAAATGGCAATCTTGCTATTGCCTGTGGTCAATTTTCTCCGGACATTAAGTTGGTAATAAAATAGTCAAGGCATGCATGTGATATTTACCAAGGTGGTGT
This sequence comes from Panax ginseng, assembly GCA_020205605.1. Lineage (NCBI taxonomy): Eukaryota > Viridiplantae > Streptophyta > Magnoliopsida > Apiales > Araliaceae > Panax > Panax ginseng. The sequence continues at coordinate 130,274,972 of CM035140.1, forward strand.
TTGTCGTTAACAAAATAAAATTATTTGGTAAAATTTTGTTTGTCCCTTATCGTCTCTTAATTGATAAAAAAAGATATAAATCTAAATCATTAAGAGTTGTCTCTTAATAAAAAATTTAAATTTATAGAGCCTTTATAAATATTGTACTACCCCCATTCCAAATTTTAATATCATTGATTTTTGAAAAGTAACTTGAGATATTTTTAAATTTAAAATCGTTATTTTTAAATTTAAAAGTCATTCAAAATTTTATATTTTTAAGTTATCAAACAATTTTTTAAGTTTAAATGTTATTTTACTCAAATAATCTAATTTATTAAGACACTACTAACTATTCAAATTTATCAAACACTACTTCATTTTATTTTCAAAAAATAGCGGAGAAAGTAAACGGGTACTAAAGGTACTTTAATAACTCTTTTTATAAATAAAAATTAATTTTTCTATGATTATGCATGATGATGTTGTGATATAGCTCATCATATTGTTCAGTGGACTAATTACTGCTTTTGCTTTCTTTTGTTGCCTGAAAGATGCTCACACCAAGGAATCCTAAGTTGGATTATAGAATGCGAATTTTTAAAATTGTATGTAAAATTAATTTAAGAGTCCTCTTATACATTTTAAAAGTTTTTGGTCGAATTATAATTACGACATATGTACATACATGACATAAGTAAGAATTAAGAATGATCACACTTTAATTTATTATATTTTATCTCATACACTTTCATGTCGGTTGCAATCTAATTTCGTCAAATATTTGTCGACATGTATATCATTTTTCCATAATTTAATGTATGTATAATTATATATATTTTAAAAAATTGTTCATCAGGTATTATTTTTGAATGATTAATTCTGAAATATAAGCACTTAAAATACATATTTAATTTAGCATTTAAGTACAATATAACGTGAAACAAAATTATATAATAAGTATGCAAAAAGCACAAAACAACAACAACAAAAAGCATCACCAGCAGGTAGAAAACATTTTTTGAATTTTTTTTTAAAACTACAAAATACCCTTTTTTGTGGAAGGGGAGGGAGGGAGTATGGTGCCTCACTAAAATCAATTAGAAAGAAATAATTTTTCCATAATACAAATTAAAACTAACTGAACAATAATAATAATGTATATTATAAAGGGAGAGGGGGTGTGAATGTGACCGTCTTAAGATTTTTTTCTTTTTTATCCCTGCAAGTTTACTTATTTTGCAATTATGTCCTTTTCAATTTTTTATTTGTTAATTTTATCCTCTAAATTTGAAAATTTTAATATTATATCCTTACAATAATTGCACACACAACGCGTGTGTCACGGTGACTACTAATGAACAACAACAACAATATATATATATATTGAATGTCTTACTTCTTGTCGCTCTGACGCCTTCTGAATTTATCTTCATAATAATTTGTTGTCAATAAAATTTAAACTTTCAACATCTATATTGATAAAAGCGAATCATACCAGTGAATCAAGTGATCATCGAAGCAACAGCAATAATAAAACAATATAGGTTATTATGGATTTACACTTTTTTCTTATTTGGAAATAGAAACTACAAGATAAGGAGTGATCAATCTACCTAACTTCCCAAGTGACCAGAACGACGTCATTCTCGTTCCAAATAAAATAGGATTGATATTGCAGGAGAGGATTGAACATCATCTCGAAAACAAGGAAAGTAAACTACACGGACGAGTGGAGAGCAAAGGGAGGGCAACGTGTAGGATTGCGGAAACGAGATCAAAGCATACAATCTAATTATAAACACAACAGAAGCATGTAAAATAGTAATTTAAAATGTTCAGCAATCCCAATGTACAGCCTTATGAAACATCATTAATTGAGGAAGGATAAAGATGTACCTTTGAAGAGAATCAACGATTTGATGTAGACTTCACATTCAAATCTGTGCTCATTCACAATCTCCCCAATCCACGGATCACACGTTCGTCACAAAGAGTATGCAACGCCCAAGAGCTATCCACTGTAATACCCGTGAATTTTGAAATAATATTAATATTGAGAATAAATAAAATGTTTGAATATAAATATATATCCTTGTGGCATGAAATGTGATGATTCAATGACATTGAATTAAGTATATGTTAATGTAGAGTTTGTATATAAATTACGTAATCAAATCACATAAATAAGGCAGAAACGCGAAGAAACGGGAATTTAAAATTTTATACATACCCATACTCATGATCATGTTTTGTGCTATATTATCAATTAACAGAAGAAGATGGAGAATAAGAATCATACCCTTGAAAATTTGAGTTTCCTCAGGTACAAGTTCTCCTTCGTGCTCTCCTTGAATACTCGGGATTAATTTTTTCTTTTGATTAACGTTAGCCACCCAAGCGTTTGGCCTTTAGAGGTGATCCATCAAGGAAGAAAAAGAAGTCAAAAAGAAGGGTATATGGCTAAACCCTAGTTTCTATCTCTATAGAAATCAGTGTACTCTCCCAACAATTGAAAAAAACACGTTCTAAGATATCTAACATAAGACCCTTATTATATAGATATTAGTCAACCCTCTTAACCTTAATAGAAATAGGGTTTTATTTAATTAATTAAAAAACTCTTTTAATCAATTAGGCTTCCTAATCTCTATTAAGAATAATTAATTAAATTTCTTTAATTAATTAGTCTCTTAATCTAATTAGGAATGTTGGAGAGTACAAATATTAAATTAATTCCCAAACTCCTTTAGGAATAAAAATAATAATAATGGTAATAATAATAATAAGACTCCTCTTATTAATTTATATTTAATATTTCCAAAATATTAAATAATAAATATTAAGCTATTTAATTTATTCTATCACCATAGATTAAATTAAATAAACTTAATTTTTTGCCATTAACTACTTAAATAATTATTCTTTCCTTTTGCGGTGTGACCATTTAGGTTCTCCATATTAAACCGGTTGTGAATAAATTAATTAGAACAATTCTAATCTTATTTAAATAAATTAATTAAACTATTAATTTATTTAAATAAATAATATTTATTCTACAATAAGGATAAGCCTCCTTAGCGATCAACGACTTTCCAGATAATATTGATTTCAACATTAATCATAAAAGAACCTTTGAGTAATAGTTACTATACAATTTAACTCTTCCACCATACAATGTCCCAATTAAATATAAGATATGGAATTACTGTCAAGTCTTATTTTATTTAATTATATGTATTTCGATTCCCAAATGCACAACCCCGAATAAATGCAAATTAGAAACTCCTTTCTAATTTCATTCCACCTTTGGCAAAGGATTCCTGGGTTATCATTTATAGAATCACATAGGAGATATCTCTTCTTTTACTGGAAGCGGTAGATTCCTTATTGATCATTCATTATCTCCATATACAACTTATTACACCTAAGCATACCCTTTGATATACCCTAAGAGTCTTAAGGGTCATGTCAAAGTATAACTTATTATATACAAAATACTATGATGATCTCAAGTTTAAGGATCACTTGTACTACTATCACTACAGAAATTTCTATTGACAGACAAGTAAAACTCTATTAGGTAATCTTTAGCGAGCCACATTCAGTGAACTTATTCTCCAATAAGCACCTACATACTTTCTTTAGTGTCTCCACATAATTATGAGATCAATCATCCTTATCCAATGAACAAGCAACGTATGTACCAATCTATCCGGATTCACTAATCCCCTTTTCAGTAATCCATTGATTAGGAACATTTTAGTTTTAAGCTATCTAAGAATTTAGATCTCATTAGCATGATCTCACACTACAAGAAATCACACATTTTATGACGAATTTTTTGCCACGCACACAAATTTGTCACAATTTGTTAATTAATAATTATAAAATTCATAATCGTCAATAAAACTTTTGCTTTTGTGACGACCTTTAACTTTGTTACTATTAATCATTTATATCGTCACTAATTTACACATTTGATGACGATTAACAAATTTTCGTCACAAGTTATTTTGGAGGTAGAATTCTGTACCAAAATTTTGGAGGGAAACCTTTTAGTGACATTTTATAATAATTGATGATAGTATTTATTGTCACACAATATTTCTTTCGATGATAACATAATAGTTTGTCATTAATTATTTGTAAAATTTAGTGACAATGTGATTTCGTCACTAATGTTCACATTTAGTGACGCCAAATACAAATTCATCACAATTTTATTTGGAGGCAAAAATTTTCTGAAAATTGTTGGAGGGAAATTTTTTAAAGACTGAAAATAATAATTTATGACAATTTGTATTGTCATAAATACCAATTTTATATGATAATAGTTCGTCACTAATTAGATGAGTGGATAAGTGACAAAAATGGTTTGTCATAAATTCTTATATTTAGTGACAAAGTACGTAATATTGTTACAATCTTATTTGGAGGCAAAAATTTTGGAGGGAAATTTTTTAAAGACGAAAAAATAATAATTTATGACAATTTGTATTGTCATAAATACCAATTTTATATGACGAGATAATAGTTCTTCACTAATTAGATGAGTGAATAAGTGACAAAAATAATTTGTCATAAATTTTTATATTTAGTGACAAAGTACGTAATATCGTCACAATTTTATTTGGAGGCAAAAAAAATTAAGAAATTTTGGAGGCAAATTTTGTAAAGACAAAAAATTAATAAATTATGACATTTTTATTGTCACAAATACCAATTTTATTTGACGAGATAATAACGCGTCACTAATTAGATGAGTGGATAAATGACAACACTTGTTCGTTATAAATTCTTTTATTTAGTGATAAAGTATGCAATGACGTCACATTTTTATATGGAGGCAAAAAATTTCCCAAACAAACTTGTATCCAAGCGACGTCACCCATCTTTCTTTTATCATTGGCAGCCTCCATTTAGTCAAAAACCGATCAACCGCACTGATTAAGTCGCATTAATGTTTCCGACGTAGATACTTCCCTCTTCTATTAATCCCACTACAAAAAAATGTACATTTGGCAACGATTTATCGAGTATAAAGTCATTGCCAAAAATGCATATTTAGCAACAAAAATTTTCATTCGTTTCAGTTTCTGAAAGGCTTTCATTTTTCGTAACAAAATTCATAGGTTGTTGCAAAATTTCGTTGTCAATTTGTTAGTGGGAAAAAAAATAATTTCCTGCCTATTTAAGTTTTTTGTTGCCGATGTTATTTCTCCTCATCTTGGGCAAAAAATTGTTTTTTTGCTATATTTCGTATCCTAATATGGGCTACATTCATTGTCAACAATTTTTTGTTGTTGCGTATTTTGTATAATTTTTTGCAACGATTAGTAAATTGTTGTCCAAAATTAAGATAAAACCAATAAGCATGTTTCGACCTTTTTGTCCAAAACGCATCATTTTTCATTTCAAAATTATTATTTATTTGGACGCAAACTTATACAGTGAAATGTTAAATTGAAATATTATTTCATTCAAAATTGGCCCAAAAAGGTTAGATTCAAATATTATTTCATTCAGAATCTAATTTATTAAGATGTATTACTCAATTTTATCAAACACAACCTACTTTGAAAACACTTGGGTAATGATTTATTTGAAACAAACCTTTTTTTAAGCAAGTTTGAAACACTTTTTTCTTTTGAAAGATTCTATAACACTATCTTTGTTTTTAACAAAAAAATAAAATAAAATAAAAAAACATAAATCTCATAAAAAAAGATTAGTTTATAAATGAAAAAAAAAATTAAGCCTTGTATTTAATAATGTAAATGATACAATAGACATTATAAAAGATTTATTTATTTGATATAGTTTTAGTTAAAATCTGTAAGACCCCAACTTTCATAAATAAAAATTATTTTTCTCTAAATATCATTTTGAATATTATGGTGTGGATTTAATATAATGTTATAGTTGTGGGTAATATTTATAAATTTTGCAAAGTAAGCAAGTTGTTATAAAATATTCGTTTGATCGGGAAATATTCTTTTGGTCGGGGAATATTCGTATGATGGCACAATCATTGGTGGACCCCACAACAGAATTATTGTCGGAGTTATAAAACGACAGAAATATCTTTTTATCAAAATAACGGTAAAAGTTTTACCGTTAACTGTTGAAATACCCGGTGATAAAAGTACAGTAGTACGCATGGTTGCATAGTAGCACACGGTATTGATTATTGATTCTTACATGAGAAGTCACTCAATTATACTCAATTATTACTACAGTAATTGTTGCATAGTATCCCATATTATTGATTCAATTATTGTCACAATATCATCTGCACAATATTTTATATTATTAAATGAATAGTTGAGACGATAAAGTTATTCATATTATTATTTGCATTATTGACGATGTCTAGAAAGTTCTGTCGAGGAAAGTTCTGTCGAGGAAAGCCCCCCCTTTCCTGGGAATAATCTGGTCGTTAAATATTGTGAGTTATAATATTAATGATGAATAATTGTTGGAAGATTAAAAATGTGTTGATTGAAGATAAAATGATTTGTGGTAATATTTATTCAATCTCTGATATAAATAAGAAGTCTGTTATGAGACGTTTGTGGTAAGTTTGGTTTATTCCATGGGGGCCCATATGTCATCATCTAAGAATTACTTTCGCCAATAGTAATTGCCTTTACCAGACATCAAACCACTTGCCGTTTCATATTACAGGCGTCGAACCACTTGTTGTTTCACATTACAGGCGTCAAACCACTTTTCTTTTCACATCACCAGTCGTCAAGCCACTAGCCTCTTCACATTGCAAGGGCTAAGCTAGAAATCTTCTATAAATAAAAGCTTATTTCTTCTTTCATTATCACTAATTCACTACGATTTAAAAGAGAATTCTATAGAGAGAGAATTAGAGAGAAAGAAGAAGAATATTCTATTACTACACTATTTCAGTATCCAATCTCCTACTAAGGTAAGGGGTATTATTTCATTCGTATTCGTAAAGGATGCTATTTTCTTCATACTCATAAGGGTTGTCATTCTATTTTTTATTAAATCTGTGGGAGTAACCTGTCTACGCGGATTACCGCATGCATGATGAATAACCCTTCGTATTCATTCTTTATTAATCTGCGGGAGTAACCTGTCTATGCGAATTACCGCATGCATGATGAATAACCTTTTGTATCCATTCTTTATTAAATTTTGGAAATGATCTGTCTACGCGGATTATCGCATGACGGGTGAAAATCCATTTGCAGTTTCATATATTCTTTCATACTGTATGGGATATCATTTCTTTTGTACTCGTAAGGAATATTATTTATGTTCAATATTCGTATGAAATAATATGTTTTTCCATACACTGTAGTATGTAAATAATATTATTTCGTTTCATATCCCTAATTATACACTTATGTTAACAAGTATTGCTTCTATACTCCTTGAAATTAGTAGAATATCCTTGGAATTGCGCTTCATCTAGTATCATTTTACAAGGATATTTTTTTGAACATTCTTGTTAAAGTTTAATCTTTTCATGCCGTAGTACTATTCATGACAAAAATTAATTTCTTTTCTGTCCAAATTATTTTTGATACAATATTATTCTTGAATTTTACTTCACAAAGCAGTATCATGTTGACAATTTGGACATTATTGAATTATGGATAAATTAAATTATAAATCTATAAAATTTATCCTTGCTCTCATTTAATTGAATTCTTATATCATTGTCATCATCCTTATGTTTATATTGTAATGAAAGTCATCTTTGGCTGTAGTGCATAGATGGACTATTAATAGGTATGATTATGACCATGGATTAATCGGTATAATCATGACCCGTAATGTTATAAATGATGTGGTAAAAGTCATCATTGGCCCGTAGTGCATTGATGGACAGTTGTTGGCATGATCATGACCATTGGTGATAATAATGAATATCCTTGGCCCGTAGTGCATGGATAATTCAGTGATGTGGATTATTTATTTAGCTGAGTCCCATCGATAAAATTGATGATAAACTTTTTAAATCATAGAAGATAGTAGATATTATGATGTACTTGACTCTTCTAATGGATTTCTTGTTCCGCTGCAGTTAAACTTGATGTTTATTGTATTTTATCAGTTTAACACTGTTGAAGGCTAATGATAATTTATTCTGCATTATCTTAGTCATAATATTTCTTACTGGGCTAGTTGAGCTCACCCTTTTGCTTTCATTGTTGTCTTCAGGAAATGAGAACGTAGCCGGGACTAGTCGGAGAATAGAGTGACGGTCCGTGATTGTTGTTTTAGTAGTCCTCACTATTTAGTGTGATAATAAATATAACGAGGACACCTTTTTGAGTTTGAATCCTGTTTATTGGATAATATTCGTGTAAAAACTCTCAGCTACGCTTTGTCGTATTGTATAAATGAAGTTTGTATTTGTATTCTGTACCATGTATTTGGCGACTTAGAATGGGTGATGTATACCTATTTTGGGGGCGTCACAGTTGGTATCAAAGATTAGGGATATGATCCCTGGCTGAGATGTGAGACTAGAACTAGGAGGGGAGAGACGAGTAATTCCTTTGCTAGTATGACTTACCTAAGTTTAATTGTTATTTAATTGGTCGGTTAGAATATATGGATAATATGTGGCATGTCAATTAACCCTTGTTTTGTGGCAGTGTTTGAAAATGACATCCGAGAATGTTGAGAATAGCAATGGAGCACAGGAGAACATTGAGTCACCACAGATCAATACCCAGGATAATGTTCATCAGGAAGGAAATAATCCTCAGGTAAACAATAACACCGACCAATTGATGAATGACGAAATGTTCAGAGGCTTTCTGTAATTCGCGCAACATCAGGCGAGAGAGACTCCTGTCCAAAATACAGGTGGAAACACCGGCAACTCACAGATGGTCATTGCTAAGCAGTTCAAGGAACTGGGACCACCAGAGTTTTTGGGATAGCCAAAACCACTTAAGGCGAAGACGTGGATAAAGCAGATCACCAAGATATTTGATGTTTTGGGATGCTCCGAGGAGTAAGAGGTTCCCTTTGCCAACTTTATGTTGCGTGGATAGGCAGATTACTGGTGGGAATCTGTAAACCGTACTCAGTCTACCGCACTAAATATGTCTTGGGAAAAGTTCCAAGAACTGTTTAACGACAAGTACTTTCCCGAAAGTATTCGTCACATTAAAGAGGTGGAGTTCATCAAGCTAGAGCAAAATAATATGACCGTGTCACAGTACGAAGCTAAGTTTGCCGAGTTGTCCCGGTTTGCGTCCCACTTGGTTGATAATGTGGAGAGAATGACACGGATGTTTCTAAGAGGTTGAAACCTGAGATACGTTAATACCTAATTTCTCATAAACTGTGCTTGTATTTAGATGTTGTAAATAGGGCTCAGTTATTGAAGCACGATAATGAGTCAACCCAACCAAGAGAAAGCAACCGAAAAATCGATAATACCAGTAGTAGTAGTCATCGAAGCGGTGACAACAAACGTGGAGGGAATCAACATGCCAGAAATGGTAACCACTTCGCTGGTAATCATGGCCAAGATAATAGAAGTAGAAATTTCAAGAAGAGGAAATTCGATAATTATGGAAAGACGACAAAACTAGCGCCTGTTGTTAAGGAATGAGAACCACCGCCGGTCGTATGTTACAAATGCGGAGGGGAGTGACACATCAGTCCAAACTGTACGTAGCAGTCTAAAGCATGTTACAATTGTGGAAGAGAAGGTCACCTAGCCCGATTTTGTCGTGCACCAAAGTCAAGTCCAGCTGGGATGGAAAAGGCCGTCCCAGATAAGACAAACCCGGTAGTTCAAGGGAGAGAGTTTGTCGTAACCTCCCAAAAAGAGAGGAATCTGAACGAGGTGATCACGGGTAAGCTAATCATAAACTCTAGCGAAGTCTATACCTTATTTGATACCAGTTCTACCCATTCTTTTATTTCTCCAACTTGCGCTCAACGTTTAAATTTAACTATGGAGAAATTAGACTTTGATTTATCTGTTGAAACTCCGTTGGGAGAAACCTTCATTACATCCATTGATAAGTCTTGTTTGATTGAAATCGGTAACCGAACGTTACCTGTCGATCTTATCTCTTTGAAAATACTTGCATTTGATGTGATTTTAGGGATTGATTGGTTAACTACTCATCATGCTAAAATTGATTGTTTTCGTAAGGTTGTTAGCTTTTATATTCCTAACCAACCTATTATGCGAATTCAAGCAACCAAACCACTAAAGTCAATCACTGTCATATCAAGCCATAAAGCCATTCGTTTATTGAAAAATGGATGTCAAGCTTTCTTAGCCCATGTCACAGATTTAAACAAAAATACGTCAGATTTGAAAGATATTTCTATTGTTAATAAATTTCTTGACGTATTCCCTGAAGAACTTTGTGGCCTACCCCCAGAGCGTGAAATCGAGTTTTGTATTGATCTTGAACCCAATACAAAACCCATTTCCAAAGCCCCATATCAAATGGCTCCTATTGAACTTCAGGAGTTAAAACCTCAACTGCAAGAATTGTTAGATATCGATTTCATTCTTCCTAGTACGTCTCCTTGGGGTGCTCATGTTCTATTCTTGAAGAAGAAAGATGGAAGTATGCAACTTTGTATTGATTATCGGGAGTTGAATCATGTCACCATAAAAAATAGGTACTCGTTACCTCGTATTGATGACCTGTTTGACCAGTTGCAAGGTGCTAAATTCTTTTCAAAGATCGATCTTCGTTCCAGATATCATCAGTTAAAAGTTAAAACTAAAGACATTCCAAAGACTGTTTTCAGAACTCGGTACGGGCATTATGAATTCCTAGTCATGTCTTTTGGATTGACTAATGCTCCTGCGGCCTTCATGGATATGATGAATCGAGTATTTAAGGAATATTTGGATCTTTTTGTTGTTGTCTTTATTGATGACATCCTCATATTCTCAAAAAGCCGTGAAGATCATGAACAACACTTGAGGCTAATACTCCAAAAGCTTCGTGAAAACAAGTTATATGTCACGTTGAAGAAATGCGAATTCTGGCTTGAGGAAGTAGCATTCCTTGGGCACATGATATCAAATCATGGAATATCTGTTGACCCGGCAAAGATTGAAGCAATTCAAAGCTGGGAGCAACCTAAGTCAGTTACCGAAGTACGTAGCTTTCTGGGCTTAGCTTGTTATTATCGGAGATTCGTGGAAGGATTTTCTCGAATCGCTACTCCATTAACTCAGCTGACACGAAAAGATACAAAATTTGGTTGGAGCGAGGAATGTGAGAAGAGTTTTCAAGAACTCAAGAGGAGACTCATTTCAAAGACATGTTACGATAATACCATCCGTTCGGGAGGATATGTCATCTACAGTGATGCTTCAGGCAGAGGTTTAGGAAGTGTTCTCATGTAACATGGGAAAGTCATAGCCTATGACTCACGACAACTCAAAGAATATGAGAGGAATTATCCTACTCATGATCTAGAATTGGCAGCTGTCATTTTTGCACTTAAAATCTGGAGGCATTACCTGTATGGGGAGAAAGTGGAGATCTATACAGATCATAAAAGCCTCAAATATTTCTTCACCCAAAAGGAACCCAACATGCGGCAACAACGTTGGCTTGAACTGTTGAAAGATTATGATTATACTATTCAATACCATCCTGGAAAAGCGAACGTGGTAGCTGATGCATTAAGTAGAAGATCATATGCGGGTTAGAGTGCGATATTGTCAACGCAAAGGCCCATTTTGTATGACTTGAAAAGGATGGAGATAGAGATAAAGACTCCAGGGACCCACATGATGATGGCAAATATACGAGTAGAATCGAATTTAATCGATAAGGTTAAAGTTGCTCAAGATACGGACTTGGAGCTGATGCGTATGATGAAGAAAGTGCAAGAAGGTGCTATTCAAGAAGCAAGAATTGATAAAGAAGGAATACTTCGAGTCAACTCCAGACTTTGTGTTCCTAACGACCCTGATTTAAGGTATAAAATCATGATAGAGGTGCACAACACACCGTTTGCAATCCATCCCGGGAGTACCAAAATGTATCATGATATTCGACATACATTTTAGTGGAGCAATATGAAGAGAGAGATAACAGAGTTTATCTCAAGGTGTTTAACGTGTCAACGTGTCAAGGCGAAGCATCAAGTGCCAAAAGGTCCATTGCAACCACTTGAAATTCCGGAATGGAAGTGGAGCACATTACCATGGATTTCAATTCATTGGTCTTCCCAAAGTTTCTCAAGGCATAGATGCGATTTGGGTCATTGTTGATAGATTGACCAAGTCTGCTCATTTTCACCGATATCGAAAACTTATTCACTTGAACGTCTTTCTCGTATGTGTACATAAATGAGATTGTAAGAGATCATGGTATTCCAAAGATCCACAGCTTTACGATTGAGACCCAAGATTCACTTCACGGTTTTGGGTCAGTTTGCAAAAAGCTATGGGCACAAATTTGCGATTCAGTTCGCCATATCATCCTCCGACGGACGGGAAGTCAGAGAGGACTATTCAAACTCTGGAGGATCTATTAAGACTATGTGTCCTTGACTTCAAAGGAAGTTAGGACAAGTTCTTGCCATTAGTGGAATTCTCTTACAACAACAGTTATCAAGCAAGTATCGGCATGGCTCCATTCGAGGCGTTGTATGGACGCAAGTGTCATTCTTCAGTATTGTGAGACCCTAGATTTTACGAATAAAGATTTAATTTTCTCAAAATATTTTTTCAAAAATTTGGTGTGGATTTGAGATAACGTTATAGTTGTGGGTAATATTTATAAATTTTACAAGTACGCAAGTTGTTATATAATATGCGATTGGTCGGGGAATATTCATTTTAACAGGGAATATTCGTACAACGACACAATCATTAGTGGAAATCACAACGGAATTATTATCGGATTGGGAAAATGACAAAAATATTTTTATGAAAATAACGGTGAAAGTTTTACCGCTTTAAAACCTGCTTGAACTAACCTTAGGTAGTAAAGAAATGCGATGTCTGGCGTGGTTGCATAGTGGCAATACGGTATTGGTTATTGATGCTTACGTGAGAAGTCACTCGCTTATACTCAATTATTGCTCTGATGAATTGCTCATCATATCTCTCATATTATTGATTCGATTATTGTCATAAGATCATCCGTATAATATTTATATTATTAAATCAATAATTAAGACGACAAAGTTATTCATATTATTGAATTACAATATTTACAATGTCTAGAAGTTACGCGAGGAGAGGTTTGGTCACCTAATTGCGCCAATAGGAGAAATCCTTATTGAAAAGCCCTCTTTCCTGGGAACGACCTGATTGATAAATATTGTGAGTTATAATATTAATGATGAATGTTATTAAAATTGAAGTTGTGTTCGGAGTTTAATTTGGAGACGCGGACGTGATATTTGAGTCCGAAACGATGAAATTAGTAAAAATAGACTATAAACACAAAATTTTCTGGGTTTTACTATTTGGTCAAAAAGTCAATAGTTGACTTTTTCAAAAAAAGTCAAACTTTGAAATTTCAAAATTTATATTTTTGATAAAAATAGTTTCATTGTGTTGGAATTATTTGTGTTAGTGAAAATCGATATTTATTTCGATAATAATTGATGTCTGGAGGTTATATTGACGAATCGGTGAATTTAACTTGGATAAATGAGCAATTGATTGCTATTATTTTACATGATTGTAACTATTGATTCACATAATTTACTATTGAATCACATTATTTACTATTAGGGAGGTGGTGCAAGTTTGATAATACTTGCATGGCTAAATTAAAAATAAAGGAAAAGTTGGAGGTATTGTCTTATAATTTTTTCGAGCCCCAAACGTGCAATTATCAAAACTATATTTTTCTATAAATAGAAGCTCATTCTTCCTTCATTTCTCACCAATTCACCAAAGCTATAGAGCAATTATTATAGAGAGAAATAATAGAGAAAGCTATAGAAAGAAAATCTATAGAGAGAAAGAAAGAAAACAAGTCTGCTACATTTCTATTCCAATTATTCACTTTATTCTAAGGTAGGGATATTATTTGTTGTACTTTCGTAGGGAGTATTATTTCTTTCTTATCCATGAAGAGAACTTCTATTATTCCATTCTTTATTATTCATTGGAATAACTCAGATACGCCAAGCTACCCTATACTTGGTGAAATTCTTCTGTTATTCCAATCTTTATTATTCTGTTGGAACATCACATGCGTGCGCTTACGCCTTGGGACCGGGTTCCATTATTTATCATTCTGTTGGGACATCCTGTCATGTGCATTTCATACGCTGACTGGGTTCCATTATTTATCATTACATTTGGAACATCCTCATGCATGCGTTCTATCTGGGACTTGGTTCCGTCCTTATTATTCTGTTAGAATATCCTATCTGTGCGTTCTACGCCGGACCTGGTTCCATCTTTATTATTCTGTTGGGAATAACCTGTCTGTGCGGTCTCTATCGCATGCATGGTGAATCCTTCTGCTATTCCATTCTTTATTATTACATTGGAATAACTTTATGCATGTGAATTACCACATGCGTGGTGAATGATCCTTTGTATTCATTCCTTATTAAATTGTGGAAAAGATCTGTTTATGTTGATTATGATGAGAGTCGTAATAAAAACTTTGGACTGATGAAAATCATGGGTATATGAAGTATTAGTATGTGTTATGATGAGTTATGTTGGTTATTATGTGAAAACATTAAAGTTTATTAGAAATCATAAAGGGTTGAAAAATTAGATTTTGGTGAAAACGGAACATGAAATTCAATTGACCATATCTCCAGTTATATTTCAAATTTTTGAGTGTGGTTAAGTTCTAGAGTTAGATCCATGAGTTTTGTAGCATCTCCAGGTGAAATCACTGTAAAAGGTGTTGTAGATTTTTCGTGTGGACTGATTTTAGCAAAGGAGTCAAAAGCTGCAAATACCAAAAATGTTATTGCCCAGATTTTTAAAAGGGTAGTTTCGGCCACTTAATTTGTGAGAAAATTTCTGGCCTTTTGGGACATGAAAGTATGTGGTATAAAGAACATCCTGTCCAAAAATGAGCTCATTCCGACTTAAAATGAGCAAGTTATGACCATTTCAATATTTAGGTTTTTCCGACGAAAAACGCTATAACTGGAGTTCTATAACTCCGCTGACCTTGAAATTTAAACTGGAAGTTCACATTAACGTGTGTAAGATTCTGCCAAGATTTGGGAATTTTTGGAGTTAAACTTGAGGTAGCTAATTTCTTAAGGAATTAATTAGAAATTGATTTTTGAAAATAGTAAATAAATTTTAAAATTCCAGAGAAAATGTATGTTCATTATGGGACTATATCTTGTTACATCCCGGAAAAGAAATATTTTTGGGGTGATTTGTTATTTTTCACGAAAATAGTTTAATTCTGAACATATGAGTTAAATATGTTATGTGAAGTAACAAAGTTGGAAAATGGGATTTTATGGCTTGGAAATCCTATATAAGGTATATATATATTTTTTTGATGAGGTTTGATCATTGGTGATGAAAGTTATTTTTGGCTTACGTGCGAAGATGGACTATTGTTTATTGAATTATATATCTTTGGCTTATATGCGTGAGATTGAATTGGTATGATTATGACCGAGGATTATTCGGTATAGTCATGACCATTGATGATTTAATGAATATCCTTTGTCAGAGTAGTGCAGGATGATTCGATGATGTGGTTTATTTATTAAAATTTGAGTCTCAATGATAAAAATGATGAAAACCTTTTAAATCATAGAAGATAGTATATTTTATTCTCTACACGACTCTTTTAATGGATTACTTGTTCATTGTGCAGTTAAACTTGATGTTTATTATATTTTATCGGTTTAACATTTGTTGAAGGCTAATGATAATTTATTCTGCATTATCTTAGTCATAATATTTCTTACTGGGCTAGTTGAGCTCACCCTTTCTTTTACTGTTCTCTTCAGGAAATGAGAACGTAGCTGGGACTAGTCGGGGAACGGAGTGACTGTCCAGATGATAGCATTAGTAGTCATCACTATTCTGTTAAATAGTGTTACAATAAATGTAAGGAGGACTCCATTGAGTGTGGATATTGTCTAGATGACAATATTCTTATTAAAACTCTTAAATTATGTTTTGTCGTATGTTACACGACTGTTGTATAATAAAGTTGTATTTGATTTTTGTACCATGTATTTGGCGACTCAAGATTGGTGATGTATACCTATTTTGGGGGCGTCACAATTGGTATCAAAGCTTAGGGATATGATCCCTGGCTGAGATGTGAGACAAGAACTAGTAGGGGAGAGACGGGGAATTCCTTCGCTGGTATGACCTACCTAAGTTATTTGGTATTTAATTGGTCGGTCAAAGTATAGAGATAATATGTGATATGTTAATTAACTCTTGTTTTGTGGCAGTGTTTGAAAATGGCAGCTGAAAATGTTAGCAATGGAGTGAATGAGACCATTGAGACACCTTTAATCACTAACCAAAGTTAATGTGATGTCGACGAAGAAGAAATTAGAGATATCTACGTGGTAAGTGAAGAACTAATAGTTGCACTGAGCTAGTTCTGCGGTAGCGGTGAGAGTGAGAAGAAGAAGAACACGAGGAGAATTGGTTAGAAAAAGTTTATGATCAAAATTTAGAATTACAAAATCGTATTCATGAGTTAGAAGAACAGGCTGAAGAACGGCAAGCGATTGTGGAGCAAAGAGATACAACAATTCAAAATTGTGTTAACCGATGTGCGATGCTTGAACAGAATCACTCTTTGGCAGAGTATAAGATATTAGAGCTGGAATCTGAGAACGCTATGATCAAAGTTTTGATGAAAGCGAAGCAATTTGAAACGAAGAAGAATAGATGATGCGTGGAGTACCAATGCGATCGTTGATAGTATAGAAAAAGACGTCCGAGCCAATAAAGTCAAAATAGATGAAATGAATTTCGCTTTTTGGACAACAATTGGGAGAATCCAACATCGAATTCAGAATTACCCTGTACAGAGCGGTCAACCCCAAATCGAAATGGATCGGAGAATAATGATTCAAATCATGGATCAGGAATGTGACGAAGCAACTAAGGGTGGAATGTACTCTATAGCAAAGCCAAAACCGGTAGTTTAAGTGAGAGCGTTTGTCGAGAAACCCGAACGAAGTTATTACGGGTAAGTTAATTATAAACTCTTGCGAAGTCTATGCCTTATTAGATACCGGGTCTATCCATTATTTTATCTCTCTTGCTTGCGTTCAATGTTTAAATTTGACTACGGAGAAATTAGACTTTGATTTATAGGTTAAAACTCTGTTGGTAGAAACCTTCGTTACCTCCACTGTTTATAAATCTTGTTGCTTCAAATCGACACTTTCACGTTACCTGACGATCTTATTTCTTTGAAAATACTTGCCTTTGATGTGATTTTAGGAATCGATTGATTAACAACTCATCATATTTATATTTTGTTGAAAGTCATCTGTGGCCTGTAGTGCATAGATGGACTTGGTATGATTATGACCAAGGATTATTCGGTATAATCATGACCGTAATGTTACAAATGATGTGGTAAAAGTCATCTTTGGCCGTAGTGCATAGATGGACTTGGTATGATTATAACCAGGGATTATTCGGTATAATCATGATCGTAATGTTACAAATGATGTGGTAAAAGTCATCTTTGGCCGTAGTGCATAGATGGACTTGGTATGATTATGACCAGGGATTATTCGGTATAATCATGACCGTAATTGAAAACACGAATATCCTTGGCCCGTAGTGCATGGATAATTTGTGGTCGTGATACTATTAAGCTGAGTCTCAGCATTATTGGTTATAAAGTTGGCCTATAGTGCAAAGATGAATTGTTAATGAATATCTTTGGCCGTATTGCAAAGATGAATTTAATGTTTTCGAAGGTAAAGGTATTAAAGGTATCCTCACCTCTTCGTCATACCAGGTACGTACGTAAATTTCGAGGGTAAAATTTCATAAGGAGGAGAGATTGTGAGACTCCAGATTTTACGAATAAATATTTAATTTTCTCAAAATATTTTTTCAAAATTTTGGTGTGGATTTGAGATAACGTTATAGTTGTGGGTAATATTTATAAATTTTACAAAGTACGCAAGTTGTTATATAATATTCGATTGGTCGGGGAATATTCGTTTTAACAGGGAATATTAAATTAACCAAGCACAATCATTGATGGAAATCACAACGGAATTATTATCGGATTGGGAAAGCGACAAAAATATTTTATGAAAATAACGGTGGAAGTTTTCTTGTTTAAAACCTGCTGAACTAACCAGGTAGTAAAGTACAAAGATGTCTGGCGTGGTTGCATAGTGGCACACGGTATTAGTTATTGATGCTTACGTGAGAAGTCACTCGATTTATACTCAATTATTACTACGATAATTCTTTGATCATATCTCTCATATTATTGATTCGATTATTGTCATAGTATCATCCGCATAATATGTTATATTATTAAATCAATAATTAAGATGACAAAGTTATTCATATTATTGAATTATAATATTTATAATGTCTAGAAGTTACGCGAGGAGAGGTTTGGTCACCTAATTGCGCCGCCATAGGGAGAAATCCTTATTGAAAGCCCTGCTTTCACAGGAACGACACTGATTGATAAATATTGTGAGTTATAATATTAATGATGAATGTTATTAAAATTGAAGTTGTGTTCGGAGTTGAATTTGGAGACGCGGACGTGATATTTGAGTCCGAAACGATGAAATTAGTAAAAATAGACTATAAACACAAAATTTTTTGGGTTTTACTATTTGGTCAAAAAGTCAACAGTTGACTTTTTCAAAAAAAGTCAAACTCTGAAATTTCAAAATTTATATTTTTGATAAAAAAGTTTCATTGTGTTGGAATTATTTGTGTTAGTGAAAATCGATATTTATTTCGATAATAATTGATGTCTGGAGGTTATATTGACCAATCGGGTATTTAACCGGATAAATGAGCAATTGATTGCTATTATTTTACATGATTGTAACTATTGATTCACATAATTTACTATTGAATCACATTATTTACTATTAGGGGAGGTGGTGCAAGTTTGATAATACTTGCATGGCTAAATTAAAAATAAAGGAAAAGTTGGAGGTATTGTACTGTAATTTTTCGAACCCCAAAACGTGCAATTATCAAAACTATATTTTTCTATAAATAGAAGCTCATTCTTCCTTCATTTCTCACCAATTCACCAAAGCTATAGAGCAATTATTATAGAGAGAAATTATAGAGAGAAGCTATAGAAAGAAAATCTATAGAGAGAAAGAAGAAAACAAGTCTGCTACATTTCTATTCCAAGATTGACTTTTATTCTAAGGTAGGGATATTATTTGTTGTACTCGTAGGGGAGTATTATTTCTTTCTTATCCATGAAGAGAACTTTTGTTATTCCATTCTTTATTATTACATTGGAAACTCTTTTATATCTGTGCCACTACCTATACTTGGTGAAATTTTTTCATTATTCCAATCTTTATTATTCTCATTGGAACATCCTCATGCATTGCATTTACGCTGGGACTGATTCCATTATTTATCATTACATTGGAACATCCTGTACATGCATTTACGCCGACGTGGTTCCATTATTTATCATTCATTTGGAACATTTTATCATGCGTTTCTACGCGGGACTGGTTCCGTCCTTATTATTCTCATTGGAATATCACATGCTCATGCGTTCTACTGGCGGACACAGTTCCATCTTTATTATTACATTGGGAATAACTTTTATGCATGCGGTCTCTATCTCATGCATGGTGAATCCTTCTATTATTCTATTCTTTATTATTCTGTTGGAATAACCTGTCTATGTGAATTACCACATGCATGGTGAATGATCCTTTATATTCATTCCTTATTATATTGTGGAAAAGATCTGTTTATGTTGATTATGATGAGAGTCGTAATAAAAACTTTGGACTGATGAAAATCATGGGTATATGAAGTATTAGTAAGTGTTATGATGAGTTATGTTGGTTATTATGTGAAAACATGAAAGTTTATTAGAAATCATAAAGGGTTGAAAAATTAGATTTTGGTGAAAACGGAACATGAAATTCAATCGACCATATCTCTTATTATATTTCAAATTTTTGAGTGTGGTTAAGTTCTAGAGATAGATCCATGAGTTTTGTAGCATCTCCAGGTGGAATCACTGTAAAAGGTGTTGTAGATTTTCGTGTGGACTGATTTTAGAAAGGAGTCAAAAGCTATAAATACCAAAAATGCTACTGCCCAGATTTTTAAAAGGGTAGTTTTGGCCACTTAATTTGTGAGAAAAATTCCAGCCTTTTGGGACATGAAAGTATGTGGTATAAAGAACATCCTGTCCAAAAATGAGCTCATTCCGACTTAAAATGAGCAAGTTATGACCATTTCAATATTTAGGTTTTTCCGACGAAAAACGCTATAACTGGAATTCTATAACTCCGATGACCATGAAATTTAAACTGGAAGTTCACATTAACGTGTGTAAGATTCTGCCAAGATTTGGGAATTTTTGGAGTTAAACTTGAGGTAGCTAGTTAGAAAAGGGGTGTACTCTTCAACAATTAGAATTACGTATCATCTTGATATCTGATATAAGACTCCTCTTATAAAGATATCAGGTAACCTTATTTAATTAAAATAAGGTATTATTTATTTAATTAAAACTCATTTAATTAATTGGACTCCCTAATCTTATTAGGGATAATTAATTAAACTCATTTAACTAATTTTCCCTCCTAATCCTATTAAGAATATATGAGAGTACTTATATTAAATTAATTCCTAAACTCTTTTAGAAATTAAAATAATAATAATTGTAATAATATTAATAATTAAGACTCCTCTTATTAATTTATATTTAATATTTTTAAAATATTAAATAATAAATATTAAGCTATTTAATTTATTCCATCACCATAGATTAAATTAAATATGCTTAACATATTATTACGATTATGTTATTAACTTCTTAAATAATTATTCTTCCTTTTATGGTGTGACCCTTTAGGTTCTCCATATTAAACCGGTTGTGAATAAATCAATTAGAACAATTCTAATTTTATTTAAATAAATAAATTAAACGATTAATTTATTTAAATAAATAATATTTATTCTACAATAGGGATAAGTCTCCCTAGTGATCAATGACTTTCCAGATAATATAGATTTCAACATTAATCATAAAAGAACATTTGAGTAAATAGTTACCGTATAATTCAATCCTTCCACCATACAATGTCTCAATTAAATATAAGACATGAAATTACTGTCAAGTCTTATTTTATTTAATTATATGTATTTCGATTCCTAAATGCACAACTCGTAATGAATGCAAATTAGAAACTACTTTCTAATTTCATTCTACGTTGGCCAAGGATTCATGAGTTGTCATTTATCGAATCACATATGACATTTCTCTTCTTTTACTAAAAGTGGTAGATTCTTTATTGATCATTCATTATCTCCATATATAACTTATTATACCCAAGCATACCCTTTGATATACCCTAAATGTCTTAAGGAATAAGTCAAAGTGTAATTCATTATATATAAGATACTATGATGATCTCAAGTCTAAGGATCATTTTTACTACTATCACTACAGGAATTCCTATTGATAGGCAAGTAAAACTCCATTAGATATTCCTTAGCGAGTCACGTTTAGTGAACTTATTATCCAATAAGTACCTACATACTTACTTTAGTGTCTCCACATAAATGATCATGAGATCAGTCATTCTCATCTAATGAGCAAGCAACGTATGTATCTGTAACAATCCAGAATTTTATTTGTAATTTAAAATATTTATTAAATTAAATAAATATTTTATTTATGTGGTTGTTGTTAGTATATATTTGTGAATTAAATTTATTAGATAATTCTCTAATTTAATGTAACGGTTAGAGAGTTGTTAAAGATTACATGAGTTGCTATATTGCTGTCTTAATTTAATAATTAAAGTGATATATTAATTATTAAATAAAATTATAATGAGATTATAATTTTGTGATATTTGGTTAAGTGAAAAATTTATTTAGTATGTGGTAATTAGTTTATTTAATTAAGATTGGATATGGAAATCCAAGTAAACAACGCGGGACAATAAACTATATTATAAATGACTTATGAAAATAAATTAAAAGAGTTTTAATTTGGTTTTACCAAACAAAGCCTTAGAGCTTTTAATTTTTTTTTTAATCTGGTTTTGCTAAACAAGGTTTAAGGAATGATTAAGTCATTATTTTAATTTGGTTTTACCAAATAAAGCCTTAGAGCTTTTAAAATTCTCGTTTTAATCTTGTTTTGCCAAACAAGGTTTAAGGAATGATTAAGTCATTATTTTAAGTGGTTTTACCAAACAAGGCATAAGGGTTGTAAGTTATTATTTTTTAAAGTGGTTTAGCCAAACAAGCCTTATGGCTTTTGGTTTTCAAATAATATAACTGTCATCAGTTATATATGTAATTATGTTGTATATTAATAGGTATTATAAGTATATGTATATTATATTATCATATATCAGTTTATATTACGTATTAGTAAAAGAGAAAGGAAGAACAAAGAGAAGAAGAGAGAATACAGAGAAGAAGAAGAAGAAGAAGGAAAACCTTGAGAAAACAAAAGAAAAGCTTTCATCATCTCCATCTTTTCTCCTAATTCAACCTAGAAAGGTATCAAATTAACCCTTATACTAAATTAGGATGTTTTGTATTTAGTCTTTGTAAAATTAGGTTTCCATGATTGTGAATTTATATGCATATATGGTGTTCATATGTTTTCATGTATACGCTTACATGAGATTTTTATAGTTGTTCAAAGATTTCAAATCACAAAGATATGATGAACATGATGAAATCATGTTCATAGTGTTTGATTATGAGTTATATGATTGTTCTAGCAATTCAATCCATGTAATTTTGATAAACAATAGGAATTTTGTTCATAATGATTTTTTGTGAATTAATTTCTGAAAAATGGCTTTTAAAACTATCAAATTGATGTTTGGTTATGATTTATTTTTGAAATTGATCATGTATTATGTTAGTATGTTAAGAATATGAGTTCTCACAATTGGAATTACTTGAATTGGTTTAAAAACGAATTCACATCGACGAATTTTGCTATGAATGTCAAAAGAAGAAGAAATAAGAGAAATAGTGAAATTAAAGGTTGTAATCATTGATGTTTATGTTGTTTATGTGGTTAGAAACGTGTTAGAAATATTAGTTTATGTTTCTGTAAACATATTACACATTGGGTAGGTTGGTATGGTTGTTAGAAAGGAGTTTGTAGGCCTAATTTGGCTTTCTGTAGTGTTTGGGATGAAAAATTATGAATTAACAAAAGGGACCCCCGCCCCAGCGGCCCCCCAAGTACAAAAACCCCCGCCTCGACGGGGGGTAGTCTGCCTAGCCAAATTTTGGAAAAACAAATTGATCGGACATGTTTTACTAAAATGAGCATAACCTTTTCATACGAACTCCGATTGAGGTGATTCAAGATGATCCACAACGAGGACGAGTAGACCTACAACTTTTGTTATTTAAGTTTTTCAATTTGAGGTTGGGATCAGTGGTAAAAATGGTCATCTTTAGGACTATTGTGTTTTTGGGGGCAATCGAAGGGCATCGGGCATTCACATATTCATGTGTAGTGCTTCTGACGATAAAAGATGTTATTCTAAGTTATAAAAAATGAATGTTAGTAAACATAATGATGCTTAAAATTAATAAATAATGTATTAGATAAGTTGTAGAAGCATAGTAAGCATACACAAGAGAGGCAAATCGGGCGTGTGACGAATAAACGTCGAAACGCCATGATAAGTGTTAATGAACGTAAAAAGTGTTTTAAGTCAAATGAAATGGATTTTATAAAATATGAAATGGGTTTAATATAAAACCAATAATGATTCCTAGCAAGATTTAAACACTTGAATGAATTTTGAATATTACATAAGTCGAAAAGTTAACACAATCTAATTGAACATTGTGTGTTAATTAATAGGAAAGATTATGAGATGTGGAGTAGAGTTTACATTAAAATTACTGTGTTGTTATGTGACTAATAGTTGATGTGTATGATTATATAATTGTGTAGGGCACGTGAAGTACAAATAACTGTAAGCTATTAAACTGTTATGGGTAAACAACGATCAATGCAAGTCTTTCAGTTCCTATTTGTTATGTGAACTTGATGATGAAATGTTTTAAATATTTATTGCAAAGAGCATGATGTGTTCTATATATATTGAAAGTATAAAATGTTAAAGTCAATTTCTGACTACGTTGATTGAATAATGAATGTTGATTGAGTAATGAACTCAATCTTTATACTTGTTATATGAAATGCAACATGTATGTTGTGTTAGTCCAATGTTTATGAGATATATGTTGAGTATGCTATTATGTGCTATGTGATGCATGAAAACTGTTAGATTTTGCTAGGCTGTCGAGCTCAACCTTGCAAATAACCATTTTTGCAGGTTAAAGATTTAAGGTAAAGATAGGTGCTACGTGAATTATAGAGATCCATATTCACGAAGATTACTTATGTTCTATGGGAAATGTATTTAATATTTTGAATGTAACATGTTGTTGAATTGTAAGTTGAGTTATCCGGTGTATATGGATATCTATTTATGATGTAAGACTTTGTATAGTCATTTTTTTGTAACGATTCATGATATAAATTTGAATCGAAGAGATGTAATGTAAAAGTTGCGATTTAGGGAAATACAGAAGGAAATGTATAAAAGTTTTAATTATTCTGCAAATTTCAATGGTTGTAATATCGTTTAATGATGTAAAATTAGAGGTTGAATGTATTGTTAACGATCGAGAAGGAGAATATTATTGTATGAATTTTGGGGTCGTTACAGTATCAATCTATCCGGATTCACTAATCCCCTTTTTAGTAATCCATCGATTGAGAACATTTTAGTTTTAAGTTATCTAAGAATTTAGATCTCATTAGCATGATCTCATCATGATTCTAAAAGCATTTCTTAAAACTATGGGTTTATCACATATTATTAAAACAGCACCATGTTGATAATAAATGCCTTTAATAAATAATTCTTTTATTAATAAATAAATAAGATTGATTACAAAGTATATGCTTTATCATCATACATGATTGACTTGTATGCATACTACTTTCAAATTCTCACTTGCACTAAAGCCAATCGTCGTGGTATCTCATACCCATCTTCTCTAAGTGACGATCAAACTGCTATTGTGTTAACGCTTTAGTAAATAGATCTGCAATATTGTCTTGAGATTCCACACGCTCCAGGGTGACGTCTCCTCTTTTAATGATCTCTCTAATCAAATGAAACCGCCGCAACACGTGTTTGGATTTCTGATGAGACCTGGGTTCCTTAGCCTGCGCAACAACTCCAGTGTTGTCACAGAATAAAGGCACTGGTCCTGTAATGCTAGGAACCACACCATCTCGGATTTCATGGCTTCTTGCCACTTCTCTGAGTCTTTACTACTCATAGCATGCTCATAATTCAATGGATCATCATCATCTATGATGCGTACCTCATCGTCATCCTCTATGACAATACTATACCTATCAGGTATCATTTCTTTTGTACTCGTAAAGAATATTAGTTCTATTCAATATTCATATGAAATAATATGTTCTTCAATACTCTGTAGTATGTAAGTAATATTATTTCATTTCATATCCCTAATTATACACTTATGTTGACAAGTATTGCTTCTATACTCCTTGAAATTAGTAGAATATCCTTGGAATTTGCATTTCATCTAGTATCGTTTCACAAGGATATTTTTCTGAACATTCTTGTTAAAGTTTAATCTTTTCATGTCGGAGTACTATTCACGGGGTACTACTCATGAAGTACTATTCACGGGGTACTATTCATGATAAAAATTAATTTTTTTTCTGTCCAAATTATTTTGGATACAATATTATTCTTGAATTTTACTCCATAAAGCAATATCATGTTGACAATTTGGACATTATTGAATTCTGGATAAATTAAATTATAAATCTTTAAAATTTATCCTTACTCTCATTTAATTGAATTCTTATATCATTGTCATCATCCTCATGCTTATATTGTGATGAAAGTCATCTTTGGTCGTAGTGCATAGATGGACTGTTAATATGTATGATTATGACCAGGGATTAATTGGTATAATCATGACCCGTAATGTTACAAATGATGTGGTAAAAGTCATCATTGACCCGTAGTGCATTGATGGACAGTTGTTGGCATGATCATGACCATTGGTGATAATAATGAATATCCTTAGCCCGTAGTGCATGGATAATTCAGTGATGTGGATTATTTATTTAGCTGAGTCCCAGTGATAAAATTGATGATAAACTTTTTAAATCATAGAAGATAGTAGATATCATGCTGTACTTGACTCTTCTAATGGATTGCTTGTTCCGTTCCAGTTAAACTTGATGTTTATTGTATTTTATCAATTTAACACTATTGAAGGCTAATGATAATTTATTCTGCATTATCTTAGTCATAATATTTCTTACTGGACTAGTTGAGCTCACCCTTTTGTTTTCATTGTTCTCTTCAGGAAATGAGAACGTAGCCGGGACTAGTCGGGGAATGGAGTGACGGTTCGTGATGGTTGTTTTAGTAGTCTTCACTATTTAGTATAATAATAAATGTAATTAGGACTCCTTTTTGAGTATGAATATTGTCTATTGGACAATATTCGTGTAAAAACTCTCAGCTACGCTTTGTCGTATTGTATAAATGAAGTTTGTATTTGTATTCTGTACAATGTATTTGGCGACTCAGGATGGGTGATGTATAACTATTTTGGGGGCGTCACAAAATCTGTCTATTTTGAATAAAAAAGTTTTGTAAAAGTGCCCAAAATTTCCGTCAATTTCTTATCTTTTTCTTGTTTATTAAGAAGCTCAATAACAAAAAAATTGAATAAAAACTAAAATTCTCGTATTTATTTTTCATTTATTTTAGAGTCTCGCTATTTATTATGATAAATTTACTTTAAATTATAGACGCCCCCAAAATATGAATACATCACCTATTCTGAGTCGACAAATACATGGTACAGAATACAACTACAACTTAATTATACAATTATTAAGTGTCGTGCAGAATACGACAAAACATAAGTTGTGAGTTTTAATACAAATATTGTCTCCTAGACAATATCCAAACTCAAATTCAATCTCATTACATTTATTATCACACTATTTCACAGAATAGTGAGGACTACTAAAGCAACCATCTGGACCGTCACTCCATTCCCCGACTAGTCTCAGCTATATTCTCAATTCCTGAAGAGAACAGTGAAAGAAAAGGGTGAGCTCAACTAGCCCAGTAAGAAATATTATGACTAAGATAATGCAGAATAAATTATCCTTAGCCTTCAACAGTATAACAACTGATAGAATAAAATAGACAACAAGTTTTAGATCAATAACTGCAGTGGAAATAGCAATCCATTAGAAGAGTCAAGTAGAGCATGATATCTACTATCTTTTATGATTTAAAGTTTATCATCAATTTTATCGCTGAGACTCAGCTTAATAAATAATCCACATCACTAAATTATCCATGCACTACGGGCCAAAGATATTCATTAGTATCACGACCACAAATTATCCATGCACTACGGGCCAATTAGGATATTCGTGTTTTCAGCAATGGTCATGATCATGTCAAACAACAATTCATCTTTGCACCCTTGACCGAAGAGAACCCACGGTCATGATCATACCAACAATTGTCGCTAAGACTTAACTCAATAATCCACATCACTTGTAACATTATAGGTCATGATTATACAGAATGATCCCTATTCATAATCATACCAATCAACAGTTCATCTATGCACGTAAGCCAAAGATGACTTTCATCACAATATAAGCATGAGGATGATGACAATGATATAAGCATTAATAAAACGAAATCAAAGATAAATATTAAAGACTTTAAATTTATCCAGAATTTTAAAAATATACAAATTGTCAACATGATACTTCTTTGTGGAGTAAAATTCAAGAATAATATTATATCAGAAAAGAAATCAATTTTTGTCATGAAAAGTACTCCGGGTGAATAGTACCCGAGTGAATAGTACTTCGTAAATAGTACTTTAGGAATAGTACTTTGTGAATAGTACCCATGAATAGTACTTCATGAATAGTACTTTGTGAATAGTACCCCGTGAATAGTATTCCGGCATGAAAAGATCAATAATTATCAAGAATGCTCAGAATAATTTTTCCATGAAAAGATACTAGATGAAGCGCAAATATCAAGGATATTCTACTAATTTCACGGATTATAGAAGGAATACTTTAACAAAATGAGTGTAGAATTAGGGATACGAAACGAAATAATATTACTTACATACTACAGAGTATGGAAGAAAATATTATTTCATATCAATATTGAATAAAAATAATATCTCTTACGAATACGAAAGAAATAATATCCCTTATGAATACGAAAGAAATAATATCCCTTACCTTAGTAGAAGACTGGATACTGGAATAATGAAGTAGCAGAATACTCTTCTTCTTCCTCTCTATAGCTTCTCTCTATAAATGCTCTTGTGAGTCTTAGTGAATTGGTGAGAATGAAAGAAGAATGATCTTCTATTTATAGGAAAATATAATTTCGATAATTGCACGTTTTGGGGTTCGAATTTTTACAGTATAATACCTTCATCTTTTCCTTCATTTTTAATTTAGTCATACAAGTATTATCAAACTTGCACCACCTCCCTTAATAGTACATGCATGTGAATCAATAGTACATTCATGTGAATCAATAGTTTCATACATGTGAAAAAAATAGTTACAGTATAGTACGTTCATCGATACCTCCATTTTTAATTTAATCATGCAAGTATTATCAATCTTGCATCACCTCCCCTAATAGTACATGCATGTGAATCAATAGTACATACATGTGAATAAATAGTTATAAGCATGTGAATTAATAGTAATTAATTACTCATTTATCCGATTAATTACCCAATTGGTCAATATAACCTCCAGAAATCAATTATTATCGAAATAAAAGTCGATTTCCCTTTAACACAAATAATCCCAACACAATGAAAATATTAATTTCATCTTTAATCAACACGAACTTATTTATCATTAATATTATAACTTACAATATTTAACAACCAGATCATTCCCAGGAAAGAGAGGGTTTTCCGATAAGGATTTTTCCCTATTGGCGCGCAATTAGATGACCAAACCCCTTTTCTCGACAGAACTTTCTAGACATCGTAAATATTGCAAATAATAGTATGAATAACTTTATCGTCTCAATTATTAATTTAATAATATAAAATATTATGCAGATGATACTGTGACAATAATTGAATCAATAATATGAGATACTATGCAGTAAATACTGCAGCAATAATTGAGTATAACTGAGTGACTTCTCACGTAAGCATCAATAATCAATACTGTGTGCTACTATGAAACCACGTGTATTACTGTAGTTTTACCACCGGGTATTTCAACAGTCTAACGGTAAAACTTTCGCTGTTATTTTTATAAAAATTATTTCTGTCGTTTTCTAACTCCGACAGTAATTCCGTAGCGGGGTCCACCAATGATTGTGCTGTCGTACGGGATATTCCCTGATAAAAAGAATATTCTCCGACCAAACAAATATTTTATAACCATTTGCTTACGTTGTAAAATTTTCACATATCACCATTAACTTTAACCTTTTATCAATTTAACCATTTACTAAATTATAAGAAAATTGAATACTTTCATTTCATAAAATTCGGGGTCTTACAATTATTGTTAAAAATTATAGAAGGACCCTATTTATTAATGCTTATCCACTGACAACCAAAAATTTGAAATAACATTCGTAATATATATTATTTTATATTTTAAAACTTAGTAAGACAATGTCGGTGAAAATGTAAAATCATGAGTAGAATATAGTTATATATATAACTTAAAAAAAAGAGCCAAAGCCGTGCTCTATATTTACCTTGGAACCTCGTCCACTCTCAGAAGTGGAAACAGATTTGAATTGAGTTTTGGTCTAGTCAAATTAACCCGTGCCCTCTTTTCTTCTTCTTCTTCATTCACAGTCACGGCCAAGTAGTTGAGCTGAGCTGAACTCTCCTCCCACAGAGGAGAGAGAAAGATGAGCGACCATGATAGAATCCATGACCGAGAACGAGACCGCGACATGGAAAAAGAAAGAGAACGAGACAAAGACAGGCGAAAATGAGACCGAGACGGACGAGACCGTGACCGCACTAAACGTTCTAATACACAGCATCGCACTAAATCGCATACATTACATTCGCTACTCATCATCGTCGGATGATCACATCGGGTCCTTCTCGTTCCTCGACTGGCTCTCCGTCGTCACCACACCTACTGATTTCATATTGTGGGAGTGTTTTCAGTAAAATATTAGGAAGTGAACTAGGCTCACATGAGGTATTAATATCAAGAAATTTTTTTCTACTAATAGGGTTGGCTTTGTGACACCCCCAAATCCGAATCCGAGTACCTTTAAATTTCGGATATGGTGTTTCACGGTACTAACTCTAACATACATCTAACCATGCATTCATACTAACAGGAAAGTAATTACTAACTATTAGAAGCCTATTATTACATACCCAGGTTCTATAACCTTTAAATCTTCTTAATCATTGATAATTAAATCAGAAGTTTCTCATGCTAGATAACATGTTTTCAAGTTTTCTCTGTAACATGTACTTAATCAGTGTTTTTTTTTTGAATTTTTTATATGGACATGACTTTGATGAATTTGGTTTTATTGGTTTATTTATTTTATTTTATTGTTCAAAGTTAACTGTTTGATGAATTTGAGCTTAAGATCATTAGTTTCTTGATTAAATTTAACTAATAATATTATTATTCCATATTTGTGGGCCTAAAAATATAGCATAAGTTTTTTTAGTAATGTTATAGCTATATTTCTGGAAAATTCACAATTTATTATTTTAACATTTCTTTCTTTATATACATTTCTTTTTTAATTTCATAACTATTTGACTGATTTATGTCTATATGTTTTTTTGATTTCCAGATAGAGCTTTTTCTGGAAGGTTAACAACCACAAGGTTGAAGGTTTTAGTTAAGCATTTTCTTAGGATATGGATTTCAGTTTTTTGGATTATATAATTTGGTTTTGTGCTACTTAGATTATTTAAGCAACTATTTATTGCCTAGCTAGTTGGGTATTTTGTTGAATTAGTGAATATACTATTTTTTATAAGATAATTACTTTTTATTTTAAATGTTTATCGCCTTTTGTCTCTTATATTATATACAGGTATAAAGTTTATTTAAAAAGCTCACTAAATGTATTATATTTTTTTTATTGAAAATTGTTAATGTAACAATACATTTTTGAATGTCAAACAACTTAATATGACCATCACATCATCACGATTTATAATCATTTATTGACAAATAATATTTGGTCAATAAAAATTAAAATTTAATGACGAATAATATTAACTCTTTAGAATTAATAATATTGTCATTATATATGTTCATTTAGTTATGACAATTGATCTTGTCACTAATATTAACTATTTGGTGACAAGTTATGCCGTCACTATTATTTATTCATTTAGTGGTGACCTTTAATTTTGTAACTATTAATAGTTCTTTATGTGACGCGTTCTATCGTCACCATAAGTATTCAATTAATGACAGAGAAAAATGTTTAATAGAAAGTAACTCTTTGGTGACAAACTATATCGTCACTATTATATATTCATTTAGTCACAAAAACTAATTTTGTCACTATTAATAACTCTTTCTGTGACGAGATGTATCGCCACCATAAGTATTCAGTTAGTTACATTGAAGAATGTGTCCCAAAAAGTAATTCTTTGGTGACAATTTATTTTGTAATATTATTTAAAATATGAAATGGCATAATTGTCATGTTAAATATATTATTAGGTGACGAATTGTTCAGTCGTCATTTATGTTCTTATTTTTGGTGACGATAAACAAAATAACATGACGAAAGAATAATCATAAATATGACAATATTGTCGTCATTAAAATTAGATGATTTAAATAGAGTAACATATTTTTGTCACTAAAATAATATCATTTAATGAAGAAAAAAGATTTTTGTCATTTAATGCACTAAGTTTTGATGACGAAACATAATATAGAGTGACGAAAGTTTCATTCAAATAGTGACGCTATTAACGTCACTAAAAATAATTAATTATAGTGACAATGGTGTAGATCGTCACCATACGTTAAAAAATTTAGTGACAACATCAAATATTGTCAAATAAACCTTTTATCACGCTTATATGGTGATGGTCTCTGTGACGATTAACACTCGTCACCAAATGTTTTAGTGACGAAAAATGAATTTTATGTGACAAATTTTAACGTTATTTTTTGTGCAATTTCTTGTAGTATCATCATGATTCTAAAAACATTGCTTAAAACTATGGGTTTATCACATATTATTAAAACAGTACCATGTAGATAAATTAATGCCTTTTGTAATTGCATACTTTTATTAATAAATAAATAAGATTGTTTACAAAGTATATGCTTTATTATCATACATGATTGGCTTGTATGCATACTACTTTTAATCTTCCACTTGCACTAAAGTCAATTGCCATGATATCTCACACCCATCTTCTCTAAGTGACGATTAAACTACTATTGTGTTAATACTTTAGTAAATGGATCTGTAATGTTGTCTTGAGAGTACACATGCTCTAGGGTAACGTCTCTTCTTTCAATGATCTCTCTGATCAAATGAACCACTGCAACACGTGTTTGGATTTCTGATGAGACCTGGGTTCCTTAGCCTCACGCAATGACTCGGTGTTATCACAAAGACAAGGGCACCGCTCTCCTCTAATGCGAGAAACCACACCAAGTTCTAAGCTATGAACTTCTTCATCCAAACAATTCTCCTTTGCATCTTCACTTTGCAAATATGTACTCGCCTCTCATCAATCAAGAATCGCTTTGTTTGTTGCTTGGAACTCTTCCAGCTCACTGCGCCACCGTTTAAGGTAAACACATACCCCAAAACGGAATTAATGTCATTTTCGTCCATTTGAAAACTTGAGTCTGTGTAGCCCTCTAGTTTCAATTCAGACCCACCGTAGACAAGAAATATATACTTAGTTCTTCGTAAGTACTTTAGGATATTTTTCACTGCCTTCCAGTGCTCTTCTCCAGGATTCAACTGATATCTGCTTGTTACACTTAGTGCATGAGCGACATCCGGTCTAGTACATATCATACCATACATGATAGATCCTATTGCTGAAGCATAATGAATCTTATTCATACGGTCTCTCTCCTCAGGTGTCTTTGGGGCCTGTTTCTTGGAGAGATGTATTACATGGCTTATCGGCATGAGACCTCTCTTGGAATCTTCCATGCTAAACTTCTTTAGCATTGATTTAATGTACGTTCCTTGGGATAAGCCAAGCATCCTTTTAGATCTATCTCTATAGATC
Source organism: Panax ginseng (assembly GCA_020205605.1). Taxonomy (NCBI): domain Eukaryota; kingdom Viridiplantae; phylum Streptophyta; class Magnoliopsida; order Apiales; family Araliaceae; genus Panax; species Panax ginseng. Next base: position 130,308,513 of record CM035140.1, read on the forward strand.
TTTATCCCCAAAATATAGGATGTTTCTCCTAAGTCCTTCATGGAGAAGTGTTTAGATAACCAAATTTTAATCGATTGTAGCATAGGAATATCATTCCCTATCAGTAATATATCATCAACATATAATACAAGGAATGAAACATTGCTCCCACTATGCTTCTTGTACACACATGGTTCATCCTCATTTTTGATAAAATCAAACTCTTTAATTATCTCATCAAAACGGATGTTCCACCTACGAGAAGCTTGCTTCAATCCATAAATGGATCGTTTTAGCTTACAGACTTGATTTGTTCCAACTGTTGAAACAAATCCCTCTGAATGTGTCATATACACATCCTCCTCAAGTTTCCAATTAAAAAAGGCCATTTTCACATCCATTTGCCAAATTTCATAGTCGTGGTAAGTTGCAATCGCAAGCAAAATTCGAATGGACTTGAGCATAGCTACTGGTGAAAAGGTTTCATCATAGTCAACTCCTTTTTTTTGTTTCAAACATTTTGCGACCAGTCGGGCCTTATAGATCTCTACCTTGCCGTCTACTCCAATCGTTCTTTTAAAGACCCATTTACACCCAATAGACTTAATGCCTTCAGGTGGTGAAACCAAAGTCCATACTTGGTTTTCATACATAGAGTCCATCTCGGATTTTATGGCTTCTAGCCACTTATCTGAGTCTTTACTACTCATAACCTATTTGTAAGACCCCGAATTTTATGAAATAAAAGTATTCAATTTTTTTTATAATTACTATTCAGTAAATGGTTAAATTGATAAAAAATGTTAAAGTTAAGGGTGATATATGTAAATATTTTAAATAAGCAAGTGGTTATAAAATATTCATTGTTGTCAGAGAATATTCGTTTGGTTGTGGAATATTCTTGCTGTCGGAGAATATTCGTACGACGACGCAACCTTTTGTGGGCCCCATAACAGAATAACTGTCGGATAAAGAAAACGATAAATTTAAGTTTTTATAAATAGCGGCGTAATTATTACCGTTAATATTGTTGGAATACCGGTGGTTAAAACACAGTAATACACGTTGTTGCACAGTAGCACACGGTATTGCACCAATTATTGATTCTTACGTAAGAATGCACTACTCAATAATTGGTACAGTAATTACTATTCAATATTTTATTTTATTGATTCAATAATTTCTACGTTGACATTTTATATTATTGTTGTTTCAATAATTGTCACTACACAGTATTTTCTATTATCAGATCAATAATTCATATTATTTGAATAATATTATTAGATAGCATTATTGGCAATGTCTAGAAAGTTCTGCTTTAAGGAGAGGTTTGGTCACCTAATTACAAGAAGAGAGAAATCCTTATCTGAAAGCCTCCTCTTCTTGGGAAATCTACCGGTTATCATTATTGTGATTCTGTAATATTATTTGTGAATAATTAATCATTGATTTATATGATAAGGAAAATATTCATTTTATGTGGATATAGATGGAGAAAATTTTTAATGTGACAATTGTTGAAAATTGATATTTTATCTTTTCTGATAAAATAATTCATTTAATATATTATTATATTTTAATAATATAATAATGGTGATATTTTTATAATGAATGTGGGATATATGAATAAATGAGGAAGAAGAGTATTTTTGTTACTAAAAATATTTAAAACATGTTTTGTGTGTTGGTGGGCCCCATTTCTTGACTGGAATTTAATTAAAGTCTGCAAAATCGTCCGTATGTGGATTTCGATCAATTTTTGTTTGCAATTTGGAAAACCTACTTACAAAGTTGTAGAGAATTGAATTTCCTATGGTAAGACACAAGATTCGAATTTTTCTGATAAAAGGGCTATTTATTATGAATTATTGAAGTTCCGGAATAATTGATTTTTGAAGTTTTAATTATTTTTTTTAATAAAAACATTTTTTGCAATTGAGTGGGCCCCACATATGTTGTAAACATGCTGAATTCAGAAGTCTAAGTGGGCGTAGGAAAATTTTAATATATATTAATATTTTATTAAATTTTCTGCTTTTGTGTTCTAAATATTTTTCTATAAATAGGGTGCTTAGGTTAGAATTGAAAATCACACCAGAAACTGAAGTTTTCTCTGTCTATATTATCGAGCGTATTTTTGTGAGTATTTAGATATCTTGAGTGTTGCTATACGGTGCAAGTTCTCTTCAGCGTTATATCCGACATTCCAGTCAGAAGTACTGCTCTTTTGAGGTAAGAGATAGTAAAGGATGTTATTTTCTTCTTAAATGATATTATTTCTTTCAATATCATTATGCCGAAAATATTGATATGAATATTATTGTGAAATTTCTACCTTTTTGTGTCGGGGTTACTATTCACGTATACGACACTATTCACATATACGGCACTATTCATGTATATGACATTTTTTACGTATACGGTACTATGTACGAATACGGAGTACTATTCACGAGTTACTATTCTTGAGTTACTATTCACGAGTTATTATTCATGAGTTACTATTCACGAGTTACTACTCACGGCTACTATTCTGGACAAAATTAGTTTCTTTTTCTGACCAAATTATCGTTGATTTATGAATATTACTCTTGAGATTAAATCTATATGTTGATTATAATTATTGTTTATATAGATTCTGAAATGATTATATATTTCTTTGAGATATTAATATCTTTAGCCTGTAGTGCAAAGATGATCTGTTGTTGAATATCCTTGGCCTGTAGTGCAAAGATGACATGTTGTTGAATATCTTTGGCCAGTAGTGCAAAGATGAACTGTTGACGAATATCTTTGGCTCGTACGTAGTGTAAAGATTAATTTATCCGTATGATTATGAACAAGAACTGTGATTTGGTATAACCATGATCTTTGATGTTTCAGGTAAAGACAGGTGATGAAAATTATCTTCGTCCTGGATGAGAAGAGGAATTTAGAACCACAATTATGATTATGAGTTATTCATATGATTGTGGGCCAGAACTATTGATTGATGTTACAGGGATAAAACATTGTTGGTGGACTTTTAACATGGAGAAGATAATAGACTTTATAGCCTATTTGACTCTTCTAATGGATTGCTCGTTCCGCTGCAACTATGGTTGAAAAGTTTTATCATCTACCATATGTTCTAAATCTCTGATTTATTACTGATGAAGGCTATTGATAATTTAATTATCTTTAGTCGTGATATTTTTACTGAGCTAGTTGTGATCACCCTTTTGCTTCACAATTCCTTTCAGGTAATAAGAGTGTAGGTATTTGGTCGTGACCGGGGTAACAAGGGAATAGAATCTGGTCTCTAGCAGTGGAAGTTCTCCCTAAACAGTATAGAAAAGTGTGTTGTATTTTATACATCATTTAGTAGTTATATTTGGTGAATCAAATAGGGTGAGGCGAACCCAACGTTGGAAGGGTGTTTTGTCACTATCATACAAGATGTCTAATGACATACAACCTCGTGTTATCATAAGACAAGATTGTGCGCATCTACTAGTTGAGTATATCTACGAGCACTACCTATATGATCTTGGAGTTTGGTTGAAATATAATTATCAAACAGACAGTGGAGATAGTTATATGTCAAGAGAAGACTCACCATTGGAAAGAACATGATAGTAATCTTCTCATTTTTTTTGGAGGTCTATTAGGTCAACCAAAGATAATTCTGTGGGCATATGATATCTATCATAACCTAGATGCATGGCCTCCCATGTATGAAGGTTTCCTTGAGCACTTCCCAAAGATTTTAATTTCTAAAACAGTTATTGACTATACCTTTATGTAAGGTGCCATTGTGACGTGCTATCCAAGTTTGTGTCCAGAGTCATAGTTGGTATATATTTGTATCAAAACTCATAACATATGTGTTGTTGTATTTTGCTCGACAATTGTAGTAATAAAGTTGTAGTTGTTTTCTGTACCATGTATTTGGCGACTTCGTAAAAGGTTGGGTGGAATGGACCTATTTTTATGCAAGGCCATAGTTGGTATCGAGCTTAGGGATATGGTCTCCAAGTGAGATCGTGGGAATAGAACTAGGAGGGAGAGACGAGTAATATCCTTCGCTAGTGTGTGTCCTACCTAAGCTAAATTTTCTTACTTAAGTTGACAAATTGTGATATGTCAATTAACCTTTGTTTTGAAGCTGTATTCTAGAATGATATCTGAAATACAGGAGATGAGCAATGGACAAATCATAAGGACAGGGAAGATGAAATCTGAAATGAAAGCAAAGTATTCTTAACTCTTTGAAATACCAGGTACGTAAATTTCGGGGACAAAATTTCATAAGGAGGGGAGATTGTAAGACCCCGAATTTTATGAAATAAAAGTATTCATTTTTTTTTATAATTACTATTCAGTAAATGGTTAAATTGATAAAATGTTAAAGTTAAGGGTGATATAAGTAAATATTTTAAATAAGCAAGTGGTTATAAAATATTCATTGTTGTCGGGGAATATTCATTTAGTTGTGGAATATTCTTGCTGTCGGGAAATATTCGTACGACGGCGCAACCTTTTGTGGGCCCCATAACAGAATAACTATTGGATGAAGAAAATGACAAGTTTGAGTTTTTATAAATAACGGTGTAATTATTACCGTTAATACTGTTGGAATACCCGGTGGTTAAAACACAGTAATACACGTTGTTGCACAGTAGCACACGGTATTGCACCAATTATTGATTCTTATGTAAGAAGGCACTACTCAATAATTGTTACAGTAATTACTGTTCAATATTTTATTTTATTGATTCAATAATTGCTACGTTGACATTTTATATTATTGTTGTTTCAATAATTGTCACTACACAATATTTTCTATTATCAGATCAATAATTCATATTATTTGAATAATATTATTAGATAGCATTATTGGCAATGTCTAGAAAGTTCTGTCTAAGGAGAGGTTTGGTCACCTAATTGCGCGCCAGTAAGGAGAAATCCTTATCGGAAAGCCCCCTATTTATTGGGAACGGCCTAGTTGTCATTATTGTGATTCTGTAATATTATTTGTGAATAATTAATTATTGATTTATATGATAAGAAAAATATTCATTTTATGTGGATATAAATGGAGAAATTTTTGAACGTGGTAATTGTTGAAAATTGATATTTTATCTTTTTTGATAAAATAATTCATTTAATATATTATTATATTTTAATAATATAATAATGGTGATATTTTTATAATGAATGTGGGATATATGAATAAATGAGGAAGAAGAGTATTTTTGTTACTAAAAATATTTAAAACATGTTTTGTGTATTGGTGGGCCCCATTTCTTGACTGGAATTTGATTAAAGCCTGCAAAATTGTCCGTATGTGGATTTCAGTCAATTTCTGTTTGGAATTTGGAAAGACTTAAACTTACAAAGTTGTAGAGAATTGAATTTCCTATGAAAAGATATAAGATTCGAATTTTTCTGATAAAAGGGCTATTTATTATGAATTATTGATGTTCCGGAATAATTGATTTTTGAAGTTTTAATTATTTTTTTTAATAAAAATATTTTTTTGCAATTGAGTGGGACCCACATGTGTTGTAAACATGTTGAATTCAGAAGTCTAAGTGGGTATAGGAAAATTTTAATATATATTAATATTTTTTTAAATTTTCTGCTTTGGTGTTTTAAGCATTTTCTTATAAATAGGGTGCTTAGGTTAGAATTGAAAATCACACCAGAAACTGAAGTTTTCTCTCTCTATATTATTGAGCGTATTTTTGTGAGTATTTAGATATCTTGAGTGTTGTTATACGGTGTAAGTTCTCTTCAACGTTATATCCGACATTCTAGTCAGAAGTACTACTCTTTTGAGGTAAGGAATATTAAAGGATGGTAAGGGATAGTAAAAGATGCTATTTTCTACATAAATGATATTATTTCTTTCAATATCATTATGCCAAAAATATTTATATGAATATTATTGTGAAATTTCTACCTTTTTGTGTTGGGGTTAGTATTCACGTATACGACACTATTCACATATACGGCACTATTCATGTATATGACATTTTTTATGTATACGGTACTATGTGCAAATACAGAGTACTATTCACGAGTTACTATTCATGAGTTACTATTCACGAGTTACTATTCATAAGTTACTATTCATGGCTACTATTCACGACAAAATTGGTTTCTTTTCCTGACCAAATTATCATTGATTTATGAATATTACTCTTGAGATTAAATCTATATGTTGATTATAATTATTGTTTATATAGATTCTGAAATGATTATATATTTCTTTGAGATATTAATATCATTTACCTGTAGTGCAAAGATGATCTGTTGTTGAATATCTTTGGCCTGTAGTGCAAAGATGACATGTTGTTGAATATCTTTGGCCAGTAGTGCAAAGATGAACTGTTGACTAATATCTTTGGCCCGTACGTAGTGCAAAGATGAATTTATCTGTATGATTATGAACAAGAACTGTGATTTGGTATAACCATAATCTTTGATGTTTCAGATAAAGACAGGTGATGGAAATTATCTTCGTCCTAGATGAGAAGATGAATTTAGAACCACAATTATGTTTATGAGTTATTCATATGATATTGGGCCAGAACTATTGATTGATGTTACAGGGATAAAACATTGTTTGTGGACTTTTAACATGGAGAAGATTATAGACTTTATAGTCTATTTGACTCTTCTAATGGATTGCTCGTTCCGCTGCAACTATGGTTGAAAAGTTTTATCATCTACCATATGTTCTAAATCTCTGATTTATTACTGATGAAGGCTATTGATAATTTAATTATCTTTAGTCATGATATTTTTACTGAGCTAGTTGTGTTCACCTTTTTGCTTCACAATTCCTTTCAGGTAATAGGAGTGTAGCTGGGTCGAGCGGGGGTAACAGGGGAATAGAACGGTGGTCTCTAGCAGTGGAAGTTCTCCCTAAACAGTATAGAAAAGTGTGTTGTATTTTATACATCATTTAGTAGTTATATTTGGTGAATCAAATAGGGTGAGGCAAACCCAACGTTGGTAGGGTGTTTTGCCACTATCATACAAGATGTCTAATGACATACAACCTCGTGTTATCATAAGACAGGATTGTGCGCATCCACTTGTTGAGTATATCTACGAACACTACCTATATGATCTTGGAGTTTGGTTGAAATATAATTTTCAATTGCAAATAGTGGAGATAGTTATATGTCAAGAGAAGACTCACCATTGGAAAGAACATAATAGTAATCTTCTCATTTTTCTTTGGGGTCTATTGGGTCAACCAAAGATAATTCTATGGGCATATGATATCTATCATAACCTAGATGCATGGCCTCCCATGTACGAAGGTTTCCTCGAGCACTTCCCAAATATTTTAATTTCTAAAACAGTTATTGACTATACCTTTATGTAAGGTGCCATTGTGACATGCTATCCAAGTTGGTGTCCAGAGTCACAGTTGGTATATATTTGTATCAAAACTCATAACATATATGTTGTTGTATTTTGCACGACAATTGTAGTAATAGAGTTGTAGTTGTTTTCTGTACCATGTATTTGGCGACTCAGAATAGGTTGGGTGGAATGGACCTATTTTACAAGGCGCCACGCTTGGTATCGAGCTTAGGATATGGTCTCCAAGCGAGATCGTGAATAGAACTAGGAGGGGAAAGACGAGTAATATCCTTCGCTAGTGTGTGTCCTACCTAAGCTAATTTTTCTTACTTAAGTTGACAAATTGTGATATGTCAATTAACCGTTGTTTTGAAGCTGTATTCTAGAATGATATCTGAAATACAGGAGATGAGCAATGGACAAATCATAAGGACAGGGAAGATGAAATCTGAAATGAAAGCAAGGTATTCTCAACTCTTTGAAATACCAGGTACGTAAATTTCGGGGACGAAATTTCATAAGGAGGGGAGATTGTAAGACCCCGAATTTTATGAAATAAAAGTATTTAATTTTTTTTATAATTACTATTCAGTAAATGGTTAAATTGATAAAATGTTAAAGTTAAGGGTGATATAAGTAAATATTTTAAATAAGCAAGTGGTTATAAAATATTCATTGTTGTCGGGGAATATTCATTTGGTTGTGGAATATTCTTGCTGTCGGGGAATATTCGTACGATGGCGCAACCTTTTGTGGGCCCCATAACAGAATAACTGTCGGATGAAGAAAATGACAAATTTGAGTTTTTATAAATAACGGCGTAATTGTTACCGTTAATCCTGTTGGAATACCCGGTGGTTAAAACACAGTAATACACGTTGTTGCACAGTAGCACACGCTATTGCACCAATTATTGATTCTTACGTAAGAAGGCACTACTCAATAATTGTTACAGTAATTACTGTTCAATATTTTATTTTATTGATTCAATAATTGGTACGTTGATATTTTATATTATTGTTGTTTCAATAATTGTCACTACATAGTATTTTCTATTATCAGATCAATAATTCATATTATTTGAATAATATTATTAGATAGCATTATTGGCAATGTCTAAAAAGTTCTGTCTAAGGAGAGGTTTGGTCACCTAATTGTGCGCCAGTAAGGAGAAATCCTTATCGGAAAGCCCCCTATTTCCTGGGAACGGCCTGGTTGTCATTATTGTGATTCTGTAATATTATTTGTGAATAATTAATTATTGATTTATATGATAAGGAAAATATTCATTTTATGTGAATATAAATGGAGAAATTTTTTAACGTGGCAATTGTTGAAAATTGATATTTTATCTTTTCTGATAAAATAATTTATTTAAATATATTATTATATTTTAATAATATAATAATGGTGATATTTTTATAATGAATGTGGGATATATGAATAAATGAGGAGGAAGAGTATTTTTGCTACTAAAAATATTTAAAACATGTTTTGTGTGTTGGTGGGCCCCATTTCTTGACTGGAATTTGATTAAAGCCTGCAAAATCGTCCGTATGTGGATTTTGGTCAATTTCTGTTTGGAATTTGGAAAAACTTAAACTTACAAAGTTGTAGAGAATTGAATTTCCTATGGAAAGATATAAGATTCAAATTTTTCTGATAAAAGGGCTATTTATTATGAATTATTAAAGTTCCGGAATAATTGATTATTGAAGTTTTAATTATTTTTTGTAATAAAAATATTTTTTTGCAATTGAGTGGGCCCCACATGTGTTGTAAACATGCTGAATTCAGAAGTCTAAGTTGGCGTAGGTAAATTTTAATATATATTAATATTTTATTAAATTTTCTTCTTTGGTGTTCGAAACATTTTCTTATAAATATGGTGCTTAGGTTAGAATTGAAAATCACACCAGAAACTGAAGTTTTCTCTCTCTATATTATCGAGCATATTTTTGTGAGTATTTAGATATCTTGAGTGTTGCTATACGGTGCAAGTTCTCTTCAGCGTTATATCCGACATTCTAGTCAGAAGTACTGCTCTTTTGAGGTAAGGGATATTAAAGGATGGTACGGGATAGTAAAGGATGCTATTTTCTTCATAAATGATATTATTTCTTTCACTATCATTATGCCAAAAATATTGATATGAATATTATTGTGAAACTTCTATCTTTTTGTGTCAGGGTTACTATTCACGTATACGATACTATTCACGTATACGAAACTATTACATATACGACACTATTCATGTATATGATATTTTTTAAGTATACGATACTATGTGCGAATACGGAGTACTATTCACGAGTTACTATTCACGAGTTACTATTCATGAGTTACTATTCACAAGTTACTATTCACGGCTACTATTCACGACAAAATTGATTTCTTTTCCTGACCAAATTATCATTGATTTATGAATATTACTCTTGAGATTAAATCTATATGTTGATTATAATTATTGTTTATATAGATTCTGAAACGATTATATATTTCTTTGAGATATTAATATCTTTTTCCTGTAGTGCAAAGATGATCTGTTGTTGAATATCTTTGGCCTGTAGTGCAAAGATGACATGTTGTTGAATATCTTTGGCCAGTAGTGCAAAGATGAACTGTTGACGAATATCTTTGGCCCGTACGTAGTGTAAAGATGAATTTATCTGTATGATTATGAAGAAGAACTGTGATTTGGTATAACCATGATCTTTGATGTTTCAGATAAAGACAGGTGATAAAAATTATCTTCATCCTGGATGAGAAGAGGAATTTAGAACCATAATTATTATTATGAGTTATTCATATAATTGTGGGCCAGAACTATTGATTGATGTTACAGGGAGAAAACATTGTTGGTGGACTTTTAACATGGAGAAGATTATAGACTTTATAGTCTATTTGACTTTTCTAATGGTTTGCTCGTTCCGCTGCAACTATGGTTGAAAAGTTTTATCATCTACCATATGTTCTAAATCTCTGATTTATTACTGATGAAGGCTATTGATAATTTAATTATCTCTAGTCATGATATTTTTACTGAGCTAGTTGTGCTCACCCTTTTGCTTCATAATTCCTTTCAGGTAATAAGAGTGTAGCTGGGTCGAGCGGGGGTAACAGGGGAATAGAACGGTGGTCTCTAGCGGTGGAAGTTCTCCTAAACAAGATAGAAAAAGTGTGTTGTATTTTATACATCATTTAGTAGTTATATTTGGTGAATCAAATAGGGTGAGGCGAACCCAACGTTGGAAGGGTGTTTTGCCACTATCATACAAGATGTCTAATGACATACAACCTCGTGTTATCATAAGACAGGGTTGTGCGCATCCACTTATTGAGTATATCTACGAGCACTACCTATATGATCTTGGATTTTGGTTGAAATATAATTTTCAATTGCAGACAGTGGAGATAGTTATATGTCAAGAGAAGACTTACCATTGGAAAGAACATGATAGTAATCTTCTCGTTTTTCTTTGGGGTCTATTGGGTCAACCAAAGATAATTCTGTGGGCATATGATATCTATCATAACCTATACGCATGGCCTCCCATGTATGAAGGTTTCCTTGAGAACTTCCCAAAGATTTTAATTTCTAAAACAGTTATTGACTGTACCTTTATGTAAGGTGCCATTGTGACGTGTTATCCAAGTTGGTGTCCAGAGTCACAGTTGGTATATATTTGTATCAAATCTCATAACATATGTGTTGTTGTATTTTGCACAACAATTGTAGTAATAAAGTTGTAGTTATTTTCTGTACCATGTACTTGGCGACTCAGAATAGGTTGGGTGGAATGGACCTATTTTGGGGGCGTCACACTATTTTTAATTCAATGGATCATCATCATCTATGATGCGTACCTCATCATCATCCTCCATGACGAATCCATACCTATCAGGTATCTTCTGCACTCTTCTAGATTTATGAATAGGTTGTGTTACAGTAGGTTCTTCTAATTGGTTAGGTACCTGAATTTGATCCGTAGTATTTTGTGGTTCTTGAACTTTTTCAAGATATATCTTACTCCTATTGACCCCAAGGATAAACTCCTTTTCTAAGAAAGCAACATGTTTCGCAACAAATACCTTTTGATCAGTTATATTATAGAAATAATACATTGATGTTTCTTTAGGGTATCCCACAAATATACATTTATCGGATCAAGTCTGTAGCTTATTATTTTCAAACTTTTTAACATAAGCTGGATAACCCCAAGTCTTAACATGCTTAAGATTTGGTTTCCTCCTTTCCATAACTCATATGGGGTCTTAGGGATGGATTTGGTAGGCACCTTATTAAGTAGATATGCAGCCGATTCTAAGGCATATCCCCAGAAGGAAATTGGAAGATCGGTAAAGCTCATCATGGAATGAACCATGTCCAACAATGTTCAATTAATTCTCCTTTTAGATATACCGTTTAAATGTGGCATCCCAGGTGGAGTCCAATGTGAGATTATACTATTTTCTTTGAGACAATTGAGAAGCTCATTACTTAATTATTCACCACCTCGATCCGATCGAAAAATCTTAATACTCTTGCCAGTTTGTTTCTCTACTTCACTTCTGAACTCTTTAAACTTTTCAAATGATTCAAATTTGTATTTCATTAAATACACATATCCATATCTTGGGTGATCATCAGTGAAAGTAATAAAATAAGAATATTCTCCTCGTGCAGTCGTTATCATAGGTCTACATACGTCTGTGTGTACCAACGCTAACAACTTTGTAACTCGTTCTCCTTTTTCCACTAAAGGGAGATTTAGTCATTTTACCCATGCGACAAGATTCACAAGTTGGATATGATTCTTATTCCGATAGCTCTAGGAGCCCATCTTTATGCAACTTGGATAAGCTTGTTTCATTAATATGACCGAGTCTACAGTGCCACATGTAGGTATAATTAACATTATCTCTTTTCCTTTTCTAAGTTTGTTCAATTTGAAGTATATTTTTATGCAAGTCAAGTATGTATAGTCCATTTCGCAAATTTCCAACACCATATAAAACATTTTTATTATGAATAGAACACATGTTGTTCTGTATTATAATACTAAAACCATCCATATCTAATACAGAAATAGAAATAATGTTTCTAATGATAGTTGGAACAAAATAACAATTTAAGTCAATGGTTTTGCCCGTAGGCAGTGCTAAACAATAAGTCCCTACAGCTAATACAACAACCTTTGCTCCATTTCCCACTCGTAGGACGACCTCATCCTTGTTCAGCTTTCTACTTCTAACCAGTCCCTGCATATTATTACATATATGAGAACCACAGCCGGTATCCAATACCCAAGTAGAACTTTGACCTTTAGAAAAATTAATTTCAATCATGAACAAACCTTGATTAGGATTCGAAGCTTCTCCAAGCTTCTTCTGCTTTTGCTCCGCAAGATAATCCTTGCAGTTCCTCTTCCAGTGTCCCGACTTGTTGCAATGGAAGCAAATTCCTTTGCTAGTTGTATCAAGTTTCTTTTGATCCTTAACTTTTGCCTTACCCTTAGCCTTCTTGGATTTATTCTTTATAGAAGATACCTTGGGCCTCTTCCTTTTATTAGAATAATCATCCACTATTAAGACATGGTCCTTCTTGGATGGGAAGTGACCTTCAGCAGTTTTCAACATGTTAAGTAATTCAGGCAAACTAACATCTAATTTATTAATGTGAAAATTCAAAACAAATTGTGAGAAGGAGTCAGGGAGTAACTGCAAGACTAAATCTTGACTTAACTCCCCATCCATGATGAACCCAAGCTGTCCAAGATGTTCAATCAGATTGATCATCTTTAAGACATGAGTCTCAACAACAGTGCCCTCGGTCATCCGAGATTGAAAGAGCTCCTTAGATATTTCATATCTAGCAGTCCTACTTTGCTAACCATACAGCTCTTTGAGGTGCACCATTATAGTAGGAGCATCTATAGTTTCATGATGACGCTGAAGCTCGTTACTCATGGATGCGAGCATGATGCATTGTGTGAGACCCCGAATTTCATGAAATAAAAGTATTCAATTTTTTTATTTTGGTAAATGGTTAAATTGATAAAAGTTTAAAGTTAAGAGTGATATGTGAAAAATTTTCAAAGTAGACAAGTTGTCATAAAATACCCGGTTACTATACAATGTAGTATTGTTCACTCGAGTATTTGGGGCACTTTTCATGTCGGAGTACTATTCATTAGTTACTATTCACGAGTTACTATTCATGAGTTGCTATTCACGAGTTACTATTCATGAGTTACTATTCATGAGTTACTATTCACGGGATACTATTCACCCGTAAGATATATTTCTTTTCGGTCCAAATTAATTTTGGGTACAATATTATTCCATGAGGAGATGTGCTAATTTTTTCGACCGTTGGTGGAAGATATAATAGTAAATCAATATGGACCGCTGGTGGAAAGTTATAATAGTAAATCAATATGGATCACTGGTTTAAAGTTTTAATAGTAAATCAGTATGGACCGTTGCTTTAAGTTTTAATAGTAAATCAATATGGACCGTTCGTTTAAAAGTAAATCAATCTGGACCGTTCATGAATTAGTTACTATTCAGTCCATTCTCCTATAAATGGAAGCTCATTCCTTCATTATTTCTTATGAATTCACTGAAACTCTAGAGAGAGAAACTATAGAGAGAAAGAAGAAAAGTATTATGCTACTTCACTACTCCAGTATTCAGTTTTTCTAAGGTAGGGAATATTATTTGTTGTACTCATAAGGGGTATTCTTTCTTTCTTATTCATGAAGAGAACTTCTATTATTCCATTCTTTATTATTCTATTGGAATAACCTGTATACGCGGGATACCCTATACTTGGTGAAATTCTTCTATTATTCCATTCTTATTATTCTGTTGGAATAACTTGTTTATGCGAAGTACCGCATACATGGTGAAATTCTTCTAATATTCCATTCTTTATTATTCTATCTAATATCCTCATGCAATGCTTTTTATGCTTGATCCTAGTTCCATTCCATTATTTATTATTACTCGCGCTTAATATCCTCGCCATATTTATTATTCACCGTGAACCTAGTTCCATTATTTATTATTTTGTTGGGAATAACCTTTCGGTGCAGTCTATCGCACGAATGGTGAATCCTTCTATTATTCCATTCTTTATTATTCTGTTGGAATAACCTGTCTATATGGATTATCACATGCATGGTGAATGATCCTTTGTATTCATTCCTTATTAAATTGTGGAAATGATCTGTCTATGTGGATTACCGCATGGCGGGCGAAAATCCATTTGCAGTTTCATATATTATATTATACTCAGTTGATTAAAGCTTTGGCTTCTATACTCCAAGAAATTAGTGGACTATCCTTGATATTTGCGCTTCATCCAGTATCTTTTCATGGAAATATTCTTCTGAGCATTCTTGAATTTTACTGCACAAAGCAGTATCATGTTGACAATTTGGACGTTATTGAGTTCATGATAAATTAATTTATAAATCTTTAAAATTTATTCTTGAACCCGTTTTATTGAATTGTCATCATCCTCATGCTTATATTATGTTGAAAGTCATCTTTGGCTTACGTGCATAGATGGAATTGGTATGATTATGACCAGTGATTATTCAGTATAATCATGACCGTAATGTGACGAATGATGTGGTAAAAGTCCTCATCGGCCTCAGTAGTTCATTAGTGGACGATTGTTGGTATGATTATGACCAGGATTATTCTAAGATAGTCATGACCATTGATGATTACATGAATATCCTTGGCCGTGGAGCGAGATGATTCGATTTTATTTATTAAGCTGAGTCTCAGCGATAAAGTTGATAAATAACTTTTAAATCATAGAAGATAGTAGATTTTATACCTTACTTGAGTCTTCTAATGGATTGCTTGATCCACTGCAATTAAACTTGTTGTCTATTATATCCTATCAGTTTAACATTATTGAAGGCTAATGATAATTTATTCTTCATTATCTTAGTCATAATATTTCTTACTGGGCTAGTTGAGCTCACCTTTCTTTCCCCTGTTCTCTTCGTGAAATGAGAACGTAATGGGACTAGTCGGGAACAGAGTGATGGTCCTAGATGGTGCATTAGTAGTCCTCACTATTCTCGCGTGAAATAGTGTGATAATAAATGTAATGAGGACTCCATTGAGTGTGGATATTGTCTAGATGATAATATTTGTATTAAAACTCACACCTATGTTTTGTCGTATTTTTACACGACTGTTGTATAATTAAGTTGTATTTATATTCAGTACCTTGTATCTGGCGACTCAAGATGGGTGATGTATACCTGTTTTGGGGGCGTCACAGTTGGTATCAAAGCCATAAAAAAGAGCCCCGAGCCTTTTGCTCTGGTGACTTCCAAGTCTTGGGATGCACCGAAGCCAGATTTTCCGTAGGGGATGCTATGAGTAACGGTCGCAAGTTGATAGGTATCATTGTGAGGTGCTATTCAGGTTAAGGGATAGAAGTCACAATTGGTATCAAAGCTTAGGGATATGATCCCTGGCTGAGATGTGAGACAAGAACTAGGAGGGGAGAGACGGGGAATTCCTTTGCTAGTATGACCTACCTAAGTTTATTTGTTATTTAATTGGGTATGTAAATATAGGGGGTATTATGTGGTATGTCAATTAACCCTTATTTTGAAACTATATTCTAGAATGATATTTGAAATACAGGAGATGAGAAATGGAAAATCATGATAGAGAGAAAATAACCGGGAAGGTACAATCCGAAAAGAAAGCAAGGTATTCTCATCTCTTCGAATATCAGGTACGTATGTAAATTTTGAGTGCGAAATTTCATAAGAAGGGGAGATTATGAGACCCCAAATTTTATGAAATAAAAGTATTCAATTTTTCTATTTTGGTAAATTGTAAAATTGATAAAAGTTTAAAGTTAAGAGTGATATGTGAAATTTTTTCAAAGTAGACAAGTTGTCATAAAATACCCGGTTACTATTCACTCTAGTATTGTTCACTTGAGTATTTGGGACACTTTTCGTGTCGGAGTACTATTAACGAGTTACTATTCACGAGTTACTATTTATGAGTTACTATTCACGAGTTATTATTCACGAGTTACTATTCATGAGTTACTATTCACAGGGTACTATTCACCCGTAAGATATATTTCTTTTCAGTCCAAATCAATTTTGGGTACAATATTATTCCATGAGGAGATGTGCTAATTTTTCAGAACGTTAGTGGAAGATATAATAGTAAATCAATATGGACCGTTGGTGGAAAGTTATAATAGTAAATCAATATGGATCGCTGGTTTAAAGTTTTAATAGTAAATCAGTATGGACCGTTGCTTTAAGTTTTAATAGTAAATCAATATGGACCGTTCGTTTAAAAGTAAATCAATCTGGACCGTTCATGAATTAGTTACTATTCAGTCCATTCTCCTATAAATGGAAGCTCATTCCTTCATTATCTCTTACGAATTCACTGAAACTCTAGAGAGAGAAACTATAGAGAGAAAGAAGAAAAGTATTATGCTACTTCACTACTCCAGTATTCAGTTTTTCTAAGGTAGGGAATATTATTTGTTGTACTCATAAGGGGCATTCTTTCTTTCTTATTCATGAAGAGAACTTTTTTTATTCCATTCTTTATTATTATATTGAATAACTCAGATATACGGGATACCCTATACTTGGTGAAATTCTTCATTTATTCCATTCTTATTATTATGTTGAATAACTCTGCTTATGCGCAAGTCTGCGTACATGGTGAAAAATTTTCTAATATTCCATTCTTTATTATTCTATCGAATATCCTCGTCTGCATGCTTTTACAGACTTGGTTCCATTATTTATTATTCTCGCCGAATATCATATCTCAGTATGCTTTACGCCTCTTGGGACCTAGTTCCATTATTTATTATTCGCCGGAATATCCTGCTTCACGCGCTTACGCCTTACCGGTTCCATTATTTATAATTTTGTTGGGAATAACCTTTCGGTGCGATCTATCATCGCATTTACGGTGAATCCTTCTATTATTCCATTCTTTATTATTCTCGCTGAATAACTCGCCTATATGGATTATCACATGCATGGTGAATGATCCTTTGTATTCATTCCTTATTAAATTGTGAAAATGATCTGTCTACGTGGATTACAGCATGGCTGGCAAAAATCCATTTGCAGTTTCATATATTATATTATACTCAGTTGGTTAAAGCTTTGGCTTCTACACTCCGTGAAATTAGTGGAATATCCTTGATATTTGCGCTTCATCCAATATCTTTTCATGCAAATATTCTTCTGAGCATTCTTGAATTTTACTGCACAAAGCAGTATCATGTTGACAATTTGGACGTTATTGAGTTCATGATAAATTAACTTATAAATATTTAAAATTTATTCTTGAACCCGTTTTATTGAATTGTCATCATCCTCATGCTTATATTATGTTGAAAGTCATCTTTGGCTTACGTGCATGGATGGAATTGGTATGATTATGACCAGGGATTATTCAGTATAATCATGACCGTAATGTGACGAATGATGTGGTAAAAGTCCTCATTGGCCTGTAGTTCATTAGTGGACAGTTGTTGGTATGATTATGACCGAGAGATTATTCTAAGATAGTCATGACCATTGATGATTACATGAATATCCTTGGCCGTGGAGCAGGGATGATTCGATTTTATTTATTAAGCTGAGTCTCAGCGATAAAGTTGATAAAAAAACTTTTAAATCATAGAAGATAGTAGATTTTATAGCTTACTTGAGTCTTCTAATGGATTGCTTGATCCGCTGCAGTTAAACTTGTTGTCTATTATATCCTATCAGTTTAACATTATTGAAGGCTAATGATAATTTATTCTTCATTATCTTAGTCATAATATTTCTTACTGGGCTAGTTGAGCTCACCCTTTCTTTCACTGTTCTCTTCAAGAAATGAGAACATAGCTTGGACTAGTTGGGGAACAGAGTGATGGTCCTAGATGGTGCATTAGTAGTCCTCACTATTCTGTGAAATAGTGTGATAATAAATGTAATGAGGACTCCATTGAGTGTGGATATTGTCTAGATGACAATATTTGTATTATAACTCACAACCTATGTTTTGTCGTATTTTACACGACTGTTGTATAATTAAGTTGTATTTATATTCAGTACCTTGTATCTGGCGACTCAAGATGGATGATGTATACCTGTTTTGGGGGCGTCACAGTTGGTATCAAAGCCATAGAAAAGAGCCCCGAGCCTTTTCTTTGGTGACTTCAAGTCTTGGGATGCACCGGCCGGACTTTCCGTAGGGGACGCCGTGAGTGAATTGGTGGCAAGTTGATAGGTATCATTGTGAGGTGCTATTCAAAGTTAAGGGATAGAAGTCACAGCTTGGTATCAAAGCTTAGGGATATGATCCCCATTTTAGATGTGAGACAAGAACTAGGATGGGAGAGACGGAATTCCTTCGCTAGTATGATCTACCTAAGTTTATTTGTTATTTAATTGGCTCAATTAGTAATATAGGGGTATTATGTGGTATGTCAATTATCCCTTATTTTGAAACTATATTCTAGAATGATATTTGAAATACAGGAGATGAGAAATGGAAAATCATGATAGAGAGAAAATAACCGGGAAGGTACAATCCGAAAAGAAAGCAAGGTATTCTCATCTCTTCGAATATTAGGTACGTACGTAAATTTTGAGGGCGAAATTTCATAAGGAGGGGAGATTGTGAGACCCCGAATTTTATGAAATAAAAGTATTCAATTTTTCTATTTTGGTAAATGGTTAAATTGATAAAAGTTTAAAGTTAAGAGTGATATTAGAAAATTTTTCAAAGTAGACAAGTTGTCATAAAATACCCGGTTACTATTCACTCTAGTATTGTTCACTCGAGTATTTGGGGCACTTTTCGTGTCGGAGTACTATTAACGAGTTACTATTCACGAGTTACTATTCATGAGTTATTATTCACGAGTTACTATTCACGAGTTATTATTTACGAGTTACTATTCACGAGTTATTATTCACGAGTTACTATTCACGAGTTACTATTCACGGGGTACTATTCACCCGTAAGATATATTTCTTTTCAGTCCAAATCAATTTTGGGTACAATATTATTCCATGAGGAGATGTGCTAATTTTTCAGGCCGTTGGTGGAAAGTTATAATAGTAAATCAATATGGATCGCTGGTTTAAAGTTTTAATAGTAAATCAATATGGACCGTTCGTTTAAAAGTAAATCAATCTGGACCGTTCATCAATTAGTTACTATTCAGTCCATTCTCCTATAAATGGAAGCTCATTCCTTCATTATTTCTTACGAATTCACTGAAACTCTAGAGAGAGAAACTATAGAGAGAAAGAAGAAAAGTATTATGCTACTTCACTACTCCAGTATTCAGTTTTTCTAAGGTAGGAAATATTATTTGTTGTACTCATAAGGGGTATTCTTTCTTTCTTATTCATGAAGAGAACTTCTGTTATTCCATTCTTTATTATTCTGATGGAATAACCTGTATATGCGGGATACCCTATACTTGGTGAAATTCTTCATTATTCCATTCTTATTATTATGTTGAATAACTCGCTTTTGCGCTAAGTACCGCATACATGGTGAAATTCTTCTAATATTCCATTCTTTATTATTCTATCTGAATATCCCGTCTCGCGCTTATATGCCTTTAACTGGTTCCATTATTTATTATTCGTTTAATATCCCATCTCTGTGCGTTTACGCCTGCACTGTTCCATTATTTATTATTCTGTCCGGAATATCCACATTCATGCGCTTTACGCCGGGACACATTATTTATTATTCTGTCGGAATATCCTGTCTGTGCGTTTACGCCGGACCTGGTTCCATTATTTATTATTTTGTTGGGAATAACCTTTCGGTGCAGTCTATCGCACGCATGGTGAATCCTTCTATTATTCCATTCTTTATTATTCTGTTGGAATAACCTGTCTATATGGATTATCACATGCATGGTGAATGATCCTTTGTATTCATTCCTTATTAAATTGAGGAAATGATCTGTCTACGTGGATTACCGCATGGCGGGCGAAAATCCATTTGCAGTTTCATATATTATATTATACTCAGTTGATTAAAGCTTTGGCTTCTATACTCCAAGAAATTAGTGGACTATCCTTGATATTTTCGCTTCATCCAGTATCTTTTCATGGAAATATTCTTCTGAGCATTCTTGAATTTTACTGCACAAAGCAGTATCATGTTGACAATTTGGACGTTATTGAGTTCATGATAAATTAATTTATAAATCTTTAAAATTTATTCTTGAACCCGTTTTATTGAATTGTCATCATCCTCATGCTTATATTATGTTGAAAGTCATCTTTGGCTTACGTGCATAGATGGAATTGGTATGATTATGACCAGGGATTATTCAGTATAATCATGACCGTAATGTGACGAATGATGTGGTAAAAGTCCTCATTGGCCTGTAGTTCATTAGTGGACAGGTGTTGGTATGATTATGACAAGGGATTATTCGGTATAGTCATGACCATTGATGATTACATGAATATCCTTGCCCGTGGAGCAGGGATGATTCGATTTTATTTATTAAGCTGAGTCTCAGCGATAAAGTTGATAAATAACTTTTAAATCATAGAAGATAGTAGATTTTATACCTTACTTGAGTCTTCTAATGGATTGCTTGATCCGCTGCAGTTAAACTTGTTGTCTATTATATCCTATCAGTTTAATATTATTGAAGGCTAATGATAATTTATTCTTCATTATCTTTGTCATAATATTTCTTACTGGGCTAGTTGAGCTCACCCTTTCTTTCACCGTTTCTCTTGAAATGAGAACGTAAATGGGACTAGTCGAGAACAGTAGTGATGGTCCTAGATGGTGCATTAGTAGTCCTCACTATTCTGTGAAATAGTGTGATAATAAATGTAATGAGGACTCCATTGAGTGTGGATATTGTCTAAATGACAATATTTGTATTAAAACTCACAGCCTATGTTTTGTCGTATTTTACACGACTGTTGTATAATTAAGTTGTATTTATATTCAGTACCTTGTATCTGGCGACTCAAGATGGGTGATGTATACCGCTTTTGGGGCGTCCAATTGGTATCAAAGCCATAGAAAAGAGCCCCGAGCCTTTGGTCTTTGGTGACTTCCAAGTCTTGGGATGCAAAGCCGATTTTCCGTAGGGGGCGCCATGAAAGTGAAGGGCAAGTTGATAGGTATCATTGTGAGGTGCTATTCGGGTTAAGGGATAGAAGTCACAGTTGGTATCAAAGCTTAGGGATATGATCCCTGGCGGAGATGTGAGACAAGAACTAGGAGGGAGAGACGGGAATTCCTTTGCTAGTATGATCTACCTAAGTTTATTTGTTATTTAATTGGTCTCACGGAATATAGGGGTATTATGTGGTATGTCAATTAACCCTTATTTTGAAACTATATTCTAGAATGATATTTGAAATACAGGAGATGAGAAATGGAAAATCATGATAGAGAGAAAATAACCGGGAAGGTACAATCTAAAAAGAAAGCAAGGTATTCTCATCTCTTCGAATATTAGGTACGTACGTAAATTTTGAGGGCGAAATTTCATAAGGAGGGGAGATTGTGAGACCCCAAATTTTATGAAATAAAAGTATTCAATTTTTCTATTTTGGTAAATGGTTAAATTGATAAAAGTTTAAAGTTAAGAGTGATATGTGAAAATTTTTCAAAGTAGACAAGTTGTCATAAAATACCCTTGCTATTATTCACTCTAGTATTGTTCACCTCGTATTTGGGGCACTTTTTGTGTCGGTACTATTCACGAGTACTATTAACGAGTTACTATTCATGAGTTAATATTCACGAGTTACTATTCATGAGTTATTATTCACAAGTTACTATTCACGAGTTACTATTTACGAGTTACTATTCACGAGTTATTATTCACGAGTTACTATTCACGAGTTACTATTCACGGGGTACTATTCACCCGTAAGATATATTTCTTTTCAGTCCAAATCAATTTTGGGTACAATATTATTCCATGAGGAGATGTGCTAATTTTTCAGGCCGTTGGTGGAAGATATAATAGTAAATCAATATGGACCGTTGGTGGAAAGTTATAATAGTAAATCAATATGGATCGCTGGTTTAAAGTTTTAATAGTAAATCAGTATGGACCGTTGCTTTAAGTTTTAATAGTAAATTAATATGGATCGTTCTTTTAAAAGTAAATCAATCTGGACCGTTCATGAATTAGTTACTATTCAGTCCATTCTCCTATAAATGGAAGCTCATTCCTTCATTATTTCTTACGAATTCACTGAAACTCTAGAGAGAGAAACTATAGAGAGAAAGAAGAAAAGTATTATGCTACTTCACTATTCCAGTATTCAGTTTTTCTAAGGTAGGGAATATTATTTGTTGTACTCATAAGGGGTATTCTTTCTTTCTTATTCATGAAGAGAACTTCTGTTATTCCATTCTTTATTATTCTGTTGGAATAACATGTATATGCGGGATACCCTATACTTGGTGAAATTCTTCTGTTATTCCATTCTTATTACTATGTTGAATAACTCGCTTATGCTAAGCACCGCATACATGGTGAAATTCTTCTAATATTCCATTCTTTATTATTCTATCTGAATATCCCGTCAGGCGCTTTTTACGCCGGACCTAGTTCCATTATTTATTATTCTCGTTTAAATATCCTATCTGTAAGGCGTTACGCAAGACCGGTTCCATTATTTATTATTCTCGTTTAAATATCCTGCTTCATAAGCTTTATAACCGACCTTGTTCCATTATTTATTATTTTGTTGGTAATAACCTTTCGGTGCAGTCTATCGCACGCATGGTGAATCCTTCTATTATTCCATTCTTTATTATTCTGTTGGAATAACTTGTCTATATGGATTATCACATGCATGGTGAATGATCCTTTGTATTCATTCCATATTAAATTGTGGAAATGATCTGTCTACGTGAATTACCGCATGGCTGGCGAAAATCCATTTGTAGTTTCATATATTATATTATACTCAGTTGGTTAAAGCTTTGGCTTCTACACTCCATGAAATTAGTGGAATATCCTTGATATTTGCGCTTCACC
This sequence comes from Panax ginseng, assembly GCA_020205605.1. Classification (NCBI taxonomy): domain Eukaryota; kingdom Viridiplantae; phylum Streptophyta; class Magnoliopsida; order Apiales; family Araliaceae; genus Panax; species Panax ginseng. The sequence continues at coordinate 130,331,941 of CM035140.1, forward strand.
CAATATCTTTTCATGGAAATATTCTTCTGAGCAATCTTGAATTTTACTGCACAAAGCAGTATCATGTTGACAATTTGGACGTTATTGAGTTCATGATAAATTAACTTATAAATCTTTAAAATTTATTCTTGAACCCGTTTTATTGAATTGTCATCATCCTCATGCTTATATTATGTTGAAAGTCATCTTTGGCTTACGTGCATAGATGGAATTGGTATGATTATGACCGTGGATTATTCAAAGATAATCATGACCGTAATGTGACGAATGATGTGGTAAAAGTCCTCATCGGCCTCGTAGTTCATTAGTGGACGCTTGTTAGTATGATTATGACCAGGATTATTCGGATAGTCATGACCATTGATGATTACATGAATATCCTTGGCCGTGGAGCAGGATGATTCGATTTTATTTATTGTCGAGTCTCAAATGATAAAGTTGATAAAAAACTTTTAAATCATAGAAGATAGTAGATTTTATAGCTTACTTGAGTCTTCTAATGGATTGTTTGATCCTCGCTGCAGCTTAAACTTGTTGTTTATTATATCCTATCGCTTTAACATTATTGAAGGCTAATGATAATTTATTCTTCATTATCTTAGTCATAATATTTCTTCGAGCTAGTTGAGCTCACCTTTTCTTTCACCGTTTCTTCTTGAAATGAGAACGTAATGGACTAGTCGGGGACAAGCAGTGATGGTCCTAGATGGTGCATTAGTAGTCCTCACTATTCTGTGAAATAGTGTGATAATAAATGTAATGAGTACTCCATTGAGTGTGGATATTGTCCAGATGACAATATTTGTATTAAAACTCACAGCCTATGTTTTGTCGTATTTTACACGACTGTTGTATAATTAAGTTGTATTTATATTTAGAACCTTGTATCTGGCACTCAAGATGGGTGATGTATACCGCTTTTGGGGCGTAACAAATGGTATCAAAGCCATTTGAACCCCGAGCCTTTTCTTTGGTGACTTCAAGTCTTGGGATGCAAAGCCGGACTTTTCCTCCAAGGGGATATGATCCCTAAGTTGATAGATCATTGTGAGACAAGAAGGGATAGAAGTCACAGAGATATCAAAGCTTAGGATATGATCCTTCAAGAACTAGGAGGAGAGACTAATTCCTTTGCTAAGTGATCTACCTAAGTTTATTTGTTATTTAATTGGTCTCATTGTAATATAGGGTATATTATGTGGTATGTCAATTAACCCTTATTTTGAAACTATATTCTAGAATGATATTTGAAATACAGAGAGTGAGAAATGGAAAATCATGATAGAGAGAAAATAACCTGAAGGTACAATCTAAAAAGAAAGCAAGGTATTCTCATCTCTTCAATATTAGTATGCGACGTAAAATTTCGAGGGCGAAATTTCATAAGGAGGGAGATTGTGAGACCCCGAATTTTATGAAATAAAAGTATTCAATTTTTCTATTTTGGTAAATGGTTAAATTGATAAAAGTTTAAAGTTAAGAGTGATATGTGAAAATTTTTCAAAGTAGACAAGTTGTCATAAAATACCCGGTTACTATTCACTCTAGTATTGTTCACTCGAGTATTTGGGGAACTTTTCAGGTTACTATTCATGAGTTACTATTAACGAGTTACTATTCACGAGTTACTATTCATGAGTTATTATTCATGAGTTACTATTCACGAGTTACTATTTACGAGTTACTATTCACGAGTTATTATTCACGAGTTACTATTCACGGGGTACTATTCACCCGTAAGATATATTTCTTTTTAGTCCAAATCAATTTTGGGTACAATATTATTCCATGAGAAGAGTGCTAATTTTGTGCTAATTTTATAATAAGTAAATCAATATGGACTTGGTGGAAAGTTATAATAGTAAATCAATATGGATCATTTGGTTTAAAGTTTTAATAGTAAATCAAGATGGACCGTTGCTTTAAGTTTTAATAGTAAATCAATATGGACCGTCGCTTAAAAGTAAATCAATCTGGACCATTCATGAATTAGTTATTATTCACCCATTCTCCTATAAATGGAAGCTCATTCCTTCATTATTTCTTACTTAATTCACCAAAACTCTAGAGAGAAAACTATAGAGAGAAAGAAGAAAAGTATTATGCTACTTCACTATTCCAATATTCAGCTTTTTTCTAAGGTAGGGGATATTATTTGTTGTACTCATAAGGGTATTCTTTCTTTCTTATTCATGAAGAGAACTTCACATTATTCCATTCTTTATTATTCTATTGAATAACTCGTATATACTGGATACCCTATACTTGGTGAAATTCTTCCATTATTCCATTCTTTATTATTATGTTGAATAACTTTTGCTTATGCGAAGTACCGCATACATGGTGAAATTCTTCTAATATTCCATTCTTTATTATTCTATCGGAATATCCTGTCTGTGCGTTTATGCCGGACCTGGTTCCATTATTTATTATTCTGTCGGAATATCCTGTCTGTGCGTTTACGCCGGACCTGGTTCCATTATTTATTATTCTGTCGAAATATCCTCGTTTGCGCTTTATAATTTGGGACCGGTTCCATTATTTATTATTTTGTTGGGAATAACCTTTCTATGCGAATCTATCGCATGCATGATGAATCCTTCATTATTCCATTCTTTATTATTCGCTGGAATAACTCGCGCTCTTTATGGATTATCACATGCATGGTGAATGATCCTTTGTATTCATTCCTTATTAAATTGTGGAAATGATCTGTTTACGTGGATTACCGCATGGCTGGCGAAAATCCATTTGTAGTTTCATATATTATATTATACTCAGTTGGTTAAAGCTTTGGCTTCTACACTCCATGAAATTAGTGGAATATCCTTGATATTTGCGCTTCATCCAATATCTTTTCATGCAAATATTCTTCTGAGCATTCTTGAATTTTACTGCACAAAGCAGTATCATGTTGACAATTTGGACGTTATTGAGTTCATGATAAATTAACTTATTAATCTTTAAAATTTATTCTTGAAACTTGTTTTATTGAATTGTCATCATCCTCATGCTTATATTATGTTGAAAGTCATCTTTGGCTTACGTGCATAGATGGAATTTGGGTATGATTATGACCGTGGATTATTCAAGATAATCATGACCGTAATGTGACGAATGATGTGGTAAAAGTCCTCATCGGCCCTGTAGTTCATTAGTGGGACAGCTATTGGTATGATTATGACCAGGATTATTCTTGTGATAGTCATGACCATTAATGATTACATGAATATCCTTTGGCCGTGGAGCAGGGATGATTCGATTTTATTTATTGTCGAGTCTCAAATGATAAAGTTGATAAAAAACTTTTAAATCATAGAAGATAGTAGATTTTATTCTTACTTGAGTCTTCTAAATGAATTGCTTGATCCGCTGCAGCTTAAACTTGATGTTTATTATATCCTATCGCTTTAACATTATTGAAGGCTAATGATAATTTATTCTTCATTATCTTAGTCATAATATTTCTTCGAGCTAGTTGAGCTCACCTTTTCTTTCACCGTTCTCTTCGTGAAATGAGAACGTAAATGGAACTAGTCTGGGAACAGTTATGGTCCTAGATGGTGCATTAGTAGTCCTCACTATTCTGTGAAATAGTGTGATAATAAATGTAATGAGTACTCCATTGAGTGTGGATATTGTCCAGATGACAATATTTGTATTAAAACTCACAGCCTATGTTTTGTCGTATTTTACACGACTGTTGTATAATTAAGTTGTATTTATATTTAGTACCTTGTATCATGACTCAAGATGGGTGATGTATACCGCTTTTGGGGGCGCTTGGTATCAAAGCCATAGAAAAGAACCCCGAGCCTTTTCTTGGTGATGTATGCACCGCTTTACTTTCCGTAGGGGCGCCGTGAATAACGGTGGCAAGTTGATAGGTATCAAAGCTATTCAAGGTTATAGAGGTCACATTGGTATCAAAGCTTAGGATATGATCCTGTGAGATGTGAGACAAGAACTAGGAGGGGAGAGACGGAATTCCTTCGCTAGTATGATCTACCTAAGTTTATTTGTTATTTAATTGGTCTCACGTAATATAGGGGTATTATGTGGTATGTCAATTAACCATTATTTTGAAACTATATTCTAGAATGATATTTGAAATACAGAGGAGATGAGAAATGGAAAATCATGATAGAGAGAAAATAACCGGAAGGTACAATCTAAAAGAAAGCAAGGTATTCTCATCTCTTCAATATTAGTAATGCGTCGTAAATTTTGAGGGCTTAAATTTCATAAGGAGGGAGATTGTGAGACCCCAAATTTTATGAAATAAAAGTATTCAATTTTTCTATTTTGGTAAATGGTTAAATTGATAAAAGTTTAAAGTAAAGAGTCATATGTGAAAATTTTTCAAAGTAGACAAGTTGTCATAAAATACCCGGTTACTATTCACTCTAGTATTGTTCACTCGAGTATTTGGGGCACTTTTCGTGTCGGAGTACTATTAACGAGTTACTATTCACGAGTTACTATTCATGAGTTATTATTCACGAGTTACTATTCACGAGTTACTATTTACGAGTTACTATTCATTCAGTTACTATTCACGAGTTATTATTCACGAGTTACTATTCACGAAGTTACTATTCACGAAGTTACTATTCATGAGGTACTATTCACCCGTAAGATATATTTCTTTTCATTCAAATCAATTTTGGGTACAATATTATTCTATGAGGAGATGTGCTAATTTTTCAGACCGTTGGTGGAAGATATAATAGTAAATCAATATGGACCGTTGGTGGAAAGTTATAATAGTAAATAAATATGGATCGCTGGTTTAAAGTTTTAATAGTAAATCAGTATGGACCGTTGCTTTAAGTTTTAATAGTAAATCAATATGGACCGTCTGCTTAAAAGTAAATCAATCTGGACCATTCATGAATTAGTTACTATTCAGTCCATTCTCCTATAAATGGAAGCTCATTCCTTCATTATTTCTTACGAATTCACTGAAACTCTAGAGAGAGAAACTATAGAGAGAAAGAAGAAAAGATTTATGCTACTTCACTACTCCAGTATTCAGTTTTTCTAAGGTAGGGAATATTATTTGTTGTACTCATAAGGGGTATTCTTTCTTTCTTATTCATGAAGAGAACTTCTGTTATTCCATTCTTTATTATTCTGTTGGAATAACCCTGATATTCCGGGATACCCTATACTTAGTGAAATTCTTCTGTTATTCCATTCTTATTATTTTGTTGGAATAACCTGTTTATGCGAAGTACCGCATACATGGTGAAGTTCTTCTAATATTCCATTCTTTATTATTCTATCGGAATATCCTGCTCAAGCTTTTTACGCCTTTACTTCCCATTATTTATTATTCTCGTTTAATATCCTATCTCGTATGCTTATTTACGCCGACCGGTTCCATTATTTATTATTCTCGTCGAAATATCCTGCTGCATGCTATGTTAACGCGGACCGGTTCCCATTATTTATTATTTTGTTGGGAATAACCTTTCTAAGTGCGATCTATCGCATGCATGGTGAATCCTTCTATTATTCCATTCTTTATTATTCTGTTGGAATAACCTGTCTATATGGATTATCACATGCATGGTGAATGATCCTTTGTATTCATTCCTTATTAAATTGTGGAAATGATCTGTTTACGTGAATTACCGTATGGCTGGCGAAAATCCATTTGTAGTTTCATATATTATATTATACTCGGTTGGTTAAAGCTTTGGCTTCTATACTCCATGAAATTAGTGGAATATCCTTGATATTTGCGCTTCATCCAATATCTTTTCATTCAAATATTCTTCTGAGCATTCTTGAATTTTACTGCACAAAGCAGTATCATGTTGACAATTTGGACGTTATTGAGTTCATGATAAATTAAATTATAAATCTTTAAAATTTATTCTTGAACCCGTTTTATTGAATTGTCATCATCCTCATGCTTATATTATGTTGAAAGTCATCTTTGGCTTACGTGCATAGATGGAATTGGTATGATTATGACCAGGATTATTCGTAAGATAATCATGACCGTAATGTGACGAATGATGTGGTAAAAGTCCTCATCGGGCCCGTAGTTCATTAGTGGTGACGCTTGTTGGTATGATTATGACCAGTGGATTATTCTTAAGTATAGTCATGACCATTGATGATTACATGAATATCCTTGGCCGTGGGCGCAGGATGATTGATTTTATTTATTGTTGAGTCTCAAATGATAAAGTTGATAAAAAACTTTTAAATCATAGAAGATAGTAGATTTTATAGCTTACTTGAGTCTTCTAATGGATTGCTTGATCATGCTTAAATTAAACTTATTGTTATATTATATCCTATCAGTTTAACATTTTTATTCTTCATTATCTTTGTCATAATATTTCTTCTTGGGCTAGTTGAGCTCACCCTTTCTTCAACCGTTCTCTTCGTGAAATGAGAACGAAATGGAACTAGTCGGGGAACAGAGTGATGGTCCTAGATGGTGCATTAGTAGTCCTCACTATTCTGTGAAATAGTGTGATAATAAATGTAATGAGGACTCTATTGAGTGTGGATATTGTCTAGATGACAATATTTGTATTAAAACTCACAGCCTATGTTTTGTCATATTTTACACGAATGTTATATAATTAAGTTGTATTTATATTCAAGACCTTGTATCATGCGACTCAAGATGGGTGATGTATACATTTTGGGGCGGCGTCACGCTTGGTATCAAAGCCATAGAAAAGAACCCCGAGCCTTTTCTTCGGTGACTTCCAAGTCTTGGGATGCACCGCCGGACTTTCCGTAGGGGACGCCAGTGAGTATGAATTGATGACAAGTTGATAGGTATCATTGTGAGGTGCTATTCGTGGTTAAGGATAGAAGTCACAGTTGGTATCAAAGCTTAGGATATGATCCCCGGTGAGATGTGAGACAAGAACTAGGAGGGGAGAGACGGAATTCCTTCGCTAGTATGATCTACCTAAGTTTATTTGTTATTTAATTGGTCGGTCAGAATATAGGGGTATTATGTGGTATGTCAATTAACCCTTATTTTGAAACTATATTCTAGAATGATATTTGAAATACAGGAGATGAGAAATGGAAAATCATGATAGAGAGAAAATAACCTGGAAGGTACAATCTAAAAAAAAGCAAGGTATTCTCATCTCTTCTAATATTAGGTACGTGACGTAAATTTCGAGGGCTTAAATTTCATAAGGAGGGAGATTGTGAGACCCCGAATTTTATGAAATAAAAGTATTCAATTTTTCTATTTTGGTAAATGGTTAAATTGATAAAAGTTTAAAGTAAAGAGTCATATGTGAAAATTTTTCAAAGTAGAAAAGTTGTCATAAAATACCCTACATTATTCACTCTAGTATTGTTCACTTTTTTGAGTATACTGGGGCACTTTTACTATTTCGAGTTAGTACTATTAACGAAACGTTTACTATTCACGAGTTACTATTCATGAGTTATTATTCACGAAGTTACTATTCACGAGTTACTATTCACGAAGTTACTATTCATGAGTTACTATTCATGAGTTTATTCACGAAGTTACTATTCACGAGGTACTATTCACCCGTAAGATATATTTCTTTTCATCCAAATCAATTTTGGGTACAATATTATTCCATGGGGAGATGTGCTAATTTTTCCTACCGTTGGTGGAAGATATAATAGTAAATCAATATGGATCACTTGGTGGAAAGTTATAATAGTAAATCAATATGGATCATTGGTTTAAAGTTTTAATAGTAAATCAAGATGGACCGTTTAAGTTTAAGTTTTAATAGTAAATCAATATGGACCATTCATGAATTAGTTACTATTCACTCCATTCTCCTATAAATGGAAGCTCATTCCTTCATTATTTCTTACGAATTCACTGAAACTCTAGAGAGAAAACTATAGAGAGAGAGAAGAAAAGTATTATGCTACTTCACTACTCCAATATTCGCTTTTTCTAAGGTAGGGAATATTATTTGTTGTACTCATAAGGGGTATTCTTTCTTTCTTATTCATGAAGAGAACTTCAGTTATTCCATTCTTTATTATTCTATTGGAATAACTCAGTATATACTGGCCACCCTATACTTAGTGAAATTCTTCATTATTCCATTCTTATTATTTTGTTGAATAACTTTGCTTATGCTAAGTACCGCATACATGGTGAAATTCTTCTAATATTCCATTCTTTATTATTCTATCGGAATATCCCGTCTCATGCGCTTATCGCCGGACTGGTTCCATTATTTATTATTCTCGTTTAATATCCTATGCTCGTGCTTTTTACGCCGGACTGGTTCCATTATTTATTATTCGTCGAAATATCATGTTTGGGAATAACTCGCTTTGTTCCATTATTTATTATTCTGTTATTGCAGTCGCATAGTGAATCCTTTTGTTATTCCATTCTTTATTATTCTGTTGGAATAACATGTCTATGTGGATTATCACATGCATGGTGAATGATCCTTTGTATTCATTCCTTATTAAATTGTGGAAATGATCTGTCTACGTGGATTACCGCATGGCAGGCGAAAATCCATTTGCAGTTTCATATATTATATTATACTTAGTTGATTAAAGCTTTGGCTTCTATACTCCAAGAAATTAGTGGACTATCCTTGATATTTGCGCTTCATCCAGTATCTTTTCATGGAAATATTCTTCTGAGCATTCTTGAATTTTACTGCACAAAGCAGTATCATGTTGAAAATTTGGACGTTATTAAGTTCATGATAAATTAACTTATAAATCTTTAAAATTTATTCTTGAACCCGTTTTATTGAATTGTCATCATCCTCATGCTTATATTATGTTGAAAGTCATCTTTGGCTTACGTGCATAGATGGAATTGGTATGATTATGACCAGGGATTATTCAGTATAATCATGACCGTAATGTGACGAATGATGTGGTAAAAGTCCTCATTGGCACGTAGTTCATTGGTGGACGAATTGTTGGTATGATTATGACCGAGGATTATTCTAGATAGTCATGACCATTGATGATTACATGAATATCCTTGGCCGTGGAGCAGGGATGATTCGATTTTATTTATTAAGCTGAGTCTCAGCGATAAAGTTGATAAAAAAACTTTTAAATCATAGAAGATAGTAGATTTTATACCTTACTTGAGTCTTCTAATGGATTGCTTGATCCACTGCAGTTAAATTTGTTGTCTATTATATCCTATCAGTTTAACATTATTGAAGGCTAATGATAATTTATTCTTCATTATCTTAGTCATAATATTTCTTACTGGGCTACTTGAGCTCACCCTTTCTTTCACTGTTCTCTTCAGGAAATGAGAACGTAGCTGGAACTAGTCGGGGAACAGAGTGATGGTCCTAGATGGTGCATTAGTAGTCCTCACTATTCTGTGAAATAGTGTGATAATAAATGTAATGAGGACTCTATTGAGTGTGGATATTGTCTAGATGACAATATTTGTATTAAAACTCACAGCCTATGTTTTGTCGTATTTTACACGACTGTTGTATAATTAAGTTGTATTTATATTCAGTACCTTGTATCTGGCGACTCAAGATGGGTGATGTATACCTGTTTTGGGGGCGTCACAGTTGGTATCAAAGCCATAGAAAAGAACCCCGAGCCTTTTGCTGGTGACTTCCAAGTCTTGGGATGCACCGAAGCCGACTTTCCGTAGGGGACACCGTGAGTAATTGATGACAAGTTGATAGGTATCATTGTGAGGTGCTATTCAGGGTTAAGGGATAGAAGTCACAGGTTGGTATCAAAGCTTAGGATATGATCCTGGTGAGATGTGAGACAAGAACTAGGATGGGAGAGACGGGAATTCCTTTGCTAGTATGATCTACCTAAGTTTATTTGTTATTTAATTGGTGGGATTAAATATAGGGGTATTATGTGGTATGTCAATTAACCCTTATTTTGAAACTATATTCTAGAATGATATTTGAAATACGAGGAGATGAGAAATGGAAAATCATGATAGAGAGAAAATAACCGGGAAGGTACAATCCGAAAAGAAAGCAAGGTATTCTCATCTCTTCGAATATTAGGTACGTACGTAAATTTTGAGGGCGAAATTTCATAAGGAGGGGAGATTGTGAGACCCCGAATTTTATGAAATAAAAGTATTCAATTTTTCTATTTTGGTAAATGGTTAAATTGATAAAAGTTTAAAGTAAAGAGTCATATGTGAAAATTTTTCAAAGTAGAAAAGTTGTCATAAAATACCCGGTTACTATTCACTCTAGTATTGTTCACTCGAGTATGTGGGACACTTTTCGTGTCGGAGTACTATTAACGAGTTACTATTCACGAGTTACTATTCATGAGTTATTATTCACGAGTTACTATTTACGAGTTACTATTCACGGGTTATTATTCACGAGTTACTATTCACGGGGTACTATTCACCCGTAAGATATATTTCTTTTCAGTCCAAATCAATTTTGGGTACAATATTATTCCATGGGGAGATGTGCTAATTTTTCCGACCGTTGGTGGAAGATATAATAGTAAATCAATATGGACTGCTGGTGGAAAGTTATAATAGTAAATCAATATGGATCGCTGGTTTAAAGTTTTAATAGTAAATCAGTATGGACCGTTGCTTTAAGTTTTAATAGTAAATCAATATGGACCGTTCGTTTAAAAGTAAATCATGAATCGTGTGAGGAATATGAGTGATCTAGATGGAATTTAACTCTCTTATTTATTAGGGGTGATATCCATAGGCCTCTTGATTGAGTAGGACTATGAAATGCATGACCATGCTCAAATAGTGATTTGTTTCATATAGTCTACTCATTGATCAAGAAAACTCAGATTAAATTATGAAGAGTATGACACATTCCATGACTCGAGTTTAATCTAGGATATTAAGGTTAAAAGGATTAAATTACATTGAAACATTGGTCACTAAAAGGTTGCATCGAATCATCGATCTTATTATTACTTGGGTAGCAGTGATGCATTACTAGATGCCGCTCACTGTTTATAATTTTATAATATGATTTTAAAATTATTGCCAACGTGATAATAACCTATAGGGTCACACACATAGAACGTAATTTAAAAGGGAATAAATTTAAATTTTAAGGATTTAAATATTAGGTACGTACGTAAATTTTGAGGGCGAAATTTCATAAGGAGGGGAGATTGTGAGACCCCGAATTTTATGAAATAAAAGTATTCAATTTTTCTATTTTGGTAAATGGTTAAATTGATAAAAGTTTAAAGTAAAGAGTCATATGTGAAAATTTTTCAAAGTAGAAAAGTTGTCATAAAATACCCGGTTACTATTCACTCTAGTATTGTTCACTCGAGTATGTGGGGCACTTTTCGTGTCGGAGTACTATTAACGAGTTACTATTCACGAGTTACTATTCATGAGTTATTATTCACGAGTTACTATTTACGAGTTACTATTCACGAGTTATTATTCACGAGTTACTATTCACGGGGTACTATTCACCCGTAAGATATATTTCTTTTCAGTCCAAATCAATTTTGGGTACAATATTATTCCATGGGGAGATGTGCTAATTTTTCCGACCGTTGGTGGAAGATATAATAGTAAATCAATATGGACTGCTGGTGGAAAGTTATAATAGTAAATCAATATGGATCGCTGGTTTAAAGTTTTAATAGTAAATCAGTATGGACCGTTGCTTTAAGTTTTAATAGTAAATCAATATGGACCATTCATGAATTAGTTACTATTCAGTCCATTCTCCTATAAATGGAAGCTCATTCCTTCATTATTTCTTACGAATTCACTGAAACTCTAGAGAGAGAAACTATAGAGAGAAAGAAGAAAAGTATTATGCTACTTCACTACTCCAGTATTCAGTTTTTCTAAGGTAGGGAATATTATTTGTTGTACTCATAAGGGGTATTCTTTCTTTCTTATTCATGAAGAGAACTTCTGTTATTCCATTCTTTATTATTCTGTTGGAATAACCTGTATATGCGGGATACCCTATACTTAGTGAAATTCTTCTGTTATTCCATTCTTATTATTTTGTTGGAATAACCTGTTTATGCGAAGTACCGCATACATGGTGAAATTCTTCTAATATTCCATTCTTTATTATTCTATCGGAATATCACTGCTCGCATGCGTTATATTTTGACTGGTTCCATTATTTATTATTCTGTCGGAATATCCTGTCTGTGCTTTTACGCCGGACCTGGTTCCATTATTTATTATTCTGTTGGGAATAACCTGTCGGTGCAGTCTATTGCACGCATAGTGAATCCTTTTGTTATTCCATTCTTTATTATTCTGTTGGAATAACATGTCTATGTGGATTATCACATGCATGGTGAATGATCCTTTGTATTCATTCCTTATTAAATTGTGGAAATGATCTGTCTACGTGGATTACCGCATGGCAGGCGAAAATCCATTTGCAGTTTCATATATTATATTATACTTAGTTGATTAAAGCTTTGGCTTCTATACTCCAAGAAATTAGTGGACTATCCTTGATATTTGCGCTTCATCCAGTATCTTTTCATGGAAATATTCTTACGAGCATTCTTGAATTTTCTTCGCATAAAGCAAAGATCATGTTGAAAATTTGGGCGTTATTAAGTTCATGATAAATTAACTTATAAATCTTTAAAATTTATTCTTGAACCCGTTTTATTGAATTGTCATCATCCTCATGCTTATATTATGTTGAAAGTCATCTTTGGCTTACGTGCGTATGATGGAATTGGTATGATTATGACCGAGGATTATTCAATATAATCATGGCCCGTAATGTGACGAATGATGTGGTAAAAGTCCTCATTGGCACGTAGTTCATTAGTGGACGCTTGTTGGTATGATTATGACCGAGGATTATTCGGTATAGTCATGACCATTGATGATTACATGAATATCCTTGGCCATGGAGCGAGGATGATTCGATTTTATTTATTGTTGAGTCTCAAATGATAAAGTTGATAAAAAACTTTTAAATCATAGAAGATAGTAGATTTTATACCTTACTTGAGTCTTCTAATGGATTGCTTGATCCATCTGCAGCTTAAATTTGTTGTCTATTATATCCTATCGCTTTAACATTATTGAAGGCTAATGATAATTTATTCTTCATTATCTTAGTCATAATATTTCTTCTTTGGGCTACTTGAGCTCACCCTTTCTTTCACCGTTCTCTTGAAATGAGAACGTAATGAACTAGTCGGGGAACAGAGTGATGGTCCTAGATGGTGCATTAGTAGTCCTCACTATTCTGTGAAATAGTGTGATAATAAATGTAATGAGGACTCTATTGAGTGTGGATATTGTCTAGATGACAATATTTGTATTAAAACTCACAGCCTATGTTTTGTCGTATTTTACACGACTGTTGTATAATTAAGTTGTATTTATATTCAGTACCTTGTATCTGGCGACTCAAGATGGGTGATGTATACCTGTTTTGGGGGCGTCACAGTTGGTATCAAAGCCATAGAAAAGAACCCCGAGCCTTTTGCTGGTGACTTCCAAGTCTTGGGATGCACCGAAGCCAGACTTTCCGTAGGGGACACCGTGAGTAACGGTGACAAGTTGATAGGTATCATTGTGAGGTGCTATTCAGGTTAAGGGATAGAAGTCACAGTTGGTATCAAAGCTTAGGGATATGATCCCTGGCTGAGATGTGAGACAAGAACTAGGAGGGGAGAGACGGGGAATTCCTTTGCTAGTATGATCTACCTAAGTTTATTTGTTATTTAATTGGTCGGTCAGAATATAGGGGTATTATGTGGTATGTCAATTAACCCTTATTTTGAAACTATATTCTAGAATGATATTTGAAATACAGGAGATGAGAAATGGAAAATCATGATAGAGAGAAAATAACCGGGAAGGTACAATCCGAAAAGAAAGCAAGGTATTCTCATCTCTTCGAATATTAGGTACGTACGTAAATTTTGAGGGCGAAATTTCATAAGGAGGGGAGATTGTGAGACCCCGAATTTTATGAAATAAAAGTATTCAATTTTTCTATTTTGGTAAATGGTTAAATTGATAAAAGTTTAAAGTAAAGAGTCATATGTGAAAATTTTTCAAAGTAGAAAAGTTGTCATAAAATACCCGGTTACTATTCACTCTAGTATTGTTCACTCGAGTATGTGGGGCACTTTTCGTGTCGGAGTACTATTAACGAGTTACTATTCACGAGTTACTATTCATGAGTTATTATTCACGAGTTACTATTCACGAGTTACTATTCACGAAGTTATTATTCACGAGTTACTATTCACGGGTACTTATTCACCAGTAAGATATATTTCTTTTCACCCAAATCAATTTTGGGTACAATATTATTCCATGGGGAGATGTGCTAATTTTTCCGACCGTTGGTGGAAGATATAATAGTAAATCAATATGGATTCTTTGGTGGAAAGTTATAATAGTAAATCAATATGGATCATTTGGTTTAAAGTTTTAATAGTAAATCGGATGGACCGTTTTTAAGTTTTAATAGTAAATCAATATGGACCATTCATGAATTAGTTACTATTCAGTCCATTCTCCTATAAATGGAAGCTCATTCCTTCATTATTTCTTACTTAATTCAATTTGAACTCTAGAGAGAAACTATAGAGAGAAAGAAGAAAAGTATTATGCTACTTCACTACTCCAAAGATTCAGTTTTTCTAAGGTAGGGAATATTATTTGTTGTACTCATAAGGGTATTCTTTCTTTCTTATTCATGAAGAGAACTTCATTATTCCATTCTTTATTATTACATTGGAATAACTCAGATATATGGGATACCCTATACTTAGTGAAATTCTTCATTATTCCATTCTTATTATTTTGTTGGAATAACTTTGTTTATCTAAGACCGCATACATGGTGAAATTCTTCTAATATTCCATTCTTTATTATTCTATCGGAATATCCATGTCTGTAACGTTTATGCTTGGGACTGGTTCCCATTATTTATTATTCAGCCGGAATATCACCTGCACGTGCTTTTTACGCCGGACCGGTTCCATTATTTATTATTCTGTTGGGAATAACTTTTTATTTGCAGTGCGATCTATTGCATAGTGAATCCTTTTGTTATTCCATTCTTTATTATTCATTTGGAATAACATGTCTATGTGGATTATCACATGCATGGTGAATGATCCTTTGTATTCATTCCTTATTAAATTGTGGAAATGATCATCTCACGTGATTACCGCATCATGGCGGTAAAATCCATTTGCAGTTTCATATATTATATTATACTTAGTTGATTAAAGCTTTGGCTTCTATACTCCAAGAAATTAGTGGACTATCCTTGATATTTGCGCTTCATCCAGTATCTTTTCATGGAAATATTCTTCTGAGCATTCTTGAATTTTACTGCACAAAGCAGTATCATGTTGAAAATTTGGACGTTATTAAGTTCATGATAAATTAACTTATAAATCTTTAAAATTTATTCTTGAACCCGTTTTATTGAATTGTCATCATCCTCATGCTTATATTATGTTGAAAGTCATCTTTGGCTTACGTGCATAGATGGAATTGGTATGATTATGACCAGGGATTATTCAAGATAATCATTAACCGTAATGTGACGAATGATGTGGTAAAAGTCCTCATTGGCACCTGTAGTTCATTAGTGGACAAATTGTTGGTATGATTATGACCGAGGATTATTCGGTATAGTCATGACCATTGATGATTACATGAATATCCTTGGCCGTGGAGCGCGAGGATGATTCGATTTTATTTATTGTCGAGTCTCAAAGAATAAAGTTGATAAAAAACTTTTAAATCATAGAAGATAGTAGATTTTATACCTTACTTGAGTCTTCTAATGGATTGCTTGATCCACTACAGTTAAACTTGTTGTCTATTATATCCTATCAGTTTAACATTATTGAAGGCTAATGATAATTTATTCTTCATTATCTTAGTCATAATATTTCTTACTGGGCTAGTTGAGCTCACCCTTTCTTTCACTGTTCTCTTCAGGAAATGAGAACGTAGCTGGGACTAGTCGGGGAACAGAGTGATGGTCCTAGATGGTGCATTAGTAGTCCTCACTATTCTGTGAAATAGTGTGATAATAAATGTAATGAGGACTCCATTGAGTGTGGATATTGTCTAGATGACAATATTTGTATTAAAACTCACATTTATGTTTTGTCGTATTTTACACGACTGTTGTATAATTAAGTTGTATTTATATTCAGTACCTTGTATCTGGCGACTCAAGATGGGTGATGTATACCTGTGTTGGGGGCGTCACAGTTGGTATCAAAGCCATAAAAAAGAGCCCCGAGCCTTTTGCTGGTGACTTCCAAGTCTTGGGATGCACCGCTTTACTTTATGGGGGACGCCGTGAGTAGCAATGTGGCAAGTTGATAGGTATCATTGTGAGGTGCTATTCAGGTTAAGGGATAGAAGTCACAATTGGTATCAAAGCTTAGGGATATGATCCCTGGCTGAGATGTGAGACAAGAACTAGGAGGGGAGAGAAGGGGAATTCCTTTGCTAGTATGACCTACCTAAGTTTATTTGTTATTTAATTGGTGGGATTTAAATATAGGGGTATTATGTGGTATGTCAATTAACCCTTATTTTGAAACTATATTCTAGAATGATATTTGAAATACAGGAGATGAGAAATGGAAAATCATGATAGAGAGAAAATAACCGGGAAGGTACAATCCGAAAAGAAAGCAAGGTATTCTCATCTCTTCGAATATCAGGTACGTACGTAAATTTCGAGGGCGAAATTTCATAAGGAGAGGAGATTGTGAGACCCCGAATTTTATGAAATAAAAGTATTCAATTTTTCTATTTTGGTAAATGGTTAAATTGATAAAAGTTTAAAGTTAAGAGTGATATGTGAAAAAATTTCAAAGTAGACAAGTTGTCATAAAATACCCGGTTACTATTCACTCTAGTATTGTTCACTCGAGTATTTGGAGCACTTTTCGTGTCGGAGTACTATTCACGAGTTACTATTCATGAGTTACTATTCACGAATTACTATTCACGAGTTACTATTTACGAGTTACTATTCACGGGGTACTATTCACCCGTAAGATATATTTCTTTTCGGTCCAAATCAATTTTGGGTACAATATTATTCCATGAGGAGATGTGCTAATTTTTCAGACCGCTGGTGGAAGATATAATAGTAAATCAATATGGATCGCTGGTTTAAAGTTTTAATAGTAAATTAGTATGGGCCGTTGCTTTAAGTTTTAATAGTAAATCAATATGGGTCGTTCGTTTAAAAGTAAATCAATCTGGACCGTTCATGAATTAGTTACTATTCAGTCCATTCTTCTATAAATAGAAGCTCATTCCTTCATTATTTCTTATGAATTCACTGAAACTCTAGAGAGAGAAACTATAGAGAGAAAGAAGAAAAGTATTCTGCTACTTCACTACTCCAGTGTTCAATTTTTCTAAGGTAGGGAATATTATTTGTTGTACTCATAAGGGGTATTCTTTCTTTCTTATTCATGAAGAGAACTTCTGTTATTCTATTCTTTATTATTCGTGTGAATAACTTTTGATATCTGTTGGATACCCTATATGTGGTGAAATTCTTCCATTATTCCATTCTTATTATTACATTGGAATAACTGCTTATATTATCAATCCGCGCATATATGGTGAAATTCTTCTAATATTCCGTTCTTTATTATTCATCGTAATATATCTTATGCGTAATTTCGCCTTAACTCGGTTCCATTATATATTTTTTCTGTGAATATCCTATCTCGTAAGCGTTTACGTGGGACTGGTTCCATTATTTATTATTCTCGTTGGGAATAACTTTGTCATTGCAGCCTATCGCAGTACATGGTGAATCCTTCTGTTATTCCATTCTTTATTATTCTGTTGGAAAAACATGTCTATGTGGATTATCTCATGCATGGTGAATGATCCTTTGTATTCATTCCTTATTAAATTGTGGAAATGATCTGTCTACGTGGATTAAGCACGCACCCTTGTGAAATTTCCCGCATGTCGCACACGCTTCAAACTTTTTATTCTGCTGGTTACCCTGCTGGTTTCCAGCACCCATGTTCCCATTCCACTTCCTCTTCAAACTGTTGTTGTTGTTGTTGTTGTTTCCATCGCTACCACCTCCATTCTTAATCTCATTCTCATTTTTCTTCTTCTTTTGTTCCTGATTGAACTTTGCCACTGCCTCGCCTCCACCTTCAGCGAGTACTGCTTTCTCCATCACCGCTGCAAATGTCTTCAATTGGAACAGAGAAACCCTACTGCACGGCCAGGGCTTCAGTCCCTGTTCAAACATTTTCGCCTTGCGTTCATCTGTGCTGACCTGATATGGCGCAAACCTCGCCAATTCATTGAATTTTGTGTCATACTCAGATACCGTCATCGTTCCTTGTTTTAGTTCCAGAAACTGCACTTCTAGCTGACTCTTCGAACTCTCTGGGAAATAAGTCTCGAAGAACAACTCCTTGAACCTATCCCAGGTCATCACTCCTGGCCCTTCACGAGTTTTATTGGCCTGCCACCAATAACTAGCTTCTGCTTTCAACATGAATGTTGCGAAAGTAGTCTTCTGGTCATCCCCTACCCTAGCGACATCGAACACCTTTTCTATCTCCATAATCTAGGTTTGTGCTTCAACTGGATTCATGGACCCACGAAATTCAGGTGGTCCAACCGCCTTGAAATCCTTAAACGTTGTACCATGGTTTTGTGGTTGATTCTACAACGCGCTCACATGCCAAGAGGTGTCACTAGTTGTTGAGCAGGGAGTTACCGTCAACATTGTCGTTATTAGGTAGTTCTTTCATTTTTTCTCTGCCGGGGTGGTTCACGTGCAGGAGGCATTTTCATTAAAATAAACATCTATTAGACTATTACTCGAACTCTTTAAGTATTTTCTAATTAACTTGCCTCCATAAAAGAAATAACCATATAACACATAACACTTTGAATAAAGTAACAACTTTTATTTATTCAAAACCTTTTTTTTTGGAAAACATAAAGCAATAGCATCTCTGCTATCTACATTACTTTCCTGAACTACAAAAGTTTCAGGGCAACATCACAGTCATATCCCATAGGTTGCATAACACTAAGGATTTACAATTTATTTAACCTTTCACTCATCGTACTACATCTACGATGTTCTATTAAGATACTTCTTAGCCCTATCACGTTCTTCCTCCATGACTCGAAACATTGTTCTTCGATCTAACACGAATGATGGCAGCGTCTCGAACTGAATCGGATATCCCATGACCCGATCTTGAGCTCGATTAATTGCGGTGTTAAATACTTTATCCATCTCTTCCATCTTCATCCTCTTTGCTTGCGTGTCTTTTACTGCTAATCTGGTTCGTTGAAAAGCTTCCTCATAAGCATCTTCAGCTCTTGCCCTCTTAGCAGCTTCTTCTCTCAGCTTATTCTTCAGTTCAGCGACAACTTCGATCAGTTGCTCTTTCTCTCCTTGATGCATTAGTTTTCTCCTCGACATTTGTCAATCGTTCTTTCACGATCCCGGATCTCGCCATCTTTTGTGTCATCGCGATCATTGTTCACTACTATCTCCTGCAACTCCTCAATCAGTATCCTCGAAGTTTCACGCGTTCACGATCATGCACCTCATCGTATATATGACCTGCTATCGAGTTAAGTGGAATCCTTTCCTCCTCGTCCTCGTCATCCTCATCCTCATGTGGTAACTCAACGAGATCCTCCTCGTCTGTCTCCACATCATCATCCTCATCCTCAACTCATCGTGACCAACGGTGACTCCGTGGCGATGGTTGTTCTAAACTACTGAATGTCGCGAGGCTCCTCCTCTATAGGCATTTGATGTCCCTCCTCCCTAGCTTTGATTGGATTCTCCGACATTAGTCATCCTGACAACAAAGTTTTAAAGTTTTAATTATTAATCATTACTATTCGACACTCACGAGTGCATAATTTAAAATCACATAAGCACATAAGTGTTTTATTACTTCTTTCCTAAAACTCGATAAGAGTTAACTCCACTATCTTTTCAGAGGTTACTTCCTAATGCTTTTCCCCCACCTAAGGTTCATAACCTAAGGCTTTGATACCAACTTGTGACACCCCCAAATCCTGGTACTTCATTTCCTCAAGATTTGGTGTTCACTTAATCAAAACATTCATTTCTAACTACCCAATTATAATACAATTGAATAATAAAAATCTGCCCATACAGGATTAAACTTTAATAAAAATCTCCCAGGTTATTTAACCTTTAACAACAATCATTCAAATGCGGAAATTTAAATAAACTTCATTACAATCTTTAAACCAAAGTCTGAAAATAAACTATCAAAACTATTACAAGTCTTCAATATTTATTTATCTTCCCTTTGCCCTTACTGGTGCTAGGTACGTCACCCGTTTCAACTTTAGCTGTAAGAAATTTTACAGGCAAGAGTGAGCAAACAAGGCCCACTTGAAATAACAATAAGTAAATCTTTAAACTTTTACATCAATTGCCAATATTAGGCTCAATAGAACTGAACAATATATTCTATTAACTTTCTGAAAATTTTAACATTCACTGTGGGTCTATTGACCACGAATCATGTCCACAGTTATAAGTAATCTTTTAACTTTAACTTTAACAGTCATAAGACTATAAGGACTCCACGTACTTAGGGGGATCAACCCTTTGTAAAATGTATTGTGCACAACCATTTCAACGCTAAGCGTAAACCTCTATTAAAAGAGTTGTTCATCTCAGTATTTAGAATACAAGTCCGCACCAAAGTAAGTTTGGTTTGGATAAGCTTTCAAGGTGATTTAGAATTCAACGAACATCAACTAAGGGACTAGTTGAATAAAATCAATAACATTATACTATAGAATAATCGTGATTGAATCAATCATAGTAACTAAAATCATGCTTTGGGAATAATCTAATAGCATACAATTTGAATAATTATAGCATACCTTGCTTGAACAATACTAAGCCAAGGTTAATTAGAATTGAATACTAAACATGCATAGCAATTTAGTTATGCATGCTAAACAACAAGTGAAATACAAGAATAATTTGTTCAACATCAAACCAAAGTTTAGACAGCTTGCATCATTATAAGGTAATCGAATTGAAAACAATAATTAGATCGATAAGATAAAGGATTAGAAAACTTGCCTTGCTCAGTAGGCTAAACCGAATCAATTGAATCACAATACCCTAGATACATATATATATATATATATATATATATATATATATATATATATATATATATATATATATATATATATATATATATACACGTCATCATGACATAGTTAGTCACTACCACTTTACAAACTTAACTAACTACATACATCATGTATGTTTGATTATTTAATCACATAATCAAGTTATAACACAAGTTAATCTTTAATAACTTAATTATTCATAGTATAGAAATACTAAAATCAATATTTTACGATCCTCTACTATCATCACATAATGTTTTTCTTAAAATTTAGGTGTACAAAAGTACATTTGTCGGACCGATATTCTTTCTTTCATGACTGCTACGGTATGGTGATGGATGGTATTACACATGCGGTGAATACATCTGAAGTCGTCACACTGCATGGTGATGGTATTTATGACCGAGAATACATCTTCTTTGAGCCCCGCTTACGTACGCCTTGAAACTTCGATGTCATTGACGACTTGACAACGATCTGAGAAAAAGTCAATTTGGCCTACAAGCTCGTTTCTAACAGAATAATTCACATACAATTCATACAAAAACT
The DNA here is from genome assembly GCA_020205605.1 of Panax ginseng. Taxonomy (NCBI): domain Eukaryota; kingdom Viridiplantae; phylum Streptophyta; class Magnoliopsida; order Apiales; family Araliaceae; genus Panax; species Panax ginseng. The sequence goes on from CM035140.1 coordinate 130,353,659, forward strand.
TCATGTAAACATAATTCAAGAACTTCTAACATGTTTCTACCCATATAACAACATAAACAACGAATTTAAAACATCCAATTTCACTGTTTTTGACAAAAACTCCATTTTTGATATTTCAATGAAAATCAACACTGTAAATTTTGTTTTTCAACCAAAACAATTAATTCAAAATATCATGGTTGTGATTATACATACTCTATCAAATTCAATAGTCAATTTATATATATTAACAATTAATCAAACCTTAATTTCATTTTAAACTAAGCCATACTCATATATATTTTCATATAAACACTGTAATATGGTTTTCTTCACAAATTGCATACATACATGACTTAATTTCTCTATAATCACATACAAATTCATGAAACAACCTTTTACAAACAATTATTATACCAAACTATATACATATCAAAAATTCCTCTTTTACAAATATTTTAAAGAGACTTTTTGGGAAGAGGAAAACTAAACTTTTAAAGAAAGAGATTGAGCTCCTACCTTTGATTAAGAAGATGATATCCTAGAGTTAGATTATCCTTTTTATTATCAAGCTTCTTCTCCCCCAATTCCTTTATCAATTTCTCTAGCCTTCCTTCCTCTCTTCTTTTCTCTCTCAGAACTTCAATTGAGTCTTCTTCTAACAACATACGTCTAACAATATAACGTATATAGTAATAATATATATTAATGATATAATATAAGTATAGATATAATTATATCAGTTATGTTTTATTTGAAAATCAAAAGTCATAAAGCTTGTTTGGCTAATCAAAATAAAATAACTCATTAACCCTTATACCTTGTTTGGTAAACCTAATTAAAAGAAATGGATTACTCCTTATACCTTGTTTGCTAAAACATCATTAGATTAAAGACTTATTATGCAATAAGACATGTTTGGCAAAAACTAAATTAAAGTCCTTTAATTTATTTTAATAACTCCTTTATAGCAAGGTTATTAGTCACACTTTTATTTAATTAATTAATCAATTAAAACATTAATCTATTAAATTACTTTAGCACATAATTTAATATCACATAACTATAATTTTTTTATAATTGTAATTTTATTTGACCAACTAATATTTTAAATTACAATTTCCCATTTAAAATATTATAATTTATTTAAATCACTATAAGCTCTCTAACTTACTTATTAAATTAAATTAGTATATAACCTCATAAAATTAATTTTCTTAGCTCCTTAATTATTTATTCAACAAATAATTAACTAAATCACATCCACTCAATTTGCCATTAAATACTTGTATACTTCAATAAATATTTAATATTGCAAATAAATATTTAATATTTAATATTTAATTATTTATTCAACAATAAACATATCCATTAAATACTTATATAAATCAATAAATATTTAATATTACACTTTAAAATTCTGGAATGTTACAGAAATGATATTAGATGAAGCAAAATTTCTAATCATTTTAGGAATTATAGAAGCAATACTTACTATAGTAAGTTTAAATTTAGGAATACGAGATGAAATAATATCGCTTACGTAATATGGAGTATGAAAGAAAATGATATCCCTTACAAATATGGAAGGAAATAATATCATTTACGAGTATTGAAAGAAAATAACCTCTTTACAGAAAAAAATAATATCCATTACCTTAGTAGAAACTGGATTTGACTGGAATATCGGATATTATTCTGAGAAAATCTTAGATAAAAAGATACACTCAAAGTATACTTATACTCACAAGAAATACGCTCAATATTATAGAGAGGGAATTTTATGATTCTGGTGTGAGTTTCATTATTTAACTAAGCAGCCTATTTATAGGAAAGTGGTAGCACACCACTTCTGACAAATTCAGATACGCACCTAAGTTTTGAAAACATGTGCAACACACTTATTTGAAAAATGAGAGTTCATTTTCAAAATGACAACCCCGTCATTAATTTCACATGTTTTAAAACATTTATAATTATTAAAAAGAATTCAAATTCAATTTGCTCTCTTCCACCTCATTTTATTCTTATAACATAGATTTATTATAATAATATTACCATTTAAATAATAAAATTATACTATTATATTATCACATTATACTATTATAATGTAATATTATAATAATATATAAATATATTATCGGAGAATATAATTATGGTTTCAAAAAATATAAAAACTTTCGACAAATGTCTCATTCTAAAATTCCTCCATTTATATTTAAAGAAATCTATACTTACCATATTCATCAATTATTTACAATTCTTCAATAATTATTTCTAATTAATATTTTAGATTAACAATATTGATAACCAGACCGTTCTCAGGAAAGAGGGGGTTTTCCGATAAAGATTTCTCCTTACTAACGTGCAATTATATGATCTAACCCCTTTATTCGACAAAACTTTCTAGACATTATCAATAATGCTATCTAATAATATCATTTCAATAATATGAGTTACTGTGTCACGACAATTATTGAATCAATAATGTAAAATAAAATTTAATTATCACTGTAGCAATTATTGCATCAATACTATGAAAGACTGTGCAATTTTACTATATCAATTATTGAGTGACTTCTTACGTAAGAATCAATAATCAGAGATATTATGCAATACTATGTGTCACTGTGCAACCATGCGTATTACTGTACTTTTATCACCGGGTATTTCAACAGTTTTAACGGTAAAAGTTTTGTCGTTATTTTTATAAAAAGGTTATTTCTGTCGCTTTCTATATCCGATATTTATTCGGTTATATGGTCCACCAATGATTGCGCCGTCGTACGGATATTCCCGACAAAAAGAATATCTCCTTACTAAAACGAATATTCCCCGACAAAACGAATATTTTATGACCATTTTCTTACTTTGGAAAATTTGCACATTTCACCCATAACTATAGCATTATATCAAATCAATACCTTATTATTCAAAAATAATTAGAGAAATTAAATATTTATTCATAAAAAGTTGGGGTCTTACATTAAGAATCAAAGAGTATTAATTTAAGCATTCAAGAAGGTAATGTTCAAATGTGTATTCTTAAATTCAAGTTTTACAAATTCTTAGAATTAACATAAAGTACTTGTTAATTAGTTTGGCAATTAATGTCTTTATATTGTCTGACTTTCATGAGTGATATGGAGTCCTTATTGTGGATTTGAACATGCTTAATTGAAAAAAATTTGTGTATGCCGAAGCAGAGCCATTCCTGGAGCTGTCCAGGGAGGGCTCGAATCTTGCCAAATCTGCCCAGATTCAACACGGCACTGCAATTGCAACATACACCAAAAACAACATTCTATTTTTTACTGTAATGTGATCCTTCTAGCATGCTAGTTTGACTTAGTTATGCATGAAAATAGGTTTGACATGTGGTCTAAAGTCCCTTTTCATACTAGAAGTTGCTTTAGTTACTTTAAAGGTATATTTTCTAAAAGAAACTTAGTTTTGAAAATGAACTTTGATGCAACTTATGATATTTTAGTTCTGACTTTTTAACATATGCATATTGATGAGTTATGTGAACAAATGAGCATTAAAGGTAGTTTAAAGTTGCTTTCCTTATTTTAGCTTTGAGTTAAAATGACTTTTAAAGAAAACTTGAAAGATTTGGAACTAATATCCATGAATATCATATTGGTCATATTCTGAACTTGTTAACATGTGTGTATGGCTTTGTAATATATTTAATATGGTTTAAAGTTGTCTTGCTTATGATCAACCACTACAAGAAAAAGGCTTATCAACGACCGTCTATCAGTGATCGCATGCGGTCGCAGATAGCTATTCGCGACCGAATACGGTAGCTAATAGTCGTCGCACAAAATCTAGTCGATGGGATGCACATCAGCGACCACTACTAGCGGCCGACCTATCCGCGACCGATATGAGCGACCGAAATGACAAATGTCGCTAAGATGAGTCAGCATGGTCCAGGGCCAAAGCTGACGTGGTCCACGTGGCAGCGACTGCTATCAGCGACCGCATTCTGTCGCTGATACACTCAAATGTTTAGCCGTCGCTAATAACTATCAGCGACCGCATGCAGTCGCTGATCTGCAAAAAATGAAAAATAGATTTTTGCTATTTTGAAGAATTCCCAAAAACCTGTACCTGTTTTGTACCTACTTTATCCCAACACACAACCACAACAATATAAACATCCATCGTCCACCGACACATACACCAAACTAGTATATAAACCTTTAAAAACCAATATGAATTAAATAAATATAAACAAATCTAATATTGTTTAAGTAACATACATCACTATTTTGTAGAATGAATATACAAGTACAAGCTTATCAAATAACTACAAAACAACACTAAAGCAGGTACGTCAAGCATCATCGCCTCCTTAATCACCCTGTAATTAACAAAATAATAAAACAAGTTACAAATATAGTAACTATGTTGATACTGGTACATATTACGACAATATATACAACAAATTGATTTTATACCTCATCGTCATCCCCATGTTGTCCTGTCTTTAACTTTGCCGCTTTGCCGTTCTTTGCTTGACTAACTCATCGGGACTCGAGAGCCCCCAGATGCCTTGATATCTTGGAAGATCTCGATCTCGACATATAGCTCTCTCCACGGTCGGCCAGTATGAATAGATGGATGACTCGATGGCTATGAAGGCTGGGTAGAAGAAGCGGCTGAGCCCTTTGAAGGATGGGCGTCGTCGTTGTCCTTGACCTTTAATGCAGTTCTTCTTCACAACAGACGCCCTCTCCCACAACTCTTGATCAATAAGCGAACGTGGAGTGCCTTCAGGATAACGCTCATTCAATAAACACTTATAAGTATCCTGTCATCATGTTAACAATTAAATAGTTAAAAATAAATTCTGTAAGCATTGATAAACAAGATCAAGTTGTTAAAACTTACTACCGCTATCAGGATAGCATTAGGCAGACCATCACGGGTACGCGTACACATTCGACCCGATGGATAGGTGACCTTGAGACTAAGACTCTATACAAAAATAGCACAATATTACTAGTAAAAATGTGATATATTTTCTATAATTCATGATTGTAAACATATTAAAACTTGTAAATACATACCACAGCGGTTATATATGTTGCAATGTGAAATCTTTATAGCCCTTGTATGTTCATTTTAGCCTTTTAAGTCATCGAGTACACGAGGATGTTGTTGGTGGCGGCGGTCTTTCGTCTTTTACCCAGACTCTCGACTCTCCATTGATGCACATCTCATCTCATATATGGTTTGGGTGCACCACCGGGGCTATGCTCGTCGTGCATATAATCCTCTCCACAGCACGGATGGTCGATCTCGGCATTGTGAAGGGCTTTTTGTCATTCTTTGTTCAAATTATCCTTGGTGCGGACGGCATACTTCTGCCAGAATAATGTTTGAATCACTAAAGCCTGCGCGTCCTCCCATCTATACCTTTTTTGCAAATAAAACAACAATAATAACATTACTAAACAATTATCCTTAATTAGAATATTATATTATCTGTCATAATTAAAAAAAACATACTTGAAATTCAGCCCAAACAACATCCTTGTGGGCGATAGGTGTGATCACCCACGTAATCACAGGTGTAGGCCAATTCTGTAAACACAGCTGTGATATGCACTTGACGATCTTATTATCTAAAAAATTACTATAGTATACAACAATTTACATCAACCATAAGTAGATATATTAAAGAAATTTACATCTAAGTTTTATATATCTTGTATAAATGGAATCTAAAATGCTTATATATAAATGATGCGAGACGTACATGCTATTCGGAGGAGGGTGAATCTGAATAAGAATCGGATCATCCGGATTAGTAGGGGCCTTGGGCACATGATTAGGTCCCCTACCCAACCCGCGCTTTTTCTGCGCTGCTTCAGAAGCCATCTGTATATTACAAATTTCAAGATGTATATATGAGTTATATTTGATTACATGTATATATGAATATCTAAAATGACAATAAACATGACAGTGATATAAACAAACATGACAGTGATATAAACATGTATATATGAATATATAAATTAACAATAAACATGACAATGATATAAACATGTATATATGAATATATAAAATGACAATAAACAAAAATTGCATTTAAATAGTTAAGTACATAAACATGACGATGATATAAAAAACATGTAATGCTATACATACATTTCATTTGTTCAAGTGTCTGATTCAGAATTATCTTGTATACGTGTTACAGATTCATAACCATCATCTTCTTGATTGATTGTCGATTCGATCGATAACTCTTCCTCCTCAATATCAATGTCATCCGACACAAGTATTGACTCGAGGATCTAATTCATGTGGTTCATCTCCACCATCTAAGCTTTGGATTACTTCATTGTAAATCCTCCACATTTATTATAGTTTGACTATAAAGCATATGCTCTTGGTAAATCTCCCCATCAACTACTTCTACCTGCGACTACGGCGGGAGTATGAATTACAACTTGCCAATATGTGGCGGTCATCCCTTTTCCTAACAGGGACTAGGAGTATAGTATACTTGTATTGTTTGAGTTGGTAAAACAAACGATTCGTTAGAGTCATCTGCAGACCTATGGAGGTCAATATCGGCGATTCCATGTCTATCGAACATGTATCCCTTTTTGGAATCAAACCAGCGGCACTTGAACAAGTGAATATGACCCCGTCACGTGCCCTTGTCACGATAACTCTACGATTTCCTCCAACTCCCCATAAAAGGCATGACCAAGCTCATTGTAACAATCTCCTTGGACACACACTCCAGAGTTCGTTGTTCTTTTACCGCGCCCATATGCCTTTGTATGAAATTCACAACCATTTATTTTGTAACCATTGCGGCTGACTTGGTCCTTGTCTGGTCCTATAGCTAGGACTTGTACATTAGCCGAAATTATTGATCCCTCAGTCAAAGCCTACAAAAACTCCATCTTATTAAATGAAGTCATAGTTAATATGGAGTATATATATATGTCGTGTTTAAGAAATTAAACTTACTTTGTCCTTTAGCCAAAGTGCAAATTGTTTATCACGATTGATTTGAATATCTTTATAAGTTATGTCGGGGTGCTTCACTTTTAACTCGTCATCGTACAATCTATACCATGTTAAAAACATTAACATATTGGAATAAATTTTCAACTAAAAGATAAATTATCAAGTTTACATGTGTACCTCACAAATTAAATCGATCTCCTGCATGATTGAGAAGAATGTAAGTATGTATGCGACATGTAATTCTTGCTCGAAGAGAGAATATCGCTTCCCTTTTCCATAAGCGGCGGCTAGATAGACCAAATCTGAGAGAGCCACCATTTAGTTCAACATTTCCCCCATCATCATGTCTCGATACTCGATTGGCCTTTGTCGAGACTTAAATCCCGAAAATGATGCGAGACAAGCGTGGATATCTCATCGGCTGTATGCCTCACATATCGACCCCTCGACATAAGCTCTATTCTTCACCTTCCTCTTAAGGTTTCCCATCACCCTCTCGAAAGGGTACATCCATCTATATTGAATGGACCCCCAACCACGAGCTTCATAGGGAAGATGGATTTGCAAATGCTCCATATAGTCAAAAAAAACTAGGTGGGAATATTTTTCCGGTTTACACGTGATCTCTATGATGTTCTTCTCAAGTACATACATGTCCTTCTCATTTAATGATTTTGAACATAAGTCTTTGAAGAAGCGACTAAGATCCGTCAAAGCATCCCATATTGGTTTATCAAGCGGATCCAGAAATCTTATAGGCATGAGTCTCTCCATGAATACATGATGGTCATGACTCTTCATCCCTTGCAATTTCCCACCGTAACACACCTTGCAATGTTTGGCGCATATCCATCTGGTAGTTTCAGAGACTTAACACATGTGCACACATCTTTAACTTGCTTTTTGGACAATGTGTACCTTGCATGCGGTTTGACAATCTTACCATTAGGAGATTCATAAAGTTCTAATCCAGGATGCTTACAAATATCTTTCATGTCCAAAGCGTGCCTTATCATTATCTTTTGTCTTCCCCTGTAACATTCATCACGATTATTAAACACATTGTCAAACACATTCTTCTCAATATGCATCACATATAGATTATGATGAATCAAATTTGTAGACCAATAAGGCAGTTCCCAAAAGATGCTTCTCCAAACCCAGTTATGAGATTCGCCAAACCCATTGATTATGTTTGTGGCATCAATCTTACCAAATGGGATAACCGGCAATCTCATCACATGATCTCCCATCTCCGTTCCAGAAAATCGCGGTGCGGCATATCATTGTCTACTTTCCCTTTCTGAAGTGTTCTCTATTTCTTGAAATGGGTGATCTCTCGGCAAGAACCAAGCGATGACAGTCAAACCAGAAAGGCTTTCGACCTTTTGATAGATTAAACGACTTTGTATGCTCCATACAATATGGACAAGCCAACTTCCCTTGTTTACTCCATCCAACTAACATACCATAAGCTGGGAAGTCACTTATAGCCCACATAATTGTTGCCCTAAGGTTGAAATTTGTTTTTGTTGCAACATCCCAAGTCTGTACTCCATCCTACCACAATACCTTCAACTCGTCTATAAGAGGTCTCAAGTGAACATCTAAGTTCTTTCCAGGACTCTTAGGATCAGGAACCATGAGTGAAAGAAACAAATATGGTTGTTCCATACACATCCAAGGAGGAAAGTTGTATGGAGTAACAATCACAGGCCAACATGAGTAGTGCGGAGCAATTTGAGTGGCCAAATGGATTGAAACCATCGGTGGACAATCCAAGCCTCACATTTTAGGTTCAATGAAAACCGGGATGTGCTAAGTTGAAATCTTTCCAAGCCTACCCATCTGCGGGATGATTTAGTTCTCCATCTTTAGATGGAGATTTCGCATGCCAACTCATATATTCAGCTGTTCTTGAAGACATATACAATCTTTTTAGCCGATGTGTTATTGGAAAATACCTTAGAATCTTAAACGGTATACTTTATTTTTGTGTAGTCACACCCTCTTTATTAGGCCTAAACCGATCATGGTACAAAAAAAGCGTGCACCTTGTAACTGTTCATTTTCCTTATAAAATAACATGCAATCGTTGGGACATGCATCGATCTTTTGGTATCCAAGACCCAACTTCTTCACCATTTTCTTACAAAAGTAATAGTTACTAGGTAATTTCTCACCGTCGGGAAACATACTCTTAATGGCCTTCAAGAGCGCCTCAAAACACTCATGGCTCATGTTGTGATCAGCCTTGATGTTAAGTAATGTCGCCACTGCAGACAATGTCGTGTGTTTGGTGCAACCATGTCACAATGACTCGCTACCCTCGTCTAACAACTTAAAGAAGTCTTTGGCATCAGAATTCATAGGTTGCTCTCTGCCTTGTTCCCAATCAAAATTTGGCCCTGCAATATCATGAACCATTTCATTCATACGATGAGTACTACTACCCGAATTGTGTACTTCTGTGATGCCACCATCTCTTCTCATCCCATATGCCCACCAGCATTCTTTGTAATTTCTCATGAACCCAGAAACAAGTAAATGATAGTTTATCACGTCTCTGTCCATATAATTTACATTCTTGCACTTCAAACATGGACATCGTATCTGCGACTGACCATTCATACATTCTGGGTGACTATACGCATAATCCAAAAACACTTCGCAACTAGCTCTAAATTCAGCTGTAGCACCTATCTGGGAACTTGACTTTCGTCGTGCCATCCAACTACAGTCTGAATAGAGGTCCATGATACCACGGTACCTATTACAGACAACATTATAAATGTTAACATATGACTTGAGCATACTTGTAACCATATGACTTTAGCATACTTGTAAGCATGCATATGATTAACATTTAAGCATACTTGTAAGGATATGACTTAAGAGCATACTTGTAACCATATGACTTGAGCATACTTGTATGTATATGATTAACATTTAAGCATATGACTTGAAAGCATACTTGTAACCATATGACTTGAGCATACTAGCTAGTAAGCATATCAATTGCGCATACTTGTAAGCATATGATTAGCTCGTTAATATTATAAATGTTCGCAACTACCCTCCCCATAAAAAAAATTCGCCAGAGTCTCCCCTATAATATGGACTGGCCACATGCACGAAGGCATGCATATATGGTAATTTCTAAGCACCCAATACACAAGCCAAGAGAAATATAAAAATTCCCAATATAATAAGACCAAAACAATAACGAATGAATACAAATTAAAGTAGTAAAAAGTTATATACTTGAACATACTTGTAAGCATATTAAAGTTTTATTATATTTGTATGATATTATATTTTAATTTAATTATATACTTAATCATATTTAATATATATTATATGTCAAATATTAAATGTTATTAAATTTAGTATGAGAAACTAAATAAATGTTACTTAGTTTAATAGTTATATTATATCATGTTATTTTATTTTAATTTGTTTTAAATTTGTTTTTATTATTTATCGTAAGTGAATATGTAAGGAATTTCATTCATGCTAGCTTTATATCAGAGTTTGCTAACTCATTTATACAACTTTTGAGTATCAATAACGATTCCACCGGTTAAACTAGCCTTTTTGAGTTAGATGACGAGTTCGGTTATGAAAACATTGATCAATCCTATAAAATGAAATACATTAGCTTAGCTTAGCTTAATTGGTGGGCTACTAATTTGGTTTGAGTTGGTTGGATATGCATGTTAATATTGTAATTTGAACCAACTAGCTTAAAAAGTAATTTCTCTTGGATTTCATGATTTTGTCCATGCTGACAACCAAGCTTGGCTTGGCCCCGTGAGGCTTGGCTAAGCTTGGCGTATTCTCATGACCCCACCCAAATTATCGGCTCCAACAGTCCCTTAATATTTGGATATTAAAAATGTACTATTACTATATATATTAACACCCAATCTATATACCATATTCACAATACTTGGATATGATCAAATTCAGAAAATATTAACACACCCAATCTATATACCATATATATATATATATATTAACACCCAATCTATATACCACATTCACATATTTGGATATGATCAAATTCAGAAAATATTAACACACCCAATCTATATAACATATATATATTACTATATATATTAACACTCAATCTATATACCACATTCACAATATTTTGTAATGTACTATTACTATATATATTAACACCCAATCTATACCACGCCCAATCTATATAAAGTAACACTCAATTTATATACCACGCCAAATCTATATAGATTAACACCCAATCTATATCAAATTCAGAAAAAAAAAGAGAAATTAGGGGGTTACCTGTGGCGGCGGCGATAGCAGTGGATAGTGGCGGCGGCGATGGCAGTGAGCGAGCTCTCCTTCTTCTATTTCTTTCTTCTTTCTCCCCCTTTCTCCCTCTTCTTTCTATTCTGAGCTCCCTCCTTCCGTCTGCTGTGTCGAGCGAATACCTGATACTGATAACATTAAGTTTGATCAGCGACCGCCATCTGCGACCGCATGCGGTCGCTAATTTTTAATGACATGGACTTATCAGCGACCGAATGCGGTCGCTAATATTAAGTGGTCGCACAAAACCTTGGCGCCAACATTTCGTGCCAAATTTCGGGAGACAAAATTATGATAGCGACCGATCAGCGACCGCAGGCGGTCACTGATATACAATAGCGACTGAATTAACTCACGGTCACAGATGTCGGTCCCTAATACTATTATTAGCGACTGCATATACGGTCGCTGATAGTATTGGTCGCTGTTAGGCTTTTTTCTTGTAGTGAACTAGCATTAACATGATTTAGAAGAACTTTTAAAGGCGAACTCGGATGTTTTGCAAGATAAGCTTTATATACATTGTGTAGTTATATTCTGAACTTGTGATATGACATGCTAGTACTCTTTATGACGCTAAACATGACCTATATGTACACTCACCTAGTTAGACACCACATAAGTTGTTCAAGCATGATTTTAGACAAATTTTCAAGAGGTGAACGATACTAACTATGTGTAAATGATGTGAATACATGCGAGAATGCGTATTACAGGTTGTATAACATTCTTACATGAATAAATGGTTAATGTAGTTAGTCTTGTGATTTCATAAACTTATTTGACCTTAAGTCATTAGAATTTTCAACGAGAACCTTAACGTGTAAAAGTAAACTTGAAATGATCTTAGAAGTACGCAAGATCTCTTAACATATATGTATAATATGTGTTAGTATCCATGCATGATAGAAAACCAAAATGGAATCAAAAATTAAAACTTAACTCTAGTAGTGCGGCCAAAGAGTTTGCTGATTCGCCCATCCTAGTCGAGATTTGCCATGTGCATTCCACGAACAAGAGAGGCTGGCCATTTTTTATTAATAATCTGAAACTTGATGCATGCGTGTATGAATGTCTTAAGCTATAATACATGATCATAATTATCTTTTAAGTATTCAAGCATGTAATGGCTATATGGAACCAAGAATCTATAGGCTTTCACAAATTTTTCTAAACAAGCTTTCAAAAGCAAAGTCTATGATAATTACGAAACTAAATGGTTTGATTGTGTAACTAGGATAGGACTCAATGTATGTGCTTAACATATGTATTGAGTGTGTGTATGCGATAGTTTTTATATCAAGATTCTATAACTAATGTGTATGTATATATATAAGTAAATATGATAACATAGTTCATTGAAGTGATAATACTCTATAAGTGGTAACTGGCGCAAAAGGTAAGTATATAAACCTTATATCTTATTATGCAAGCTTCGAATTGTTGTTACATCAACCATATCTATATTGAGTAAATAACTATACTTATACGAATCATCGTTCATATTTTGAAATTCGACTTAAACTTTATATCTCGATCATGTTGCAAGTTTGAACTTATCGTTCTTAAACGTATTGAGAAAGATGTCTAAGCCATTTGATTCGGTTAGACAAATATCTATGAGTTAGAAAAATATCCAAATCAATTGCTTTGGTGCGAAATCTTATAAATCTACTGAGATGAACAACCCTTTTAGAATGGGAAATTTTGTATTGTTAGGGAACCGATGTGCACACAAACAATATGTTTAAATGTTATGCATAACATAGGGTACTTTAGGTTAACCATTTATTGTACTTGTTTATATTGAATTGTCAGTTAAATACTGTTAATTCTAGCAGGAGTTCTGGTCCTTAGTTACTACTCAATGTTTAATTTTCTTTAAACCTTAAAGTATTGAAACCTTTGAATTTCGTTGAATATCTTTCAGTCTATAGTAACCCTTATATCGATTCAAAGGTCAGATTTGGAACAATTGATAATTCTTGCTTCCAAGATTATTCTTTTAATTCTTGAACTATCATTTACTGTTATACCTTTGATATCATGAACTTTACATACATGTTTACCCTTATTGTTATATTACTTGATGGAAAAATTTGTTGCTCATTCTTGCTTCCCTAAAACACTACAGTTAAGGCAGAGCAATGAAGTACCTCAGGCAAAGACAAGGGCAAGGGCAAGGCTATGGAATAACTTTAGTCCTTTAAGCTAGAAGATTTATTATTGTGTTGTATTAAGACCTAGTTCTGATTATGTATTAAGATATTATTAATAGTATATATTAAGTTATGTTATGGTTTAGATTATGTATTGTGTTAGTAATGGTTGCGAGATTTTGGGACGAGAATATTTATGGTAAATCAATGTAAATTATTATATTATTTCGTTGTATGAGTTATTAGTATGTTGTTAGAGTTAGATCGTGAAGCACCAAATTCGAGATATTACTGTCTGAATTTGGGGGCGTCACATCTGTTAGGTTTGTAAGATTCATACACGCAATCAAATTGCACAAAGTAAGCGAAAGCATGGTAAAATAGATTTTTAAAATTTTACAAACCATATACTGGGATCATCCTTTATGCACAATTATTAATTAAACGAAAAGAAGAAGAACAAGAATTATACCATTGAAGATTCGAGCTTCCTCAGTTACAAGTTCACCTCCAAATCTTTTTCGCGTTCAACTTGAATCCACCGGATTTGATTCCTTCCTTTGATCAACGTTAGCCACCCAAGTGTTTGGCCTCTAGAGGTGATCCACCAAGGAAGAAGAAAGATTCAAGAATGAGGGTGGTTGGCTAAACCCTAGTTTTCTATCTCTGTAGAAAAAGTGTGTATTCTCCAATAATTAGAATCACGTCACTTGATATCTGATATAAGACTCCTCTTATAAAGATATTAGTTAACCCTTTTAATATTAATAAAATAGGTTATTATTTAATTAATTAAACTCTTTTAATTAATTAGGCTCCCTAATCTTATTAGGAATAAATGAGAGTACTTATATTAAATTAATTCTCAAACTCCTTTAGAAATTAAAATAATAATAATTGTAATAATATTAATATGACTCCTCTTATTAATTTATATTTAATATTTCCAAAATATTAAATATTAAAATATTAAGCTATTTAATTTACTCTATCACCATAGATTAAATTAAATACACTTAACATATTAATACGATTATGACATTAACTTCTTAAATAATTATTCTGTGTGACCCTTTAGGTTCTCCATATTAAACCGGTTGTGAATAAATCAATTAGAACAATTCTAATCTTATTTAAATAAATAAATTAAACTATTAATTTATTTAAATAAATAATATTTATTTTATAATACGAATAAGCCTCCTTAGCAATCAACGACTTTCCAGATAATACAGAATTCAACATTAATTATAAAAGAACCTTTGAGTAAGTAGTTATTGTACAATTCAATCCTTCCACCATACAATGTCTAAATTAAATATAAAACATGGAATTATTGTCAAGTCTTATTTTATTTAATTATATGTATTTCGACTCTTAAATGCACAGCACCAAATAATGGAAAATAGAAACTCTTTTCTAACATTGGCCAAGGACTACTGGATTGTCATTTATCGAATCACATAGGTCATTTCTCTTCTTTTATTAGAAGCGGTAGATTCTTTATTGATCATACATTATCTCCATGTACAACTTATTGTACCCAAGCATACCCTTTGATATACCCTTTGATATACCCTAAGGGTCTTAAGGAATAAGTTAAAGTATAACTCATCATACACAAGAAACTATGATGATCTCAAGTCCAAGGATCACTTGTACTACTATCACTACAGGAATTCCTATTGACATGCAAGTAAAACTCCATTAGGTATTCCTTAGTGAGCCACGTTTAGTGTACTTATTCTTCAATAAGCACCTACATACTTGGTTTAGTGTTTCCATACAAATGATCATGAGATTAAGCATCCTCATCCAATGATAAAGCAATGTATGTACCAATCTATCCGGATTCACTAATCCCCTTTTTAGTAATCCATCAATTGGGAATATTTTAGTTTTTAAGCTATCTAAGAATTTAGATCTCATTAGAATGATCATCATCATTATTCTAAAACTATTTCTTAAAACTATGGGTTTATCACATATTATAAAGCATCATCATATAGATAATTAAAAGCCTTTAATAAATTAATATTTTTTTATTAATAAATGAATAAGATTGTTACAAAGTATATATTTTATCATCAAAAATGATTGGCTTGTGTACATACTACTTTCAATCTCCCACTTACACTAAAAGTCAATCATTTGTGGCGCCCCAAATTTGGGTCCTTGAACCTCGGATCCGGTCATACGATCTCTATATCGTCAACTATTTATATCTCTTATTAGAACTTAATGAATATAAATTTACTTATTTCATAGTTTAGAATATAAATTCTTTCCATTACGAATCTCTTTAATGAACCCAAACTTTTATAAGTTTCACAACTTGGTCATTTACTATTCCTGTTTTACATTACATTTGATATTATATAAATATGCGGAATAATTTAAACTTTTTCAATCTCCTTTTGAAAATAAATCTTCTATTGATATCTTAACTTAAATAAATTACATATCCTTGAATCAAATTATGTTATTATTCATTCTATTCAAAATACTGTATAAATTTTTACATCTCGATTCGAATTTCTCTATGTATCACATAGTACAACTTAATATGTATTACACATTATAAACTACTATCATGTACATCTAGCTAAATTAGACAAATCAATCTCCTTTGATGTAATTGAACTTTATCAATCTAGTAGCACGTAACCTTTACCGTGTGTCCTTAACTTTTAAAAGTGGTTATTTGCAAGGGTGAGCTCGAACTGACCCGAGAATCTAACGATTTTCATGCAGACATAGCATATAATAACATATTCAGTTCATGCATTCATAATCAATTAATTTTAACTACACATGTTACTTCACACATGACATGCATAGAAATTTACTTCACAAGCATATCATCAAAGATCAACTTTCAAATTTCATACATAGTTCACATGCATTTTATATATATACATCAACATTCTCATAGCATAATATAGCTCAACTAATAGTTATAGAATTCATATATCAAATAGGGCTGAAAGACTTGCACGATTAAGTAGTTTATCAATTACGACTTAACGCTGCTTAAAGCTTATCTGCACTACGTGTATTCCTACATAGTTATATAATCATGGATTCATATCCATTAGTCATACATTTCATACGTTCTTAATATAACAATAAATATTATATCATTTCTTAACTAGATTTGTAAAGCCTTCATTTCACTATCTCATCGTACTTTTAGAATTGCTATGTATATATAGGTATTTCTTAACCATCCGTACTTGACATCAACTTCACATACATTTATCACTCACTTGACTCGCTATGTGTTTGACATATATTTAAAGTTTATAGATACGTGATCTACGTCATTTATATTCAAACTACTTAGTTTCATAATGATTTATTTCAATCAATAAGGCTTAAAAACTTTCTTTAGCAAGATTCGATGTTATAAGCTTTTAAACCATATATTGGTACTAATAAGCCTCTATTAGTATGCTTCACATATATATAGCATAGTTTATTTGAAAACGTATTTTAAATCACACTTGAAACGTCCAATTCATGCTTAGTTAAAAGATGAACATAATCGTTATGTCTAGGGACATAAGGCGTTCAAGTTCACTTTTAAAAGTTATTCTAGGCCAAGGTAAAGCAACTAGGTGCAACTTTTAATCTCCTTTCATAGCAAACTAATCCATGAATATATGTTATCATGTCTAGAACTTTGAGTACATAAATTACTTTAAGTTCATTCATAAAGTTTCAAGTTTTCTTTAGAAATCATTTTCAACTAAGCTATTGTAAGTTAATAATAAGTAAAGTAACTTTAAATCACTTCTCATTCTTAATTATACTCATAACTCAACAATATGTATGTGTTAAAATATGATAACTTCAAAGACTCAAGGTTCGTCAATATTCATTTTTCAAAACTCTAAGTTTCTTTTCAAAACATATACTAAGCCATGCTAAAGCATTCTATAATGAGTAAGGTAATCTTCTATGTCATGCCTATTATCATGCATTTTCATGTTACATCACTTAGAATAACATATTCCATCTTCGGGAGCACTACTCTTGCGCATGTGCTCGCTCGACGCCCTCCGATGGCCTTCGATTACGTAATAGTCACAAAGATCACTATTTGGACCCTTCATAATGACCTCAAATTAAAAAACTTAAAGCACAAAAGTTGTAGGTCTATTCATTCTATTTCCGGATCATATTGAATCTCCTCAATCGGAGTTCGTATGAAAACGTTATGGCCGTTTTACCAAAACATGTTCTGTCAGATTTTTTTCAACATCTGTAACAGACCACCCCACGGGCGGGTCTTATAAAAAAAATAGCCACCAAAATGGGGCCTAACTACTATATAAACACAAATTTTCATGCCCTGCTATGAAATAACAAGCCAAAAATCCTTTCTACCTTCATAATTTGAGTTATACATGTCCAAATTAGTCCGTTTTCGATTCTATGGATTCGTAATTCATAGAACTACAACATACTATAATACCCATCAACTAACATAAACATTAACTAACCCAAATATGAATCTATAACTCATGTTCATGCAAATGTTCATATTTTAGACAATTTAGCGAAATCATTCACTACGAATTCGTTTCTAAACCAATTTGGTTCATTTAACTTCTGTTGTTTTCGCACTTGACTATATTAACAATATCTAACAACAATTCATAGATTATAACAATCCTTACCCATCAATTTTATGACTCAAAAGCTACTTTTTCTAAGAACTTTGTAAAACTTGAACTTAAGAACATAGTTTAAGAATTATACCTCTTGAAGAATGTTGCCAAGCTTGTTTCTAACCTTCCGACTTCTCCTCTCATTCTCATAGTATATACTTATATAAGCTCCATTTAGAAATCTCAAAGAATTGATTTTGAGAAGAGAGAGCCCGTTTATAGAGAAATCATTGTCCATACAATGATTTTGCCCAACAATTTAAACCAAGAGGAAGAAGAAGAAGCCATTGGATTGAAGGAGTTTGGTGAAAAATCAAATCAACCCACTCCCCTCTTCATCATTTGGAGCTATGGATTTTGGAGAAGAAGAAGCAAGATAGCTAGCTAGGCTTTTTGTATTTCACGTGATGAAGAATGAAATACAATTTGGGACACTCCCTTCTAATACTCAGCACTTCATATTATTAATAGCATGTGTGGGTTTATTTGATATTTTTTCCCCAAATGAATATACATATACACCCACTCACATAGAATTATATAATCCATGTACATTGGTTTATTCCAATAAATATTTTAATAACACATCTATTTACTCCCATCTTTTAGAGTACACATATAATTGTCTCAGCACATAGGATGAGATAACAAAACTTATTTAAATCAACTTTATGATTTAATTACTTTTACTCTATATTAAATATCGCACCACATTTAATCTCAAGCAGTAGGTAATTATATGATACTACTACTCACATTACACATTATTTTATTATTTATAAAGTTTGTGTGACACACTTTACCTTAATGCTAAATTATTTAGCTTACTTAAATAATTACATATATATAATATATATAACATTTACACTTAGAATAATTAATATTTACTCTATTAATTATTTAAATGATAACATCCATGATAAAATAATAACTTAAGTTATTTAATATATTAAAATAACTTAATTTTCTTTCATTAATTAACTCCCTCGAAAATACATTAGAAATTATGTATTTTGTCATAACATAATTATTATGTTTTCTCCTAATAAGGACATTTACAATTAAAAATTAATTTGCTTATTGTCTCAAGATATTATTCTTAATATAATATCAATTAACTATATATACGACACATGTACATATATTATTTATAGAAAATAGATAATAAGTTTATTTTCTATTATAATAAATTGTTTCCATCAATTTATTTACATATAAGCGAATACGTTTTAATATATTTACTATATTATTAATCATACCTCATACAAAAAATATATAAGGTAATATTATTATTCAAAATAACATTTCCTCCTTTTATTAAAATAACTCAATATTAAAAATTATTTTAATATCCTCTATTAGAAATATATAATTATTATTTCTCTTTCCCTCTATAAATTGTTCCCAAAACAATTTCTTCAAATATTAAATATCCATTTAAAGATATAATGATTTATTTCTCCCTTTAATAACGTATATATATTTAACGTTATTTGAACATTAGAATTTCTCACATATTACCATTCTGAGTAACATATATAAAGCATTACATATTCAACACACATATTAATTCACTCCTTTACTTATGTAATTTAAACCTTGTACTATATTACCATAGTTATTTAAGGTTTAACATACACATTATATTATTCCATAATATAACTCTCAACTATCAATTAACCGATATTTATTATTATTAGTTAATTCTCTCAACTAACTCATGTTTCACTATCCAAACCCATTCGCGGATAACTTACGTACTATCAATAACCTATATTATAATCATACTAGTTATTAGTACACATATACAAGAAAATGACGATTATACATTAATGTCATCCACTAACTATGATAAAATAATCCTATAAACTATTTAATATCGATAGGAAATTTTATCCACTTCTTTTATCTCAACTGAATTATCTCTGCGATCAATAACAATATATAAAAATAATATATTTATTAATCACAAAAATTACATATTACATGGTTCATATTACCCTATGTAACACATTCCTACATACCTCGTATCACATAAATATTTCTATTCGAACCCATTTCACACTTAAGAATTTTATTCATTAAATTCTTATTTTAATATTTTCTGAAAATCCGTGTTCTTACAATCGCCATGGTATCTCATACATTTCTTCTCTAAGTGACGATTATCCTGCTATTGGATAAGCTTCAGTAAATGGATATGTAATGTTGTTCTTGAGAGTTCACTATCTCTATAGTGATTTTTCATCTTTCAATGATTCATGTAATCAAATTAAAGTGCCGCAACCACATGTTTAGATCCAAGATGAGACTTAGGAACTATTCCTAGTTCTGAAATGAACTTTTCATCCAAACAATCAACTTGCAGCTTCATTTACAGCTATATACTTTGTCTTTATCACTAAACCAACAACTCTTTGATGTTTGGAACCTTTCCAATTCACTGCACCACCGTTCAAGGCAACAACTTAGCCTAAAGTGGATTTGTTGTCGTCTTGGTCAGTCTAAAAAACTTGAGTTTGTTAAGCCCTCTAGTTTTAATTCAGACCCATCATGAATATGATCACATCCTTAGTGTCGGTTAAGTACTTTAAGATGTTTTTCACTGTCTTACAGTGATCTTCCACAGAATATAACTGATCAACATCAGATCTCATACATTTCATTGCATACATAATAATTACTCATGCGATCTCTCTTTTGGGAGTCTATGGGAATTATTAAGAGAGATACACTCTAGGGCTCATCAACATGAGACATGTGTGTTTGTCATGCTAAACGACTTTAGCATCAAATAAATATACATTCATTGAGTTAAGCCGAGCATCTTTTTAAATCTATCTATATAGATTTGTATCCCCAATTAAGATATTCTTCCCATATCATTCATGGAGGAATATTTAGACAACTTTATCTTTACTGATTGTAGCATTGGTATGTCATTGTTTATCCGTAATATATCAACATATAATACTAGGAATGTCACGACGCTCCCACTGACCCTTTTGTATACACTAGGTTCATTCTTGTTTTTTGATAAAATCAAACACTTTTGATTATCTCATCAAATCGAATGTTCCATTTTTGAGAAGCTTGTTTCAATTCAGTTCTCTGAGTGTCTACAACTCTTACCTCATCGTATATAACTGGATCATCATTTTCTATGATGTGTACCTCATCACCATCATCTATGATGAATCTATACCTCCCAGGTCTGTTCGGTACTATTCCAGATTTATGATTCGGTTATGGTACAATAGGTCTATCTACAGGTTCCTCTTATTTGAATTATAGTGCTTTGTGGTTCTTAAACTCTTCAAGATTTATTATCCTCTAACTAGCCCCTTCAATGATAAACACATTTATCTTAGAAGGTAACGTGTTTCGCAACAAACATCTTTTTCTAAGTATGATTATAGAACATATACCCTAAACTTACTTTAGGATGTCCCACAAATATGCACTTATCAAATTTTGTCCCAAACTTATCCCTTTGAAACATTTTGGACAACCCCTTATATTAATATACTTAAGATTAAGAATCCTCCCTGTCCATAACTCTTATAGAGTCTTGGGGCTGAATTTTGAGGTTACTTTTTCCATAGATATGCAGCCAATTCTAGGGAATGGCCCCAGAAGGATACTAAAATGTTGGTAAAATCATTATGGACATCACCATGTCCAATAAGGTACAATTTTTTCTTACAGATACATCAATCAATTATTGTGTATCATGAGGTGTCCATTGTGAGAAAACCTTTTGAGATGATCTAGAAACTCATTGCACAAGTATTTCTTCCTTGATCAGATCAAAAAATCCTAATACTTTGCTAATGTGTTTCACTTCTGAATTCTTTGAACCTTTCAAATAATTCACACTTGTATTTCAGCAAATACACACATTCAACTCTTTGAATGATCATCTCCTTTTTTTATACTAATTTGTTCAATATGCAAAATTATTTTCACGTAAGTTAAGTATATTAAATCCATTAAGTAATATTCCAAATCTATAAAAACATTATTATTATAAATAGAACAACCATTGCTTTTAAATATAATACCAAAAATTTCATTGTCCAACAACAAAATTTAAATAGTGTTTCTAACGAGAACTGGAATACAATAACAATTTATTGACTTAATAGATTTGCACGTAGGCTGTGCTAAACTATAAGTTCTTATGGCTAATGCAGCAACCTTTGTTTCATTTCCAACACGTAGGATTACTTATATAAGACCCCAACTTTTTATAAATAAAATTTAATTTCCTCTATTTATTATTTTGAAATAGTAAGGGTTGAATTGATTAATGTGGTTAGTTATGGGTAAAATCTTGAATATATTTTAAAAATAAGCGGTGGTTATAAAATATTCATTGTTGTTGAGGAATATTAGTTTGGTGGTGGAATATTCTTAACGTCGGGAATATTAAATGCAACGGTAGCTTGATCTTTTGTGGGCCCATAACGTGAAAAGCGATTGGATGAAGAAAACGACAAGTATAAGTTGTTTATAAATAGCGGCGTGGTTATTCACCGTTTAATCTTGTTGGAATACCCGGTGGTTAAAACACGATGTCGCATTGTTGCCGCGATGCTTTGCGGTATTGCACCAATTATTGATTCTTACGTGAAGGCACTACTCGATAATTATTACGATGAATTCTTTATTCGATATTTTATTTTATTGATTCAATAATTCTTTGCGTTGATATTTTATATTCTTGTTGTTTCAATAATTGTCACTACGATTATTTTCCATTATCGAAGCAATAATTCATATTATCTGAATAATATTATTAGAAAACATTATTGGCAATGTCTAGAAAGTTTTGTGTAAGAAGAGGTTTGGTCACCTAATTGCGCGCCAGTAAGGAGAAATTCTTATTGGAAAGCTCCTTCTTTCCTGAGAACTGCCTGGTTGTTAGTATTGTGATTTTGTAATATTATTTGTGAATAATTAATTATTGATTTATATGATGAGGAAAATATTCATTTTATGTGGATATAGATGGAGAAAATTTTTAAAGTGACAATTGTTGAAAATCGATATTTTATCTTTTCTGATAAAATAATATTTTATTATATTATTATAATATAATAATGATGATATTTTACAATGAATGTGGGATATATGAATATATGAGGAGGAAGAGTATTTTTGTTGCAAAAGTTGTTTAAAACATGTTAAACATGTACATGGGCCCATTTCTTGGTGAAAATTTAATTATAGCACAATAAAATCGCTTCGTTTATGAATTTGGTCGATTTACATTTGAAATTTAGAAAAACTTTCTTACGCAAAGTTGTAGAAATTGAATTTCCATAAAAAAGTAGCAAGATTCAATTTTTACGATAAAGGGCTATTTATTATGAATTATAGAAGTTTCAAAGTTAAAATAATTGATTTTTGAAAGTTTTAATTATTTTAATAACAAAAAACGTTTTTTTGATTTAGTTGACTAATGGTGGCTAATGTTTGGATCGATTTGGTGTGCGTAAGAATTTTATATATAATATATTAATATTATATTAAATTTTTTATTTTGGTGTTCTAAGTATTTTCTATAAATAGGGTCTTAAGTTAGAATTGAAAATCATACCAGAAACTGAAGTTTTCTCTCTCGATATATTAAGTGTATTTTTGTGAGTATTTTAGTACTTTGAGTATTGCTATATGGTGCAAGTTCTTTCAGCACTATATCCAGTCAGAAGTACTATCCTTTTGAGATAAGGGATATTATTTTTTAAAAAAATGATATTATTTCTTCAATATCATTATGCCGAAATATTGGTTGGAACTTTTTATCAAATTTGGAACTTTTCATGTCGGGGTTACTATTCATGAGTTACTATTCATGAGTTACTACTCATGAATTACTATTCACGAGTACTATTCACGAAGCATGATGATGTTTTTTTATGAAATTTCTATCTTTTGGTGTCAGAGTTACTTTTCACGTATACAGCACTATTCACGTATACGACACTATTCACAGAAAAATTAAATTTTCTTTTCTATGTCCAAGATTGTCTGTTATAGTTCCTATCTTTGATTGGATCTATGTTTTGGTCTTCATTCTTGAATTTTACTCCACTCTGGTTATTTATGAAGTATTTTTGAACTTGAGTTATTTAAAGTATGAATCCTTAATACTTGTTCTTTTGTTTCACTGGATTCGTTTTCTTTAAAATATTTTTCATCATCCTCAGTCCTAAATGATGATATTATTGAATATCTTTGGCTTTTGTAGTGCAAAAGATGAATGATTTCGATGAATATCTTTGGCTTTTGTAGTGCAAAGATGAGCAGTGTTTAGATGAACATGACCCGGTGATGAATATCTTTGGCACATAGTGCAAAGATGAATATTTGATTCGAGATATATATTGATTGATGTTACGAGGATAAAAGATAGAGCGATGAACTTTTATATTTATATATAGAATATAGTAGATTTCATTCTCTACTTAACTCTTCTAATGAATTATTATTTTCGCTGCGAATATTGATTTAAAACTTGTTGTCTATTGTATTCTATTAGATTTTTCCCTATTGAAAACTAACGATAATTTGTTCTATATTATCTTGGTCATAATGTTCATTACTGGGATAGTTGAGCTCACCCTTTTCCTTTTTGTTCCATTTTTCTTCTCAGGAGGCGAGAATGTTGTGAGTACTAGTCGGGGTATGGAATGAAGGTTCTAGAAAGTCGTTTTAGTAGTCCTCACCATTTTTTTAAAATAATGTATCAATAATTGTACTGAGGACTTATTTGAGTGTGGATATTGTCTAGATGACAATATTTGTATTTAAACTCATAGTTTTTATGTTGTATTAATAAAGTTGTAGTTGTTTACGTACCATGTATTTTGTGACTTCGGAATGGGTGTTGTATACCTATTTTGGGGGCGTCACGGTTAATATCGAGCTTAGGGATATGGTCTCTGGCGGAGATCGGGGAATAGTACTAGGAGGGAGAGGCAGTAATCCTTCGCTAGTATGTCATACCTAAGCTTATTTGTTGGTCAGTTGAAGTAAATGGTTAATATGTGATATGTTAATTTGTTTAATTAACCCTTGTTTTATGGCAGTATTTAAGAATGGCAGCTGAGAATATTAACGGTGGAGTTAATGAGACCATGGAAACACCTTTAATCACCACCCGAGGCGATGCAGCAGGGCAATATTCCTCCTGTAAACAACACCACCGAAAGCGAAGCGATGATGAACAGCGGGATGTTTAGGAGCTTTTTGCGGTTCATGCAAAACCGGGACGAGGAGACTTCGTATACGAGAATCTGGTGGAAATGATAGCAACGCTGCGACTTATCACAGCCAAGCGGTTTAAAGTTGGGACCACGAGAATTTAAGGGAAAGCGGATCCGATCATGGCGGAAAGCGTGGGTCAAGCAAATTACCAAGATATTCGATTTCTTGGGATGCGGAGAAACGAAGGTTCCATTCGCCACCTTTATGTTCATTGGCGAAGGCGAGACTCTTTGGTGGGAGTGCGTGAAATGTACCACCTTCCGCACTCGCGTGTCTTGGGAAGCGTTTCAAAAAACTTTTCAATAAAAAATACTTTCACGAAAGTATTAAGCCATATGAAGGAGGTAGAGTTTATTAGACTAGAACAAAACAATATGGCGGTGTCCCAATACGGGCGAAGTTCGCGAGTTATCGAGTTTGCACCTCATTTGGTAGAGAATGAGGAACGAATGACGAGGATGTTTACGAGGTTTAAAACCCGAGATTGACGATATCTTTATCTCTAATAAATTTTCTTTATATTCGGATGTTGTCAGCGGGGCTCAATTATTAGAAGCGAGATAAGCGAAAGTACGTTCAACCAAGGGACCGCAACGAGGGCATACCAATGGCGGCGATCGTGAACAATGAAAACCGGTGAGGGAGGAAAACATTGAATAAAAAGCGGTAACCACTCTGGTGGTAATCGTGGCCATGAAAATAGAAGAAGCGAGTCGGGGGGAGATTCTAAAAATAGGAGATTCAACAATGACAATGTGAAGACGTCAGCACCAACAGCAACTGGTTCCAAGGGAGGAGAACGACCACCGGTCATATGATATAAGTGTGGAAAAGAAGAACATATCAGCCTAAACTGCCCACAACAGTTTAAGGTATGTTATAACTGTGGAAATGAAGGGCATATCGCTCGAGATTGCACTGTAGTGAAACCAAGTCCAGCGGGGATGGTGACTCAAAAGGCTATCCCAGAAAAGTCAAAGTTAACGGTTCCTGGAAGAGCGTTTGTAAATGGCTCAATCGACATCGAGGAACCCAAACGAGGTGATCACGGGTAAGCTAGTCATAAATTCATGCGAAGTTTATACATTACTTGATACCGGTGCTACCCATTCATTTATCTCTCCTGCTTGTGCTCAACGTTTAAATTTGACTCCAGAGAAATTAGACTTTGACTTATCTGTGGAAACTCCGTTAGGAGAAAATTTTATCACATCCACTGTTTATAAATCTTGTTTGATCTAAGTTGGCACCATCACCTTACCTGTTGACCTTATCTCTTTAAAGATACTTGCATTTCATATGATTTTAGGGATTGATTGGTTAACTACTCATCATCATGCAAAATTGATTATTTTAAATAAGGTTGTTAGTTTTCATATTTCTAACCAACTTTGTTGTGCGAATTCAAGCAACTAAGCCATTAAAATCAATCACTATTATATCAAGTCATAAAGCTATTCGTTTATTAAAAAACGGATGTCAAGCTTTCTTAGCCCATGTTATGGATTTGAATAAAGACACGTCAGATTTGAATAATATTCCTGTTGTTATTGACTTTCTGATGTATTTCTGAAGAACTTCCGGTCTACCCGCAGAGCGTGAAGTTGAATTCTTTATTGACCTTGAACTTTGGTACAAAGCCCATTTCTAAAACCCCATATCGAATGGCTCTATTGAACTTGAGGAGTTAAAGGTCCAACTACGAGAGTTGTTGGACATCGGTTTCATTAGTCCTAGTACATCTCCTTGGGGTGCTCCTGTTTTATTTGTAAAGAAGAAAGAAGCGGGAGTATGCGACTTTGTATCGATTAGGGAATTAAACCATGTCACTATCAAGAATAGGTATCCGCTACCTCGCATTGATGACTGTTTGACCCGGTTGAAGGAGCACAATTCTTTTCAAAAATCGATCTTCGTTCTGGATATCATCAGCTGAAGGTTAAAACTGAGGATATTCCGAAGACTGCCTTCAGAACTCGGTACGGGCATTATGAATTCCTAGTCATGTCCTTTGGATTGACTAATGCTCCTGTGGCTTTCATGGATATGATGAACCGAGTATTCAAGGAATATTTGGATCAGTTCGTTGTTGTCTTTATTGATGACATCCTCATCTATTCCAAAAGCCGTGAAGATCATAAGCGCCATTTGAAGCTGGTACTGCAAAGGCTTCATGATAACAACCTATATGCCAAGCTGAAGAAATGCGAGTTCTGTCTTGAAGAAGTAGCATTCCTTGGGCACGTGGTGTCAAAACATGGAGTATCTATTGACCCGGCGAAGATTGAAGCAATACAAAGTTGGGAGCAACCAATGACGGTGATCGAAGTACGTAGCTTTTTGGGCTTAGCTGGTTATTATCAGAGATTTATGGAATGATTTTCTAGAATCACTACTCCGTTAACTCAGCTAACTCGTAAAGATACAAAATTCGTATGGAGCGAGGAATGCGAGAAGAGTTTCCAAGATCTCAAGAAGAGACTCATTTCGGCACCTGTTCTGACAATACCATCTAGTACGGATGGGTTTGTTATCTACAGCGATGCTTCAGGCAAAGGGTTAGGATGTGTTCTCATGCAACGTGGGAAATTCATAGCCTATGCCTCGCGACAACTTAATGAATATGAGAGGAATTATCCTACTCATGATCTAGAGTTGGCAGCAGTCGTTTTCTCGCTAAAGATCTAGAGGCACTATCTACATGGTGAGAAAGTGGAGATATATTCAGACCATAAAAGCCTCAAATATTTCTTCACTCAAAAAGAACTCAACATGCGGCAACGACGTTGGCTCGAGCTATTGAAACATTACGACCACACTATTCAATACCATCCTGGAAAAGTGAACGTGGTAGTTGACGCATTAAGTAGAAGATCATACACAGGAACAAATGTGATGTTGTTAAAACAAAGGCCCATTTTGTGTGATTTACAAAAGATGAAGATAGAATTCAAGACTCCGGGGACCCATGCAATGATTTCAAGTATACGTATAGAACCAACTTTAATCGAGAAAGTTAAAGTTGCTAAAGCCACAGACCCAGAGCTGATGATTATGAAGAAGAAAGTAAAAGAAAATGCTATTCCAGAAGCAAGAATCGATGAAGAAGGAATACTTCGAGTCTACTCCAGACTTTGTGTTCCTAACGATTCTAATTTGAAGTAAAAGATCATGATGGAGGCACACAATACACCATTTGCAATCCATCCTGGAAGTACCAAAATGTATCGTGATCTTCGACATACATTTTGGTGGAACAATATGAAGAGAGAAATTGCAAAGTTTATCTCGATGTGTTTAACTTGTCAACGTGTAAAGGTGGAGCATCAAGTACCAAATGGTCCTTTGCAACCACTTGAGATTCTGAAATGGAAGTGGGAACACATTACTATGGATTTCATTACGGGTCTTCCCAAGGTTTCTCAAGGTATAGATGCGATTTGGGTTATTGTTGATAGATTAACCAAGTCAGCCCATTTCTTGCCTATACGTGAGACTTATTCCCTTGAACGTCTTGCTAGCATGTACGTAAGATTGCATGGTATGCCAGTATCCATAGTTTCGGATCGTGACCCAAGATTCACTTCAAGATTTTAGGTTAGCTTATAAAAAGCTATGGGCACGGATTTACGATTTAGTTCGGCATACCATCCTCAAACGGACAGACAATCAAAGAGGACTATTCAAACTCTTGAAGATCTATTAAGACTTTGTGTCCTCGATTTCAAAGGGAGTTGGGATAAGTACCTACCATTGGTGGAATTCTCCTAAAACAACAGTTATCAGGCAAGTATAGGTGTGGCTCCATTTGAAGCATTGTATGGACGAAAGTGTCTCTCTCCAATATGTTGGGATGAAGTAGGAGAAGAAACGTTGTTAGGACCAGAGTTGGTACGTATGACTACGGAAAAGATCCAAACGATTCGACAACGTATACAAATGGCACAGGATCGACAAAAGAGTTATGCGGATCTTCATCGAAAGGACGTGGAATTTAGTATTGGGGATCGTGTATTGTTGCGTGTGGCTCCATGGAAGGGAGTTACAAGATTCGGGAAGAGAGGAAAGCTCAATCCACGATTTATTGGTCCATTTCAGATTCTTGAAGGAGTAGGAAATGTGGCCTATAGACTCGCGTTACCTCCAAGTATGTCTCGTGTTCATAATGTTTTTCATATATCTATGCTTCGTAAATATGTGAAGGACCCGAACCACATTATTGAGTTAGAACCAGACGAGATAGCCGAAGATTTAACGTATGAGGATATACCTGTCAAGATCTTGGATAGGAAAGAGCATGTCCTACGCACAAAGGTCATACCACAAGTTAAAGTTTTGTGGAGGAACCATGCTATTGAGGAAATGACACAGGAGTTGGAAAGCAAAATGAAAGCGAGGGTATCCTCATCTTTTGAAACACCGTAATGCGTCGTCAATTTGAGGACGAAATTTCATAAGAAGGGAAGGTTGTAAGACCCCAACTTTTTATAAATAAAATTTAATTTCCTCTATTTATTATTTTGAAATAGTAAGGGTTAAATTGATTAATGTGGTTAGTTATGGGTAAAATGCGAATATTTTAAAATAAGCAAGTGGTTATAAAATATTCATTGTTGTTTGGGAATATTCGTTTGGTGGGAATATTCTTGTTGTCGGGAATATTAGATGCGGCCGGTGCGATCTTTTGTGGGCCCATAACGAGAAGCGATAGGATGAAGAAAACGACAAGTATAAGTTGTTTATAAATAACTAGCAGCGTAGTTATTACTGAATTAATCTTGTTGGAATACCGGTTAAAACACGATGTCTGGCGTTGTTGCCAAGAAGACACTACAGTATTGCACCAATTATTGATTCTTACGTGAGAAGCACTACTCAATAATTATTACGGTAATTCTTTATTCGATATTTAATTTTATTGATTCAATAATTCTTTGCGTTGATATTTTATATTATTGTTGTTTCAATAATTGTCACTACTGATATTTTCCATTATCGAAGCAATAATTCATATTATCTGAATAATATTATTATAAAACATTATTGGCAATGTCTAGAAAGTTACATCTAAGGAGAGCTTTGGTCACCTAATTGCTTGGCATGATGAGGAGAAATTTTTATTAGATGACCCCTTTTCCTGAGAAGCTATAAGTTTGTCGATTATTGTGATTCTGTAATATTATTTATGAATAATTAATTATTGATTTATATGATGAGGAAAATATTCATTTTATGTGGATATAGATGGAGAAAATTTTTAAAAGTGACAATTGTTGAAAATCTATATTTTATCTTTTACGATAAAATAATATTTTATTATATTATTATAATATAATAATGATGATATTTTACAATGAATGTGGGATATATGAATATATGAGGAGGAAGAGTATTTTTGTTGCAAAAGTTGTTTAAAACATGTTAAACATATACATGGGCCCATTTCTTGGTTGAAATTTGATTATAGCACGTAAAAGTTGGAAAAAGGGCCTATGGATTTGGTCAATTTACATTTGGAATTTGGAAAAACTTTCTTCTGCAAAGTTGTAGAGAATTGAATTTCCTATAAAAATTCGCAAGATTCGAATTTTCTGATAAAAGAGCTATTTATTATGAATTATTGAAGTTTTGAAGTTCCGAAATAATTGATTTTTGAAATTTTTAATTATTTTTAATAACAAAAATGTTTTTTTGATTTAGTTGACTAATGGTGGCTGATGTTTGGATCTGATTTGGTGTGCGTAAGAATTTTTATATAATATATTAATATTATATTAAATTTTCTATTTTGGTGTTCTAAGCATTTTCTTATAAATAGGGTGCTTAAGTTAGAATTGAAAATCACACCAGAAACTGAAGTTTTCTCTCTCTTTCTCTCTCGATATATTCAGCGTATTTTTGTGAGTATTTTAGTACTTTGAGTATTGCTATACGGTGCAAGTTCTTTCAACACTATATCCAGTCAGAAGTACTATCCTTTTGAGGTAAGGGATATTATTTTTTAAAAAAATGATATTATTTCTTCAATATCATTATGCCGAAATATTGGTTGAAACTTTTTATCAAATTTGGAACTTTTCATGTCGGGGTTACTATTCACGAGTTACTATTCATGAGTTACTATTCACAAGTTACTATTAATGAGTTACTATTCACGAGTTACTATTCATGAGTTACTATTCACGGGTTACTATTCACGAGTACTATTCACGAAGCATGATGGTTTTTTTTGTGAAATTTCTATCTTTTGGTGTCGGAGTTACTATTCACGTATACGGCACTATTCACGAATACGACACTATTCACAGAAAAATTAAATTTTCTTTTCTATGTCCAAGATTGTCTGTTATAGTTCCTATCTTTGATTGGATCTATGTTTTGGTCTTCATTCTTGAATTTTACTCCACTCTAGTTATTTATGAAGTATTTTCGAACTTGAGTTATTTAAAGTATGAATCCTTAATACTTGTTCTTTTGTTTCACTAGATTCGTTTTCTTTAAAATATTTTTCATCATCCTCAGTCCTAAATGAAGATATTACTGAATATCTTTGGCTTGTAGTGCAAAGATGAATGATTTCTGATGAATATCTTTGGCCCTGTAGTGCAAAGATGAGTGTGTTTAGATGAACATGACCAATGATGAATATCTTTGGCACAGTAGTGCAAAGATGAATATTTGATTCCGAGATATATATTGATTGATGTTACGGGGATAAAAGATGAGCGATGAACTTTTATATTCATATATAGAAGATAGTAGATTTCATTCTCTACTTAACTCTTCTAATGAATTATTATTTCCGCTGCGAATATTGATTTAAAACTTGTTGTCTATTGTATTCTATTAGATTTTTCCCTGTTGAAGACTAACGATAATTTGTTCTATATTATCTTGGTCATAATGTTCTTTACTGGGCTAGTTGAGCTCACCCTTTTCCTTTTTGTTCCATTTTTCTTCTCAGGAGGCGAGAATGTTGCGAGTACTAGTCGGGGTATGGAATGAAGGTTCTAGAAAGTCGTTTTAGTAGTCCTCACCATTTTTTTAAAATAATGTATCAATAATTGTACTGAGGACTTATTTGAGTGTGGATATTGTCTAGATGACAATATTTGTATTTAAACTCATAGTTTTTATGTTGTATTAATAAAGTTGTAGTTGTTTCTGAACCATGTATTTTGACGACTCAGAATGGGTGTTGTATACCTATTTTGGTGGCGTCACAACTTATCTCTTGTTTAGCTTTCTATTTCTGTTTGGTTCCTTAATAAATTTGTATTTATGAGAATCAGAGCCGATCCAATACCCAAGTAGAACCTTAACTTACAAAAAACATTAATTTCAATCATGAACAAAACTGTATTTGTAATCAAAGCTTCACTAAGCTTCTTCTGGTAAGCTCTGCACAATGCTTCTCGCAGTTTCTTTTCCAGTGTCCAGGCTTATTGCAGTGGAAGCAAACTCATTTACTATCCGTATCAGCTTTGTTCTTATTATCCTTTGTTTTGCTTTTCTATTTAGCTTCTTAGAATCGTTCTTCTATTCAAAAGATCATTTTGCCCCTACCAGTAAGACTTGGTCTTTCTTGGTTGGAAAGTGACTCTCAACATTTTTCAACATGTTAAGCAAATCAACGAGGATGATATCTAGCATGTTCATATGAAAAATTCACAACAATTGTGAAAGGAGTCCGGGAGTGAATACAAGATCAAATCTTGGCTCAACTCTCCAGCCATTACAAAACCAGTTGTCCTAATTGTTCAATCAAATTAATCATTTTTAGGACATGTGTCTGTACTGTAGTGCCTTTGGTTATTCTAGATCGGAAGCTCCTTAGATATCTGATATCTATCAGTCCTATTTTCCTCACCATCAACTACTTGATGTGCAGAAGTATAGTAAGAGCATCCATAGTTTCATTTTGACGTTGAAGCTCGTTACTTATGGATGCGAGCATGATGCATTGAGTCAACTGTGCATCATATTGCACTTTCTAAAAGTAGCAATCTCTTCCTTAAAGGCATTGTCTGC
The DNA here is from genome assembly GCA_020205605.1 of Panax ginseng. NCBI lineage: Eukaryota > Viridiplantae > Streptophyta > Magnoliopsida > Apiales > Araliaceae > Panax > Panax ginseng. The sequence goes on from CM035140.1 coordinate 130,387,122, forward strand.
AACCATTGCAGGGATAGGCATATTAAGGACATAAGATAACTTTTCAGCCGTGAGAACTATTCTCAAATTCCTTAACCAATCCATTTAATTCTGTCCGGTTAATTTAGCATCTTATATGCTACGCAGTGATAGTAATTTTAGATATTGTAAAATTCTGTAAATGAATTTGTAATTTAACAACATTATATCATACATTCTTTTATTAATTACCAAAATAATTTAGGTCTTGTTTTTAAATTGGTATCTCCCACTATTTTCATCAAACTATATTACCCTCACTTATATAGTTCGGCAAAATATAATTTAAGATTTGCTAGTGAGAATAGAAATCCCATTTCAAATGTATATAGCCTTGTGGTGACACAACAAACTATATATAAATAAATATGTAGACAACTCTTGTCAATTACATCATCATGTAATTCCTTTTATTTTGTCTCTTATATTATTTTGATCAAGTGGTGGCACATCTAAATCAAAATTATCTAAGTTAAGTCCAACCTAGCACTTCCATATATTCAAAAAAGAAAAATATCTTCCTTGTGGTGACACAACAAAATAATATTGTTCAATTTTCTTTATAAGCATCAAATGTGATAAAATTAACATCTCAAAAAATAATTAAGATAAACCTTGTGGTGACACAACAAACTTATAATAATTAATTGATACTATATTATTTTTTATCATGCTAGAAGGCGATGTTCGATATTCCAAATATCTTTGAATGCTTAGGACTTAATATAAAATCTTTGAGGGATTTGTTATTAATTGTCTAATCTTGTTTAGCGTGCATGCACACACACACACACACACACACACATATATATATATATATATATATATATATATATATATGAAATAGGTAATTAGTCCATCTAAACATATATTCAGAGGGAGGATGACTGGGGGTTGAAAGGGAGGCCTTAAACTAAAAAGGGTCAACTAGAATTGGGTTACTAGCTAAGGCAGAACTATAGGGCTTGGGCATTGTCCCAAGGACGATGAATTTGTTAGTGGTTTGATAAACTGGGTTTACTGGATACCAACAAGAAAACTTATACAGAAAAAAGAAAAGATTAAGAAGACGACCGGTGAATCGGTAAAGTAATCTCTTTCTTTTATTTATAAACAGTTGAGGAAGGGATTACATCTAAACCTGAATAAACTATTTAATGGAAGAAGGAAGTACGAAGAACTTCTTCTTCATCTTACTAGAAGAAGGAAGCAACAAGCTTCTTCTTCGTTAACTCTAGAGAGAAGGGAGAGCGGACCTCTGTGAGGCTGTAAGGAGGAGAACCTTACAATTAAGCCTAAGTAACTCTAAACACTTCGAGTTACTTAAATATAAACTGAAAAGTAAATTACTATTGAATCACGCAGGATTCACTATTACATTGACTGAAGTAAAAGTACAAAATAAAAGTAATTTACTAAAGTAAAAGTAAAAGTAATAAACATTTTACATTTATATTTACTAAGGTAAAAGTAAAAAAATTTTACTAAAGTAAAAGTTGTTTACTGTGAGACAGCAATGATGTTGTCGTTGACTACTTTCTGCTTTTGAAGAAAGCTGATGATGGTTGGGGCCATCACATCTCCTTTGATTGATTGACTGGTCCGTCCCTGTTGGTGTCGGAGGGCGCTGTTGATCATCTTCTCAGATGGATCACCATCCCCATACATTTCCACCTTAAAATTTTTATCCAGGATTTAACCCTTTCACCCCCAAAAATTTGGTTTATAAAGAGAGAGGGAAAAAATTTCACCAAACAAGTGGTCAAAATCTTCAAGATTTCTTAAATTTTGTAAAAAAAAAAATTGTTTAAAAACAAATCAGACTGAATCTGATACTATATATATATATATATATATATATATATAGTATAAGCATGCATATATAGAATACTACATTCTACCCGGATTTGATTATGGACTTTTATTCTAGTTTGGTTCACTAAAGCCACCAAACGGGTCTTCAAGCGCTCCTTGCTCCTTGATCTCCAATTTTTCAAAATTAATTCTAACTATTCCTATTACAAAACTATCTAAAATAAATAGAAACTTTGATCAACAGTCAAGGGGAAGTACATAGGAGGGAGATAAAATTTACATTAAAAAAATTAGAGAAGACGAAGTACGTAGACCCTATTTAATAAAATGCATACATTCATACATTCAAATAAAATAAAATCCAATCACATTGGTCAATAGTCCATATATAATCCATCTCATTTATTATAATACACATTATCATATGCATCAATAAATAACATTCATCTCATGAATAATAAACATTCAATATATACATTGATATCGATTTAATGGGCAATTTTAATTAGCATAAAATCCAATTTTGAAACAAAATAAACTCCTTTATTTTTAATCAAAATCATAATAAGCTTATTTATTTTATTTTGTCCAATTTTGAATAAAAATAAAATCCTTTATTTTTAATCATATTCCTAATCAAACTAAACTCTTTTATTTTTATTAACAAGGAATCCAATTTCAAGTACAAAATAAACTCTTTTATTTTAATTACAATTGTTGGAAATATAAAATATGTTGAATCGTATTCCTTATTAAAATTAAACACCTTTAATTTTAGGAAACATGAAATTCTATTCCATATAATAATAAACTCTTTTATTCTAGGAAACATGGAATTCTATTCCATATGTGAATAAATTCTTTTATTCAGAAGAACGTGGAATCCAAGTCCAAGTTAATATAAATTTTTTTGAATAAACTCTTTTATTCAAACAAACGTGGAATTTAATTCCAAATTATTATAAAATTTTAAAATAAACTCTTTTATTCAAACAAACGTTGAATTTAATTCCAATTAAAATAAACAATTTTATTTTAATCCAATTCCAAATTAAAATAAACTTCTTTATTTTTAATTTAGAATTATTGAAAAAAAATTTAATTTAATTTTAATTAAAATAAACCTTTTATTTTAATAAAAATCAAAATAAAAAATATAAATTGTTTTTGGAGAGTGGCGTTGTGGCGCCGCTATTGAACTAGCATCAAGCGCAATGAAATACACATCATCGATGATAAAAAATACGAAGCTTGCAGCAGTACCACAAAAGAATCGCTTGAGCACTACAAATACCACGTCAAGATCTTCAAAAATACTTGAGGCGGCGTTGTAGCGCCATGATTGTACTCCAATCAGGCGTTGCGGCGCCAATCTCCAGAATTTATTTTTTCAGTTCGCGAATTGTGCAGTTTTTCTCTAAAAACCCAATTCTATGCTAATAATTATGCCCAAATTTTTTTTTCTAAGCACATATCAACATACATACTGAATCTGAACAATTAATAACTCACATAAAGGTTTGACTTTGATACCACTATTAGGTTTGTAAGATTCATACACGCAATCAAATTGCACAAAATAAGCAGAAACATGGTAAAATAGATTTTTAAAATTTTACAAACCATATACACGGATCATCATTTATACACAATTATTAATTAAACGAAAAGAAGAAGAACAAGAACTATACCCTTGAAGATTCAAGCTTCCTCAGTTACAAGTTCACCTCCAAATCTTTTTCGCGTTCAACTTGAATCCACCGGATTTGATTCCTTCCTTTGATCAACGTTAGTCACCCAAGTATTTGGCCTCAAGAGGTGATCCACCAAGGAAGAAGAAAGATTCAAGAATGAGCGTGGTTGGCTAAACTCTAGTTCTCTATCTCTGTAGAAAAAGAGCGTACTTTCCAACAATTGGAATCACGTCACTTGATATCTGATATAAGACTCCTCTTACAAAGATATCAGTTAACCCTTTTAATATTATTAAAATAGGTTATTATTTAATTAATTAAACTCCTTTAATTAATTAGGCTCCCTAATCTTATTAGGAATAAATGAGAGTACTTATATTAAATTAATTCTCAAACTCCTTTAAAAATTAAAATAATAATAATTGTAATAATATTAATAATACTCCTCATATTAATTTATATTTAAAATTTCCAGAATATTAAATAATAAATATTAAGTTATTTAATTTACTATATAACCATAGATTAAATTAAATACACTTAACACATTATTATGATTATGTCATTAACTTCTTAAATAATTAGTGTTCCTTTTATGGTGTGACCCTTTAGGTTCTCCATATTAAACCGGTTGTGAATAAATCAGTTAGAACAATTCTAATCTTATTTAAATAAATAAATTAAACTATTAATTTATTAAAATAAATAATATTTATTCTACAATAAGGATAAGTCTCCTTAGCGATCAACAAATTTTTAGATAATATAAATTTCAACATTAATCATAAAAGAACATTTGAGTAAATAGTTACCGTACAATTCAATCCTTCCACCATACAATGTCTCAATTAAATATAAGATATGGAATTACTCTCAAGTCTTATTTTATTTAATTATATGTATTTTGACTTTTAAATGCACAACACAAAATAATGCAAATTAGAAACTCCTTTCAAATTTCATTTTGTCTTGGTCAAAGACTACTGGGTTGTCATTTATCGAATCACATATGACATTTCTCTTCTTTTACTAGAAGCGGAAGATTCTTTATTGATCATACATTATCTCCATGTACAACTTATTATACCCAAGCATACACTTTGATATACCCTAATGGTCTTAAGGAATAAGTTAAAGTATAAAATATCATACACAAGATACTATGATGATCTCAAGTCCAAGGATCACTTGTACTACTATCACTACAAGAATTTCTATTGACAGACAAGTAAAATTCCATTAGGTATTCCTTAGCGAGCCACGTTCAGTGTACTTATTCTTCAATAAGCATCTACATACTTGCTTTAGTGCCTCCACACAAATGATCATGACATCAATCATCATATATCATCCAATGAGCAAGCAACGTATGTACCAATATATCCGAATTCACTAATCCCCTTTTTAGTAATCCATCGATTGGGAACATTTTATTTTTTAAGCTATCTTAAACTTTAGCTCTCATTAGAATGATCATCATCATTATTCTAAAAGCATTGTTTAAAACTATGAGTTTATCACATATTATAAAGCAGCATCGTGTAGATAATTAAAAGCCTTTAATAAATTAATATTTTTTATTAATAATTGAATAAGATTGTTACAAAGTATATGTTTTATCATCAAACATGATTGGCTTGTGTGCATACTACTTTCAACATCCACCAAGAGGAATATATTGAATATTTGATTTTAGAATTTACTAGATCTTGGGTGGCTAACCTTAATTCTCTTAATTCTAACTCCTTAGGGTTTTGAGAATGCTTGCAAGAGAGATGCAAGTTGCAAAAGTTGCATTAGTCTATCCCACAATAAGACTCCTCTTATTTATAGACTAACCCTAATCCTAAACCTTTTAGAAGTTATGGTTTTAATTTAATTCCCAATCTTATTATGAACTAAATAAAATAATAATAATAATAATAATAATAATAATAATAATAATAATAATAATAATAATAAGACTCCTCTCAATTATTTATAATCTATTATTTCTCCAAATACTCAATTATAAATATTAATATTTCTCCAAATACCATATTATTATTATTTAGTCAATTTAATTATAATATTAATAATAATAATAATAATAATAATAATAAGATGATTAATCTTATTAATTTATAATATTAGTATTTTTTCCAAATACTTAATTATAAATCTTAAGATATTTTTTTATTCCACTAATACATTAAATACACTTAATTTATTATTATTAAGTTAATCACTTCTAAAATCATATTTCTCCTTTTTGTGGTGTGACCCTCTAGGTTTAATATTAAGTCAGTAGTAGAATAAATAAATTAGAACAATTCTAATATTATTTATAATAATAAACTCATTTAATTCAAATATAAATAAATAATATTTATTCTACATCATAAGTGACACCTTATAAATAATGTATCATGACTATCCGGATAATATGAATTCAACGTTAATCACAAAGATTATCACAAAGAATACGAAGGACCTATTCTATGAATAGTTACCGTACAATTCAATCATTCTACCATACAATGTACCAATTAAACATAAGACATGTAATTACTGATAAGTTTTATTTATTTAATCATATGCAATTCGATTCAAAATGCACAACTCTGATTAATATAAATTAGAAACTCCTTTCTAATTTTTATTCCACCTTAGCCAATGATTTTTGAGTTGTCATTCATCGAATCGCATAGGACATTCTTTTCCTTTACTGAAAATGGTAAATGCTTTGTTAATCATTCACCTACCTCCATGTATATTTTATAATACCCGAACATACCCTACAAATACTTTTAAGTATTAAGGAATATGAAAAAGTATAATTTAGAATACACAAGGTACTATGATAATCTCAAGTTTAAGAATCACTTGTACAACTATCACTATTGTAACGCCCCCAAATCCGGGTACCTTTTACCTCGGACATGATATATCATATCTATAACTATTGCGGAATATATAAATATAAATTATTTATACAATAACCTTTACACATAACTCCCAAGGTCGGTAACCTTAAATTAAAACACACATTCATATCCTACATGACTTATAACGTCATATGCATCCAATATTATTACAATTTTAACTGCATCAATATCCAATTCTGCAATTTTGTGTTTGTTTTTGCCTGTATCCGAAGTTTCTCCTTAATCTAAAATTTTTATCATGATATAGCAAGGGTGAGCAACAAATTTGCCCATCAAGTTTTAAATACAAATGAACATATATCATGATTGAAACGAATAATAAGCTGACAAACTTTCAACAATATAATAATTGTGAAAGAATATGAATCAATTTCCATAACTGAATGACCGAGTTAATAATGATGAATGGCCAACAATGAACATGAACAAATTTAGCTGAACTAAATGGTAATAAAGGTGATCAGCCTTTCATACCTGTTGAACATATACAACATGCACAACATATGAATCAATAAATCATAGATGTGATATAATCAGAAATGATTAATCACGAACATGTTTTGCAATAACAACTCAAGTTTGAGTTAGGAAACTTGCTCAATAAAAAAATATAGGAACTTGCACAATATATAACATTGCACAGGTTAGGAAACTTGGATGTACCGTCGATTACTGCTACGCAATCTAATTAAGCTTCATCTGAAAGACCTATTATTGATAATATCAATCTCTCAATTAGAATAATATCATAACGTATAATATTGTTAATTACGGTCATAATACAGCTTAAACACATTATCACATATCCCTAAGAGTCAATAAAACACATAAGACTCGGTATGAAGTCAAACTATTTCAGTCTGGTTTGATTTCCGTATTACTTCGACGTCCCGATTGCCCTATCGGATATTATCGAGTTTATTTTCGATAAAACTCTGTTTAACTGCTTCAATATTATTTTAGATAATTTAATTATCAGTCATAACATTTTTCTGAAGCTCATAATAATTTTCAAATAATTATTATCATTTATAATGACTTTTCAATCATTAATATCATTTTTAAATGATTTAAATACAATATCATTCCATTATCATTAATATTTAATTAATTTCTAATATTAATGAAATCTATGTCCCGATATTAAAAGTTATTTATTATAACTCGTAATATTTTTAATACCTTAATATAACATTTAAATAATTTTAAAATATTTAAAATCATTTTAAATAGCTACCATTAATATTAAAATATTAATTTATTTCATTTCAAAACATTAAAAGTTATATTTTATAACTTAAAACTTTTTTAAACCTTTAAATCATTCTTAAATGATTTTTAAAACATTAAAACTATTTTTACATAATTTATTTAATATAATTATAAATAAATTTATTATCATTAATATTAAATTATTAATGAAATCCATACCAAAATATTAAACGTTATTCAATATAGCTTAAAATATTTTCTAACACTTTAATGTCATTTTAAAAAAAATTAAATATTAAATTCATTTTAAGTAATTTATTTAATACAATTATTAAATTAATTTAATATCATTAATATTTAAATAAATTAAAATATTAATGAAATATATCTCAAATTATTAAAAGTTAATTTATAACTTAAAATAATTTTTAAAACTTAATTATGAATTTTTCATAATTGTTTTCTATTTATTTTAATTAAATAAATTAATTTTCATTTAAGTTGTCGCTAAAGGCCTATCGCGATAAAAAAAATGTCGTTATAGGTGTTCTTGAGCCATGAAGAACACTCAAGTCATTGTTTTGGTACCTAGTTTGACCACTTGTAATTTCTTGTTCATAGTGTTTCTGGGCATGAGGGTGTATTAGTTATGTAGTATTGATGCAATACTACATGTACTAACCAATTTTCAGGGTCAAACTACATCATATCATGAAGTTATAAGCCATCAAAAAGTGATGTCAGAGCTGTTCTTGAGTTTCTAGGTTACCCAGAAACTCAGACAGTGTTGAGGGTCCATTTTGGAGCCTTAATAACTTGGATCCTGGGCTTTGTTTAAGTGTTAAAGTGTCACACTTATGTAGTATGTATATCAAGGTACAAAAGTAATACACTTAGGTAGCTTAACAACATCACAATAGCAAGATCTAGGCCAGTCAAACTGATGTCAGAAATGGTTCTGGGGATTTTCTGGAAATTCCAGAAACCAGTTTCTGTGCTTGGTCAACCCAGTTTGACCATCAATAACTTGGATCCTATTGAAGATTTATGTGTTCTAGTGTCATGGTTCTATAGTCCATATGTCAGAGTATATCAATGATACACTTAGACAAGCTAACAACATAACAGATGCAAGATCTAAGCACCTAAACATGCTTTTAGATAGTTTCTGGAAAATCTGGGTTTTCTAGATTCCAGTTTCTGTGACTGGTCAACTATGTTTGATCATTAATTACTTGGAATCTAGACATGCTATGGACTTGATTCCACTTCCAGTATACTCTCCTCATGGCATACTATATCAATGATACACTTAGTCATTCTAACATCTAACAGATTAAGATCTATGGCCTCTGACATTTGACTGTCAGGCCATAGTTCTAGGGTTCTTGACAGATTCATAAATTCCTATTTTTATGCACTTATATGTTATGAATCCATGATGTATAATCATAGATCACTAAATAACATCACATAACACATATTTAAACATCAAAACACATAATCTACTGAAATCTTAAAGATCTAGCATGAATTAGGGTTTATACATTTTTTATCCAAACTTTGATTTCTGCCGTTATGATCTGATCTTGGATAGCTAAGAGGTGTTCTTAGCTTTACTTATCACTGATTTTCACCCATAAATTTTGTGGGTTTGAGAGAGAGAAAGTCTTGGCTAAGTTATGGACATAAAGTGAAGATATTTGTTACTTTAAGTTCTCAAATCGTTGATTCTATGGTTGCAAATGTTGCTAGGTGGCCACAAATACTGATTGGTATTGAATTGGAACACTTGGCAATCTTCCTTGATGACTCACCAAGATTTGGAAATATCTTTAACTTAAAATTTAAGTAAAAGGGCATTTTGGTAATGTCGCGCCTACTAAGGGTATTTTGGTCATTTCCCCAACAATTCAAAGGGTAATTTGGTCATTTCACATTTATGACATAACTCTTAACCCTTAGGGTTTTATACTTTGCATTTGAGTTCCCAAATTAGGGTTTAGAAATTCCCGATTAGGGTTTAGGTTTTCCAAAACTGAAAATAGAGTTTCCAAAGCTAGAATTAGGGTTTCTAACCAATTATTAGGGTTTCTTGACTGAACATTAGCGTTCTTAAAATAACATTAGGGTTTACCTATGTTATAACTTATCTGCTCAACACTTAACCCTTAAACCACATACTGCACAAACACATAATCACTTTCAGCTAAAAAACCATACAAATCTAAAAAAATTCTTATTCAATATTCTATTTTCAGTCTATGTTTTATCATTTAACCTTTATTTAATGATAAAAGATTTTATTAATCTTATAAATTTTTGGGTTGTCACAACTATAGGAGCTCCCATTGTCAGACAAGTAAAACTCCATTAGGGTTCCTGTAAGTGAATCACGTTCAGTGAACTTATTCTCCAATAAGCACCTACAAACTTGCTTTAGTGTCTCCACACAAATGATTATGAGATCAACCATCCTCTTCAATAGAGAAATCATTGTATGTACTAATCTATCCGGAGTTCATAACCTCATATTAGTGATCTATTACGATTAGAAACATTTTAGTTTTAGAGCTGTCTAGAATTTAGATCTCATTAGCATGATCAACATTATGATTCTAAAAGAATTGCTCCAAAACTATGGGTTTATCACATTTATTAATTCAATTAATTAACATGGATAAAAAGTGTATTTTGTATTATGTAAATTCTTTTATTAATAAATGAACAAGATTATAAAGTAAATGCTTATCACATCCAATGTGATTGGCTTGAAGGCATATTAATTTCACAATGAATAAGGAAGAGAAGAAGGAACACAAAATATAAATTATTATCACTACAAGAAAATGTCTTATATGCGACCAATAATATCAGCGACCGCTATATCCGATCGCTGATAATAGTATTAGCGACCGCTGTCTGCAACCGCTATGAATTCTAGTCAAGCTAGATTCGATCAATGATCAAGACGCTGATCACGATCGGTCATTGAATGAATTTCCCTCCTAAAAATTGGTGCGAAACTTTGGCGCGACGACCACTCTCTATCAGCGACCGGAATCGGTCGCTGATATGTCCACATCATTAAAAATTAACGACCGCACGCGGTTGCTGATTCTTATAAACTTAATCAAGTTCAGTAGTTTGCTCGATCAGTACTGAAGAGAAAAAAAGATGGAGAAACATGCGAGAGGGAGAAGATGGAGTAGGGGGAGAAGAGAAGAGGAAGGAACTGCAGCCGACGCTTCACCACTGACATCGTCGGCCGACGCCTTCACCATCGCCGGTAAACCCTTTAATTAATCCCTAAACCTTTACTATTTTTCTGTTATTGTTGATTGAATGGCCATGATTCATTTTTCTAAAGATGTGAATGTGTTGATGTTCTGCTTTTAGATGCCATTTTCTTGAATTTTTTTCTACTGTTGTCTTGATTATTTATATAATTCAGTTTAATTTGGGTTTGACTGAAAATCCAAATGGGTATCATCGTTTTGGTCTTTGGCCATGAGAATAGACAGAAAAGTTTTGGTGTCGGGCACTAGTTTGAGAGCTACCTGAAAAACACATCATTTGGTTAGAGTAGATTTCAAGTCACAAGTGGTTAGAGAGCTGTAGTGCCATTGTATGATATTTGTGCAAGTTTCAGAACTTAAAATAACATTGAAATAGTTCTGGTTAAACTTTTTAGTAGAAGACTACATCATTATTTATAAGCATGTCATGTATTGTTTGTAATTATGTTCATTAGGGCTAACTCAATATGGTTATTGGTGGAGCTTGATCCGACATTGATTCAAAGGTGAATGTTTTAGCTGGATAGGATAGGGTGAAATTGTCACATAACTTACTATCGTTAAGTTCTATAGTTTTTTGTTGCATTATGTTAGGGATTGGATCCTAATAGGTCTAGTAAAATAACAGGATTAATATAGTAAAAGATTTTATTTATAAAAGAACAATCATAACATAATATTAATCATTTGGATTTGGCCCACAAATAGGACGCTGGGTAACCAGATCCATAAAAGAACAATCATAATAGAATCAGGAAATATTACTCGATAAACGTGAACAGCTTCCACAAATTCTCGAGTTGAAGCCTAAATTTAGAAAAATGGATACTCAGAACATTCATTCATTCAATTGGTGTGGTAAGGGAAAGTTTATGTAACATAATAATGGTAGTATTCAAAAAATGAAACAACAAACAAATAAAGTTAAGCAACATAAGATAAATCGTGTAACATCTGCTCCACAATTGCACCTCTTGCACTGTTGCATATATGCTCCCCAAAACATGAATTTGTTTTGCTATATTGGAGACTTCCTGAGGTTTATAGCACCAAGTACCCATATATAAAATAATGAGTTGTTAACTTCAATCACACGATTAATGTTCATAAAAATAATGAGTTGTTTCCAAAATATCCATACTTGTCTAAATCTTCATATATAAGTCAAATGGCCATATATGCATTCGTATTCACAGTTGTGTTATACTTCCTTGGTGTTTAATATATGTGATGTTATGTTAATTGCTTATACATTATTGTTGCTCTTATATGCCTACAAACTTGACCATCAAGATATTTTCATCACCTAATATCCTATCCTATGTAGAAGAGTTTTTGTTGTGTTTAGATATGGACCCTGGAATATATAAAGGCAATGAGTATATATGATGTTATGTTAATTGTTTATACATTCTTGTTGCTCTTATATCCCTAAAAATGGTCAAGTATGCATGCCCTTGTGGATGTGGATAGTCCATATTATAAGGGAGACTCTGCTTTAAATTTTTTATTTGTCGGCAATTTAGACTTGTCCCAATGCATATCTGAGACCATGCATGATGCAATGATTCATATTCTACCCCTAGGAATCTATTGGCTTTAGGTTTGTGTCGGTTAAAATAGATGCCCCCAAAATAGGTATACAACACCCATTCTAAGTCGCCAAATACATGGTACGTAAACAACTACAACTTTATTAATACAATTGTCGTGGCAAAAAAATACGACAACACATAAATCGTGAGTTTAAATACAAATATTGTCATCTGCATAATATCCACACTCAAATAAGTCCTCATTACAATTATTGATACACTATTTTACAAAATAGTGAGGACTACTAAAACAACTTCTAGAACCATCATCATTCCACACCCCGACTAGTACTCGCTACATTCTCGCCTCCCCGAGAAGAAAAATGGAACAAAAAAGAAAAGGGTGAGCTCAACTAGCCCAGTAAAGAACATTATCACTAAGATAATATAAAACAAATTATTGTTAGTCTTCAACAGGGAAAAATCTAATAGAATACAATAGACAACCAGTTTTAAATCAATATTCGCAGCAGAAATAATAATTCATTAGAAGAGTTATGTAGAGAATAAAATCTACTATCTTCTATATATGAATTTAAAAGTCCATCGTCAATATTTTATCCATGTAACATCAATCAATATATATAGCTGGAATCAATATTCATCTTTGCACTACAGGCCAAAGATATTCATCAGTTGGTCATGTTCATCTCACATGTTCATCTTTGCACTACGGCCAAAGATATTCATCAGGAAACCATTCATCTTTGCACTACAGGCCAAAGATATTTAGTAATATCATCATTTAGGACCGAGGATGATGAAAAATATTTAAAAGAAAACGAATCCAAAGGAGACAAAAGAACAAATATTAGGGATTCAGACATTACGCTTTTATCCAAGTTCAATAATACTCCATAATAACCAATTTTGAAGCGTAATTCAAAAATAAAGATCAAAACATGGATACAATCAAAGATAGTAACCATAATAGACATCTTGGACAAAAAAAAGAAAATTTTATTTTTAGTTGAATAAAGGTCAGATTCGTGAATAGTGCCAGATATCGTGAATAGTATCGTATACGTGAATAGTAACCCCGACACAAAAAAGTTCCAAATTTGATAAAAAGTTCGCACCAATATTTCATAATGATATCGAAAGAAATAATATCATTTACTTAAGAAAATAACATCCTTTACCTCAAAAAGATAGTAATTTCGATTAATATCGATATAATGTCGAAAGAAACTTGCACCAGATAAGCAACACTCAAAGTATCAAAATACTCACAAGAATACGCTCGATATTATAGAGAGAAAAACTCATATTCTCGTGTGATTTCAATTCTAACCTAAGCACCCTATTTATAGAAAAATGCTTAAACACCAAAGCGTAAAATTTAATAAAATATTATATATATATATATATATATATATATATAAATTTCCTACGCCCACTTTTACCAACCGATTTCAAAGACTTAACACATGCCCCCACAAATGAAAAAAAAACGCTTTTCTTTTAAAAATTATTTAAAACTTCAAAAATCAATTATTCTAGAACTTCAATAATTCATAATAAATAGCCCTTTTATCGTAAAAAATTTGAATCTCATGTCCTTCTATAGGAAATTCAATTCTCTACAACTTTGCAAAGAAAGTTTTTCCAAATTCCAAATGTAAATTGACCAAAAATCCACATACATATCTGATTTTACAAGCTATAATCAAATTTCACAAGAAATGGGGTCCACAAACATGAAAAAATGTTTTAAATATTTTTAGTAATAAAAATACTCTCCTCCTCATGAAAAACATGTTTCAAATATTCATTGTAAAAAAAATATTCTTATTCCTTATTTAATCATATATCACATATTTCATTTAAAAATAAAATCACCATTATTATATTATTATAATATAATAATAAATTATTTTATCGTAAAAGATAAAATATCAATTTTCCTTATCAGATAAATTCAATAATTAATTATTCACAAATAATATTACATAATCACAATAATGAAACCAGTTAGGTGACCAAAAAAATTTCCTCTCCTTAACCAAACCTCTCTTAGACAAAACTTTCTAGACATTGCCAATAATGTTATCTAATAATATTATTCAAATAATATGAATTATTGATTTGATAATGGAAAATATCATGTAGTGACAATTATTGAAACAACAATAATATAAAATATCAACGTAGCAATTATTGAATCAATAAAATAAAATATTGAACATTAATTACCGTAATAATTATCGAGTAAGTGCCTTCACGTAAGAATCAATAATCGTGCAATACCGTGTGCTATCGCGCAACAACGCCAGACATCGTGTTTTTAACCAATCGGGTATTTCAAACAAAGGTTAATTGTAATAACTACGTCGTTATTTATAAAAACTCATACTTGTCGTTTTCTTCATCCAATCGCTTTCCGTAATGGGGCCCACACAAGGCTTGGTCGTCGTACGAATATTCCCTGACAGCAAGAATATTCCACGACCAAACAAATATTCCCCAACAACAATGAATATTTTATAACCACTTGCTTATTTGAAATATTTGAGCATTTTACCCATAACTAACCATATTAATCAAATCAACCCTTACTATTTCAAAATAATAAATAGAAGAAAATAAATTTTATTTATAATAAGTTGGGGTCTTACAACCTCCCCTCCTTATGAAATTTCATCCTCGAAATTGACGTACGTACCTGGTATTTCAAAAAGGTGAGGATACCTCGCTTTCATTTCTGTTTCCAACTCCTAGGTCATTTCCTCAATAGCATGGTTTCTCCACAAAATCTTAACTTGTGGTATAACCTTGGTGCGTAGGACATGCTCTTTCCTATCCAAGATCTTAACAGGTACTTCCTCGTACGTTAAATCTTCGGCTATCTCGTCCGGTTCTAACTCAATAATGTGGTTCGGGTCCTTCACATATTTACGGCTAATGATATGAAAAAATATTGTGAACACGAGACATGCTTGAGGTAACGCGAGTCTATAGGCCACATTTCCTACTCGTCACAAGAATCAAATGGACCAATAAATCGTGGATTGAGCTTTCCTCTCTTCCCTAATCTTGTAACTCCCTTCCATGGAGCAATACGTAATAAATACATGATCCCCAATATTAAATTCCACGCCCTTTCGATGAAGATCCGCATAACTCTTTTCGTCGATCATGTGCCGCTTGTATACGCTTGTCGATCATTTGGATCTTCTCTGTAGTCATTCGTACCAACTCGTCCCAACAACATTGCTTCTCCCACCTCATCCCAACATACCGAGAGCGACACTTTCGCCCATACAATGCTTCAAATGGAGCCACACCTATACTTGTTTGATAACCGTTGTTGTAGGAATTCCACCAATGGTAAATACTTATCCTAACTCCTTTTGAAGTCTAAGACACAAAGTCTTAATAGATCTTCAAGAGTTTGAATAGTCCTCTCGATTGTCCGTCCATTTGAGGATGGTATGCCGAATCAATCAGAATCTGCGCTCATAGCTTTCTCAAGCTAACCCAAAATCTTGAAGTGAATCTTGGGTCACGATCCAAACTATGGATACCGCATGCCATGCAATCTCACAATCTCATTTACGACATACTAGCAAGACGCTCAAGGAATAAGTCTCCGTGATCGGCAAGAAATGAGCGACTTAGTTAATCTATCAACAATAACCCAAATCGCATCTATGCCTTGAGAAACCTTGGGAAGACCAGAACGAAATCCATAGTAATGTGTTCCCACTTCCATTTCGGAATCTCAAGTGGTTGCAATGGACCCTTTGGCACTTGATGCTCCGCCTTTACACGTTGACACGTTAAACACCTCGAGATAAACTTCGCGATCTCACTCTTCATATTGTTCCACCAAAATGTATGTCGAAGATCATGATACATTTTGGTACTTCTAGTATGGATTGCAAACGGTGTGTTGTGTGCCTCCATCATGATTCTATGCTTCAAGTCAGAATCATTAGGAACACAAAGTCTGGAGTGAACTCGAAGTATTCCATCTTCATCGATTCTTGCTTTTGGAATAACACCTTCTTGTACTTTCTTCTTCATACGCGTCAGCTCCGGGTTCGTAGCTTGAGCAGCTTTAACTTTATCGATTAAAATCGGTTCTACTCGTATGCTTGATATCATCATGTGGGTACTTGGAGCCTTTACCTCTATCTCCATCCTTTGCAAGTCATACAAAATGGGCCTTTGTGTTAATAACATTGCACTGCATTCTCAAGATATGATCTTCTACTCAATGCGCCGCCACCACGCTTTGCTTTTCCAGATGATATTGATAGTATGATCATAATCTTTCAACAAACCGAGCCAACGTTGTTTCGCATGTTGAGTTCTTTTTTGGTGAAGAAATATTTGAGGCTTTTATGATCCGTATAGATCTCCACTTTCTCCCCATACGTAGTGTCTCCAGATCTTCAACGCGAAATGATCACCGCTAACTCTAGATCATGAGTAGGATAATTCCTCTCATATTCTTTGAGTTGTCATGCGAGGCATAGGCTATGACTTTCCCATGTTGCATGAGAACACATCCTAACCTTTTGCCCAAGCATCATCAGAGATAACAAATCCATCCGAACCGATTTTATATTGTCGTAACAGTGTGCCGAAATGAGTCTCCTCTCGAGTTCTTGAAACTCTTCTCGCATTCCTCGCCCATACTGAATTTTGTATCTTTACGAGTCAATGAGTTAATCTGAGTAGCGATTCGAGAAAATCCTTCCACAAATCTCCGATAATAACCAACTAAGCCCGTAAAGCTACGTGACTTTCATGCCACCGACTTTTGCTTGTTCCCAACTTTGTATTGCTTCAATCTTCGCCGGGTCAACATACACTCCATGTTTTGACACCATGTGCCCAAGGAATGCTACTTCCTCAAGCCGTAACTCAGATTTCTTCAAATTTTGCATATAGGTTGTTATCACGAAGCCTTTGCAAGATTCAAATTTTCAAATGGCGCCATGATCTTCACTACTTTTGGAATAGATGAGAATGTCATCAATAAAGACAACAACGAATCGATCCAAATATTCCTTGAATACTCGGCTCATCATATCCATGAAAGCAAGCAGGAGCATTAGTCAATCCAAAAGACATGACTAAGAATTCATAATGCCCGCATCGAGTTCTCAAGGCGCTTTGAATATCCTCGTTTTAACCTTCACCGATGATATCCGTAATCGAAGATCGATTTTTGAAAGAATTGCGCTCCTCAGTAATCGGGTCAAACAGTCATCAATACGAGGTAGCGACACCTATTCTTGATGGTGACATGGTTCAATTCTCGATAGTCAATACAAAGTCGCATACTCCCGCCTTTTTCTTCTTTACAAATAAAATAGAGCACCCCAAGGAGATGTACTAGATTTAATGAAACCGATGTCCAACAACTCCTCAGAGTTGGACCTTTAACTCCTCAAGTTCAATAGGAGCCATTCGATATGGGGTTTTAGAAATGGGCTTTGTACCAGTTCAAGGTCAATAAAAAATTCAACTTCTCGCTCGGGGTAGACCGGAAGTTCTTCAGAAATACGCCGTGAAATTCTCTAACAATGTAAATATTATTCAAATCGACGTGTTTTTGTTCAAGTCCGTGACATGGGCTAAGAAAGCTTGACATCCGCTTTTTCAATAAACGAATAGCTTTATGGCTTGATATGATAAAGGATCGACTTTAGTGGTTTGGTTGTTTGAATTCGCATAACAAAGTTGGTTAGAATATGAAAACTAACAACCTTACGAAAACAATCAATTTTAGCATGATGAGTGGTTAACCAATCAATCCCTAAAATCACATCAAATGCAAGTATTTTCAACGAAATAAGATCGCAGTAATGTGATGGTTCCAACTTGAATCAAACAAGATTTATAAATAGTGAGATGTAATGAAAGTTTCTCCTAACTGAGTCTCAACAGATAAGTCAAGGTCTAATTTCTCCTGAGTCAAGTTTAAACGCTGAGCACAAGCAGAGAGATAAAAGAATGGGTAGAACCGTAGATTCAATAAGGTATAAACTTCGCAAGAGTTTATGATTAGCTTACCCGTGATCACCTCGCTTTGGGTTCCTCGTGACTTTGACCACCACGACAAACGCTTCTTCCAGAACCGCTGACTTTGACTTTTCCGACACAACCTTTTTGAGTCACCATCCCCACTGGACTTGGTTTCGCTTACAAGACAATCTCGAGCGATATGTCCTTCCTTTCCACAATTATAGCATACCTTGAACTGCTGTGGACAAGTTTAATGATATGTCCTCTTTCCACATTTATAGCATACGACCGGTGGTCGCTTCTCCTCCTTAGAACCAGCTTGTCATTGTGCCGACGCCTTCACATTGTCATTATTGAATCTCCTCTTTTAAATCTCCCCGACTCGCTTCTTCTATTTTCATGGCCACGATTACCACCAGAGTGGTTACCGCTTTGTCCGAATGTTTTCCTCCCTCACCGGTTTTCATTGTTCACGATCGCCGCCACCGGTAGATGACCTCGTCAGGGTCCCTCAATGAACGTATTTCATTATCTCGCCTAATAATTGAGCCCTGCTTACAACATCCAATATAAAAAAAATTTATGAGAGATAAGATATTGTCAATCTCTAAGTTTTAAACCTCTCGTAAACATCCTCGCTATTCGCTCCTCATTCTCTACCAAATGAGGTGCAAACTCGATAACTCGCGAACTTCACCTCGATCGGGACACCATCCATGTTGTTTTGTTCTAATCTAATAAACTCCACCTCCTTCATATGGCGAATACTTTCGTGAAAGTACTTGTCATTGAAAAGTTTCAAATGTTTCCCAAGACATGCCGAAAAGCGGCAGTCAAGTACGCTTTCACGACTCCCACCAAAGAGTCCGCCTTTCGCCACTTAACATAAAGGTGGCAAATGGAACCTTCTGTTCTCCGCATCCCAAGACATCGAATATCTTGGTAATTTGTTTAACCCACGCCTCTCGCTTTGATCGGATCCGACTTTCCAATAAATTCGTGTGGTCCCAACTTTTGAACCGCTTGTCAGGATCAAGCTGCTATCATTTCCACCCGTATTTTGTACACGAGTCTCCCTCGTTCTGGTTTTGCATGAACTCAAAAAGCTTCTAAACATCCCGCTGCTCATCATTTGTTCTAGAGTGTTGTTTACAGAGGAATATTGCCTTCCTATTGCACGCTTCCCGGTGTGGTGATTAAAGGTGTCTCCACGGCCTCATTAACTCCATCATTAATATTCTCACCGCCATTCTTAAATATCGCCACAAAACAAGGGTTAATTAAAGAAATTAACATGCCACATAATATCCTTATTATGACCGACCAACAAATAAGCTTAGTAGACACACTAGCAAGGATTTACTCGCCTCTCCCCTCCTAGTATTATTCCCCATCATCCGCCAGATAGACTCATATCCTTAAGCTCGATCATATCGATACCAATAACCGACGCCCCAAAATAGGTATACAAAGTCAACAATTCGAGTCACCAAATATATGGTACATGGTACGTAAACAACTACAACTTTATTAATACAATTGTCGTGCAAAATACGACAAACACATAAATCGTGAGTTTAAATACAAATATTGTCATCTAGATAATATCCACACTCAAATAAGTCCTCATTATAATTATTGATACACTATTTTACAAAATAGTGAGGACTACTAAAATAACTTCTAGAACCATCATTCCACACCCCTACTAGTACTCGCTACATTCTCGCCCCCAAGAAGAAAAATGGAACAAAAAGAAAAGGGTGAGCTCAACTAGCCCAAGAAAGAACATTATGACTAAGATAATATAAAACAAATTATCGTTAGTCTTCAACAGAAAAAATCTAATAGAATACAATAGACAACCAGCTTTTAAATCAATATTCGCAGCTGAAATAATAATTCATTAGAAGAGTTATGTAGAGAATAAAATCTACTATCTTCTATATATGAATTTAAAAGTCCATCGTCAATATTTTATCCTCAGAACATCAATCAATATATATAGCTGGAATCAAATATTCATCTTTGCACTACAGGCCAAAGATATTCATCAGTTGGTCATGTTCATCTAAACACCTGCTCATCTTTGCACTACGGGCCAAAGATATTCATCAGAAATCATTCATCTTTGCACTACAGGCCAAAAATATTCAGTAATATCATCATTTAGGACCGAGGATGATGAAAAATATTTTAAAGAAAACGAATCCAGTGAGACAAAAGAACAAATATTAGGATTCAGATTAAAGCTTTATCCAAGTTCAATAATACTCCATAATAACCAATTTTGAAGCGTAATTCAAAAATAAAGATCAAAACATGGATACAATCAAAGATAGTAACCATAATAGACATCTTGACAAAAAAAGAAAAAAATTTTTTTTCGATGAATAAGGTCAGATTCGTGAATAGTGTCGATACGTGAATAAGTACGTATACGTGATAGTAACTCCAACACAAAAAGTTCCAAATTTGATAAAAAGTTCGCACTAATATTTCTAAGATAATGATATTGAAAGAAATAATATCATTTACGAAGAAAATAACATCCCTTACCTCAAAAAGATAGTATTTCCGACTCGAATATCGATATAATGTCGAAAGAAACTTGCAATCAGATAACAACACTCAAAGTATCAAAATACTCACAAGAATATGCCGATATTATAGAGAGAGAAAACTTCATATTCGTGTGATTTTCAATTCTAACCTAAACACCCTATTTATAGAAAATGCTTAGAACACCAAAGTAAAAATTTAATAAAATATTAATATATATATATATAATATTTATACGCACCACTACTTTTTTACCAACCGATTTCAAAGACTTAACACATGCCCACAAATGAAAAAAAAACGTTTTTCTTTTAAAAATTATTTAAAACTTCAAAAATCAATTATTCCTAACTTCAATAATTCATAATAAATAGCCTTTTATCGTAAAAATTTGAATCTCATGTCCTTCTATAGGAAATTCAATTCTCTACAACTTTGCGTAAGAAAGTTTTTCAAATTCCAAATGTAAATCGACCAAATCCACATACTTATTTAATTTTACATGCTATAATCAAATTTCAATCAAGAAATGGGGTCCACAAACATGAAAAAATGTTTTAAATATTTTTAGTAACAAAAATACTCTTCCTCCTCATTTACTCATATATCACACATTCATTGTAAAAATATCACCATTATTATATTATTATAATATAATAATAAATTATTTTTTTATCGTAAAAGATAAAATATCAATTTTCAACAATTGTCACTTTTCTAAAAATTCCTCCATTTATATCCACATAAATAAATATTTTTCTTATCATATAAATCAATAATTAATTATTCACAAATAATATTACGTAATCACAATAATGACAACCGTGCCGCTCCTCGTGAAAGAGGGGCTTTCCAATAAAGATTTCTCCTTATCGGCGCCAAGCAATTAGTGACTAAACCTCTCCTTAGATGTAACTTTCTAGACATTGCCAATAATGTTATCTAATAATATTATTCAAATAATATGAATTATTGATTTGATAATGGAAAATAATGTGTAGTGATAATTATTGAAACAACAATAATATAAAATATCAACGTAGCAATTATTGAATCAATAAAATAAAATATTGAACAATAATTACTGTAATAATTATTAAGTAGTGCCTTCACGTAAGAATCAATAATTGGTGCAATACCGCAAAGCTATCGCGGCAACAACGCCAGACATCGTGTTTTTAACCAATCGGGTATTCCAACAAAGTTGTTAATTGTAATAACTACGCTCGTTATTTATAAAAACTCATACTTGTCGCTTTCTTCATCCAATCGCTTTTTCCATTATGGGGGCCACACAAGGTTGCAGCCCACCGCATTTAATATTCCCCGACAAAGAAGAATATTCCACGACCAAACGAATATTCCCCGATAACAATGAATATTTTATAACCACTTGCTTATTTGAAATATTTATGCATTTTACCCATAACTAACCATATTAATCAAATCAACCCTTACTATTTCAAAATAATAAATAGAGGAAATTAAATTTCATTTATAATAAGTTGGGGTCTTCTTTAAGTTGTTAGACGATGGTAGCGAACCGTTGTGGCATGGTTGCAAGAAGCACACTACATTGTCTGCAGTGGCGACATTACTTAACATCAAGGCTGATCACAACATGAGTCATGAGTGTTTTGAGTCACTCTTGAGAGCCATTAAGAGTATGTTGCCTGACAGTGAGAAATTACCTGGTAACTATTACTTTTGTAAAAAAATGGTGAAGAAGTTGGGCCTTAGATACCAAAAGATCGATGCATGTCCCAACGATTGCATGTTGTTTTATAAGGAAAATAAACATATGACAAGGTGCATGTTTTGCAGTCATGATCGGTTTAGTCCTAATCAACATCAGTGACCGTATGCGGTCGCTAATATTCTAAGCGGTCGCTGATAGCTACTTGGAAACCTGCGACCGCATCGGTCACTATTACCGGTTGCTAACACATGTGCCACGTCATCTCGACATAACCGACTCAGATGAGTCGAGTAGCGACGCAACCGGTCGATTCGCGTATCAGATCAAGCTAATAAGTTCATCGATGATGTCCACTCAACACCGGATTACTCATGATTAACATCGGTAATCGCGATTAGAATTCATTAATACTCATTTCGATCGTCTGCTGCGATTATATTGATAGGCCTTTTTGTTGTAGTGTATTTAGATTTAATTATAAATAAAAAGAGAAAGAAAGAAAATACTAAAAATAGAAATTTATCATTTTCGACTTCAGAAACAAAAATAATAAAAAAAAAAAGATGGCGCTAATATATTGATTTTTATTGTTAACAAACACATCAATCAATTATTCACATACTTATTCTCCGCCCGTTCTTTTTTATCTGTCATTATAGAAAGAAAATTTATTTCTTTTTATTGTCGTTTATAAATTCGAAGGAAAAATTAATAACTTCATTTTTTTATATTATCCTAAACATTAAAATAATACTAATTTTTTTATCTTTTATCTTTTAAACATGTTTTTAAAGAATAATATTATTATTTTATAGCTAATTTAATTAGACAAAATATTAATTATTTTCTTAAGTCGTGATTTTTTTCCTAAGCATTAATAAGAAACAAATTGAAAAAGTATTAATATACAAATCATACAATTATATTTGCGTATAATGTTACAAATGATATTTGGAATTGTTAATAATTCATTGTATGTAAGTAAACTCAGTAATTATAATCAGACTATATACTCATTTAATATTTATTTTTAATATCTATCTTCTTTAGTAACTAAAGCACTATTAACTATTGCTAATTTGTGATATCTATTTTTTTTAGTAACCAAAGCACTAATACTTTCAATTCGGTTAAATGAGTCGGGCTTAAGACTGTTCAAGCTCAGCCTATACAAAATTAATGAGATAGGTTTGAACCATTCGAGCTTATAATATGTTGTCCAAACTTAGCCTATGTGACCACGAGCTCCAAATTTATTTTTGGGTAAGCCCAAAAAAATTAAAATTAATAAATTAAAAATGAATAACAAAAAACTAATATAACTCATTATTAATAAAAAATATTAAAATCTTTGCAAGTCATGACATCAAAATATCACTGCCCTTAACTTTTTTTGAATTTTCAAAGTGGTCACAAGTTCTACAAGCGACCAGAAAAAATAGCCCAGATAACATGAATCCAATAAGAATATATAAAAACGACGACTTTTTTGTTTGAGTCACGATCCGCAGAATTAAACCGTGGACGGTAAAATATATGGTGTATATGCAAAAACGATTGTTTTTATAAACTAAATAATGTATATTGAAGTGCCTTATATACTGTTAGGTTTGAATATAGCGCGATCATGCGATCAAATCACATAAAAATAGCGGAAGCGAGATAAAACGGATTTTAAAATTTTTCATACAAACCATTACCATGATCATGCTTTGTGCTTAATTATCAATCTATACTAAGAAGAAGGAGAATCAAATTCATACCATTGCTAAACCGTGTTTCCTCAGGTACGAGTTCAACTCCCAGTCCTTCATGCTCTCCTTGAATTCACCGAGTTTGATTCCTTTCTTTGATCAACGTTAGTCACCCAAGCGTTAGGCCTCTAGAGGTGATCCACAAAGGAAGAACAAGTACTCAAAAAGATGGGTGTTTGACAAAACTCTAATTTTATCTTTATAGAATATACATGCTCTCCCAACTTTTGGAATTAAGTGTGTGTTTACCTAACCCATAATAAGGCTCATCTTATTTATAGATGTAAATAACCCTCCTAAACAATTTAGGAACATGGTTTTATTTTTAATAATTAAACTCTTTTAATTAATTAGGCTCCTAATCCAATTAGAAATATATGAAAGTACTTTTATTAATTAATTCTCAAACTTCTTTATAAATTAAACTAATAATAATAGTAGTAATAATAATAATAAAACTCCTATTATTAATTTATATTTAATATTTTCAAAATATTAAATAATAAATATTAAGCTATTTAATTTATTTTATCACAATAGATTAAATTAAATACACTTAAATTATTATAACGATCATGACATTTACTTCTTAAATATTTATTTTATGTTGTGACCCTTTAGGTTCTCCATATTAAACCTATTGTGAATAATTCAATTAGAACAATTTTAATCTTATTTAAATAAATAAATTAAAATATTTAATTTATTTAAATAAATAACATTCATTCTACAATAAGGGTAAGCCCCCTTAGAGATCAACAAATTTCCATATAATATAGATTTCAACATTAATCATAAACGAACATTTGAGTACATAGTTGTCATACAATTCAATACTTCCACCATATAATGTCCCAATTAAATATAAGACATGGAATTACTGTTAAATCTTATTTTATTTAATTATATGTATTTTGATTCCCAAATGCACAAACTCTAAATATTGCAAATTTGAAACTCCTTTGTAATTTCATTCTACCATGGCTAAGGTTTCCCGAGTTGTCATTTATCGAATCACATATGCCATTTTATCATTTTACTAGAAGTAGTAGATTCTTTATTGATTATTCATTATCTCTATGTATAAATTATTATACCCAAGCATACCCTTTGATATACCCTAAGAGTCTTAAGTAACATGTCAAAGTATAACTCATCATACACAAGATACTATGATAATCTCAAATCTAAGGATCATTTGTACTACTATCACTAGAGGAATTCCCATTAATAGGCAAGTAAAACTCTATTGGGTATTCCTTAGCGAGTCAAATTCAGTGAACTTATTTTCTAATAAGTACCTACATACTTGCTTTAGTTTCTCAACACAAATGATTATGAGATCAATCATCCTCTTCCTAATAGATCCGGATTCACTAATCCACTTTTTAGTAATTCAACGATGGGAAACTATTTTAGATTTAAGCCATCTAAGAATTTAGATCTCAGTAGCATGATCATCAACATGATTCTAAAAGTATTGTTTAAAACTATGGGTTTATCACGTATAATATAACAACACTATATAGATAAATTAAATGTCCTTAAATAAACAATTTTTTTATTAATAAATGAATAAGATCGTTACAAAGTATATATTTTATCATATCAAATATGATTGACTTGTGTGCATACTACTTTCATAAACAGAGTTACTTATAACTTATAAAATGTTTTGGGTAACAAAAATAAACTTATTAGAGTGATAAAATTATTGGTTGAAAAGAGTTGTAAAAGTGCATACAACTGATATGAGTAAAGACATTCCAGTTATTGAGACTTTTACCATCTTCAAGACCATTAATTATTATTTGGAAATAAAATATGGAGTATAAAAATTTACAAATAAATAAATATATAAATAAAATGCTACAATAGTAGAGTAACTCTACGATAGTAAAGTAACTCTACTATAGTAAAGGTTAAAGTCACTCTAAACTCTACGATCTAAGTAATGACTACGATCATTAAGTCATGACTCTACGATCTAAGTTAAGTTATTATGCAATAGTAGAGTGACTTCAGTATTTACTTTACGAAGTAGTATTCTACTCAACGATCTTAGAGTTCTCTTTGAGCACTTCTTTACTCTTCGATAGTAGAGTGACTTCGAAACCATATCACATCCTGATATGATGAAATAGGATGAATTGAGACATTATTTTTTAAATTCGTAATTATTTTGAATATATTAACCATTTCTTTCTTTTCAGATCGCCTCGAAGGGTAAAAATAAATATCTTGTTGTCTCTTAACAATTTATGATCTTTAGTGGGCCTCTTAGTAAGAGATGAAGTTCTAATAGTCTGTTAGAGAAAAAAGAATGAATAGATCTTATAGGATTCTTAAGAAATTCTTCGATTTCTTACGAAAGAAGATGATTAATCATCTTCTTTCCATGTTCCATGAATAGTCAGAACATTGAGGAATATCCAAAAAGACATTTCGGGGATCATTATGATTCTATCTTTGTTCGTTCTGTTTGAAAAAAAAGGAATATTCCTAAAGAATTAAATTTTCTTTTAGTTGTTGAATCTCTTTTTGATTGATCAATGTGTGATATTCTTAATCATCATTATTAATGGAATCTAAAGGATCTCTGGATTGATGAGAAGATCCTTTCAACTAGCTAGAATTTCTTTTTTTTCGATCCAGTTCCTCCTACCACTGTGAAAGCCAGTTATATTCAGGCATGCTACACTTTTTAGTTATTGGGAGAACCTAAGTACTCTTTTTCGGATTGAGAGATCTTTTTTCCTTTCAAAAGATACAAGAGTGAAACAATCAACCTATTGATATTGGAAGACCTAATAAATTCTTCCGTTGCATCATTTCTGGGTCCAATAAAATTCATAGGTATAGGAAAAAGCCCTATCAAATAGAGATTTTTTCTTTTAACCATATTTCG
Organism: Panax ginseng; assembly: GCA_020205605.1. Lineage (NCBI taxonomy): Eukaryota > Viridiplantae > Streptophyta > Magnoliopsida > Apiales > Araliaceae > Panax > Panax ginseng. Next base: position 130,414,587 of record CM035140.1, read on the forward strand.
ACTATTAATACGATATATAAAGACCGGTACTACAAAGAGTATTACATCCTTGATCGTGAAATATCGATTGTTTGTTGAACCCTGTGAATTGAGTGAAAATAAGAGTTTTCCTGACCGCTAGTAGTTACGTTACCGCTAAAAGGATTAGCGGGCAGGTTCATGCCCAAACCATTATATCTGCTATTGGACATCTTGGTGCTGGAATAGTGTCCATAACAAATGATTGCTATGGATTATTCCCCTTAATATAAATAGTCTATATATTTATATATTTTTGGCTTAAATATGTTTTACTACCCTAAAATATTGACCATATTCCACTTTGGATTTGGTGATCCAACATGATTAAACTATTAATATTTTTCACTTCCATTCAATTGGGCGGCCACGTCAGAAATTGATGACGTGACTTGAATACATGGCATATGAAAAGCTAATGTGTTAAAAAGACCCAAATTGTAATGAATTTAAATTATTTTATACGAAATTAAAAGGAGAAAAATATAATACAATATTATTGTTTAACTATAATAGCAAAAAAATATTTTTAAAATGAAATCATTAATAAAAGTGAGTCCTCAGCTAAAAGTCAAATTTTTAGGAAAGGTTTGCTTTGATGTATTAAGAGCCTTTGCAGACTTGCAGTGTCTTTATGTTCTTCTGAGGACCGAGGCAGTTCAATTTCATATTGCTATGAAGTGGGTTCAACTTCACCATTGTTATTAAATTTAGTGTTACATACTTACATACATCTGCTCAGCTGCTCTTCTAATTTCTATTATCCAAACTTTGTTAGTAGTACTGTCCAGGAATCTGTTACTGTCCAAACAAGAGTATTCTGAAAAGTTAATTATTCTTGTCTTGTTGGTTTAAACTCCGGGAATCACATCTCTCCTTTTGTAGTAATTATGGTTGTTTGATATTGTGTAGGTTATAATGGTGAAGCAGTGATGCGAGGCACCCATCAACGTGGAATCGAATGTCAAAATCCAATTCATATTGATGAAGAGGAGTTGAATGAAGGTGAAATTGAGCAACTTGATGCTTGTAAGACTAAATATAAAATTTGGGCTCATTATACAAGATTTAAGCAAAATGGTCAAATTAAAGCTAAATGCAAATATTGTGGAGCTATTTTAAGTCTTGATCCAAAAATAATGGGACTAGTGGTCTAAATGCTCACAATAGGAGATGTAAAATTTACCCCTAAATGTGGAGTTAAGAAATCAAGCAATCTTAAACTTTAAATCTGCAAGTGCTAATAATGATGATGAGACCATGGAAGGGAGTCAATAAATAATTGTCTTTGGAAGTTTGATATGGAACTAACTCGTCATTTGCTTTAGCATATATGATTCTAGTTGATGAACTTCCTTTTAAATTTGTCGAAAAATGAGGATTTCGACATTTTGTGTCCATCGCATGTCCTAGGTTCAATGTTCCTTCACGTCACACAATTACAAGAGATTGTTTTAAAATATATATGGATTTAGAAAAAGAAGTTAAAAGCTATTTTAACTCATCTTCTCAAAGATATGTATTATAACCCGACACATGGACATCAATGCATAGACTTAATTATATGGTTGTGACAACTCATTACATTGATGATAAATGGGGATTAAGAAAAAAAAATATTATAAACTTTGTTCCAATTTTGAGTCACAAGGGTGAAGCCATTGGAATGGCAATTGAGAATTGTTTGATAGAATGGGGGATCAAGAGAGTTTTTACTATAACTATTGATAATGCCAGTTCAAATGATGTTGCGATATCTTATTTAAAAAATCAATTGCAAGTATGGGGACATAGTGTTTGTGAGAATAAATTCATTCATGTTCGATGTGTTGCTCATATTTTAAACTTGGTCGTAGTTGATGGGTTGAAAGATGTTAATATTTACATGGCTCGTGTTCGGGCATTGATTAGGTGGGTAAGACAATCTCCATCTAGGATTAGAAAGTTCAAGGAGTGTGTTGACTTTGAAAAAATTGAAAATAAATCTTCATTAATCCTAGATGTTGCTACTAGATGGAACTCCACTTATTCAATGTTGAATGTGGCTCAACATTTTGAACGTGCTTTTAATAGGCTTGGGAGTAGGGATCCTTTGTTTAAACAAGAAATGATCTCAGGTGAAGGATGGCCAACGGTGGAGGATTGGGGTAATGTGAGAAGAATTGTTTTGTTTTTGAAACACTTCTATGAATTAACACTTAGAATCTCTGGCACATTGTATGTTACATCCAATGGATTTGTTCATGAGTTTGTGGAAGTTGATGGTCTTTTGAAAGAAATGGAAGATGATGATGATTATCAAATGAGAGAAATGGCTATGAGGATGAGATCAAAGTTAATGAAATATTGGGGGGATGTTGATAAAATGAACAAGTTGTTGTACATTGTCGTGGTTCTTGATCCAAGACACAAATTCACTTTCATTGAGTTTGTATTTAATCACATGTATGGAAAGAAAGTGATTTGGCAATCAAAATGATTAGAGGAGCTAAAGATGTATTATTTGAGTTGTTCAATTATTATAATCTCAATCATTTATCGTCCCAAGGTCATTCATCTCAAACTCCAAGCGGGAGTGGAAGCGTAACTCGAAGTGGTGGCTCATCATTAGTAGAAAGTATGTCAAGAAAAAAAAGAAAAATTGACAGCTTGTTTGAACAACATGTTGAGGATGTTCAAGGTGGGGGAGTTCAAACTGAGCTAGAAATGTATTTAAAGGATCGAGTTGAAAGAAAAGATGAAAATTTTAACCTTTTAGCTTGGTGGAGATCCAACACTCATAGATTTCCTGTTCTTTCATTAATGGCTAGAGATGTCTTAGCGATTCCCATTTCTACCGTGGCTTCCCAAATCCCAAGGCGTTTAGCACAGAGGACGATACTTGATTCCTTTAGGAGCTTTTTAACTCTAGGATGGTGCAAGGAATTATTTGTGCTCAAGATTGGCTTCACCGCAAAGAACGCGAACCAATTGATATCGAAGAAAAGTTAGAATCCCTTGAAGAAATTGAAAAAGGTACATCCCAGTAACACTATAACACTTTGTATTGTTTATTTATTTATTTGTAATGTAGTTTGAATTCTTCTTAATAAATTATAATTTGCTCACATTTGTCTTTTAAAAATTGCAGAATTTTTAGCAGGCGATTTAGATGCATCAATCTTGGATATGTAATATGGTTGATTTGTTCGAGAATGAGGACTTGATAGTTGAGAGAATTGTGCCTTGTGTCGTTGTTGTTATTTATTTGTTTTAATCTTGGATTAATTGGATATGTAATATGGTTGATTGGATTACTTGCTTTAGTGAGTAGTGGGTACTTTAGTTCTGTTATGTTCAAATGATAAAATGATGTTATGTTCTCATGTTCGGTTTATCGTGTTATGTTTTATCATATGGTTATGACTTATGAGGTTCTTGTTTTGTTTTGTTAAGTAATACAATGATGTTATGTTTTATCATATGTTCTGTTATGTTATGTTTTTTTAAGTAATACAATTATGTTTATCGGGTTATGTGTTGGCGATGGTGAATTATTGTTTTGTTGAATTCTTGTTTTGTTTTGGCGTTATGTGAATTCTTGTTTTGTTTTTGTTTTGCATTCTCGGTTATCGAGTTATGTTCGGTTCATGCGCTTTTGTCACATGAAATTCTTGTTCAGTTGTTCATGCAGTGTTTTCATGTTTTGCATTCTTGCAAAATTCAATTTTAAAATGCAGTGTTCATTCAGTTGTAAAATGCAGTGTTCAGTTGTAAAATGCAGTGTTCATTCAGTTGTATATATTCTTGTAAAATGTAGTGAGGTTGCTTGCCAATGCTTGGTGTTGGTGATCCAAGTGTTTTGTTGGTGTTGGTGATCCAAGTGATCCAAGTGATTCATTTATACTTATTATGAATCAAAGAAAGAAAAAATAACAGGAACTTTCATTTATACTTATTATGAACAACAGGAACTTGCATACAAGTGATCATTTGTTTCATCATTTGTGCCAGAGTGAAAAGAAAAATAAAAAAGGAAATTGATCATTTGTAAAAAGGAAAAATAAACAGGTGCCAAATCACTTGCAATTTGCAAAAACACTTTTTGATTGTGTTACACTAAAAAGTAAAAAAGGACTATCAACATGGCAGGGTTACCGATTAAAAAACAGAATGCAAAGCACAGTGAGTCTGCAATGACAACATTCAACAAGAATTATTTAAAACATGAATGCAATTATGCAAAAGCCAACATTCAACAAGAATGCAAAGCCAACATTGATTCAATTATTACACAAGTACACAACAATGTGAAAATCAAGTACAACTGCACAATCTGCATAAGATGATAAACCAACAAAAGTCGGTGACAATTGTGAATTGACAAACCAACATATCAACATTCAACAAGGATTATTTAAAACATGAGTTTAAAAAAATTATTTAATTATTATTATTTATTAATAATTACATATATTACCATGCATGAGGTATAACCGAAAACCGTACCGAAAAAACCGGTTTCGATTCTTAATTTTTCAGTAATTTCAGTTCGGTACCGGATCGGTTTTTTTGGTACCGGTTCGATTTTTTACCGATGAGCACCCCTACCCCTGATAGCTTACCCCGCCACCAGCTCCATCAAAATCACCCTGAAACATCCACCCAACGCCGCCTCTACATTAACACAAAAAATAATAAAAATATTTGAAAAGAGTTAATACACAAAATCCCCAAATTAAGCGATAATTATAATAGAAATGAAACACAATTTGATGCCCAAAATTGAAGATTACTTTTTTCTCCGAAACCTAACCCTAGATCCAAACACACAACACTAGATCCTCTCATCGATGCAAAAAATTTGACGCCACAATCAGTAACCATAAATCCAGAAGCATCATCGTCGCCATCATTATTATGGGAATCAACAGAAAATCCTAAACCTAACCATAGATCCAGCTCCAATTGTTTAACCCATTTCGGTATTAACTTCATTACACCGAAATCAGGTCCAAAATCGGATAAGATGGTGATTTTTTTAACACGTTGATGAAACATATCCATGACGACGTTGACCTGATTTTTGAGAGAATAGTTGTCCGCCAAATTGTCCAGCCATGGTGGCTTCATTGATGCAACGAAGTGTTGTTATGAGTGTATATGAGTCAAAGAAATTTAGATTTGAAGGTAATTTAGGGGTTTCGTTTTTAATGAAGTGTTGTTGGGGTCTACTTTTTTTTCTAGTGCAAGTCCTGTGGACTTATTGTGGCAGTAGATGACTGTATAGAGAGGGAGAGGAAAGTGGTTTTTAGATTGAAGATGGTGGTATGCGGATAGAGGTGATCTGATTTTTTGTTATCTAGTTTTTTTATACTAATAATTTTTTTTACTATTTTGTTTGCAAATTTAGGTGCATGGGAATAATAGTGAATAATAGTGATAGTAAAAGAAAGGTAGCAGACTTCTCTTTTTCTTTCTCTCTAAAATTTTCTCTCTCTAGAGTTCAGTGAATTCGTAAGAAAATAATGAAGGAATGAGCTTCTATTTATAGAAAAATGGAATGCATAGTAACTAACTCATGAACGGTCCATATGAATTTACTTTAATCTGTCGGTTCATATTTAAAGCAAAATCTTTTAAATAAAATATAATATATATATATATTATATATATTCAATATATATAACATGCCAAAAAAAAAAACAAAGAACACGCTTCCTTGATCAATTATTTTCCTTCTTCCACCAAATTGTCAACAAGGCTATACATCTATATATATATAATAATAATAATTGAACTCTTGCCCACGTGAATAACAACTTTTCTCCCCCACCCACTTGACCACATGACAACTACATATATATATAAATACATAGCTTATAAATATATATATATATATATATATATATATATATATATATAACTCTATTATATATATATATAAGTAATAAAATAAAATTGTGATGACTTCTCACGTAAGCATTAATAATTAATACCGTGTGCTACTATGCAACCACACGTATTACTGTACTTTTACTACCGAGTAGTTCAACAGTATCAATGGTAAAACTTCCGCCGTTATTTCAATAAAATATTTTTGTCGTTTTCTCAATCCGAATGAATAATTCCTTATTAGGTCCACTAATGATTGTGCCGTTGTACTAATATTCCCCGTTAAAACGAATATTCCCCACCAATCGAATATTATATAACAACTTGCGTAACTTTGCAAAATTTATAAATATTACCCACAACTATTATATCAATTTCACTCCATAATATTCAAAAATAATATTTATAGAAAATTCATCTTTATTCAAAAAGTTGGGGTTTTACAATCTCCCTTCTTATGAAATTTCGCCCTCGAAATTAGAATACGTTACTGGTATGTCAAGAGGTAAGGATACCTTGATTTCATTTGATTCTAACTCCCAAGTCATTTCCTCAACATTGTGGTTTCTCCACAAAACTTTGACTTGAGGTATAACCTTGGTGCGTAGAATATGTTCCTTCTTATCCAAGATTTGAACAAGAACCTCTTCATACGTCAAATCTTCCGCTATTTCGTCCGGCCCAACTCAATAATGTGGTTCGGGTCTTCCACATATTTACGTAACATGGATATGTGAAAAGCGTTATGAACACGAGACATACTTGGCGGTAAAGCGAGTCTATAGGCCACGCTTTCTACTCGATCAAGGATTAAAATGGGCCAATGAATCGAGGATTGAGCTTTCTCTCTTTCCAAATCTCGTAACTCCTTTCCATGGAGCAATACGTATAACACATTATCTCCTATATCGAATTCCACGTCCTTTCGATGAAGATCAAGATAACTCTTTTGTCGATCTTATGAGGTTTTTATCGTTCTTGATCGTTTGAATCTTTTCCTTAGTCATACATGTACCAACTCCGGTCCCAATAACGTTGCTTCACCCACCTCATCCCAACATATCTTTGAGAAGCGACATTTTCTTCCATACAACGCTTGAATGGAGCCATGCCAATACTTGCTTGATAACCTGTTGTTGTAGGAAAACTCCACCAATGATAAGAACTTGTCCCAACTTCCCTTGAAATCAAGGACACGAGTCTTAATAGATCTTCAAGAGTTTGAATAGTCCTCTCCGATTTGTCTCGTCCGTCTGAGAGGATGATATCTGCCGAAATAAATCGTAAATCAGTGCCCGATAGCTTTTTGCAAACTAACCCAAAATCGCGAAGTGAATCTTGGGTCTCGATCAGAAACTATGGATACTGGCATACCATGAAATCTTACAACCTCGTTTATGTACATACGAGCAAGACGTTCAAGTGTATAAGTTTCTCGTATCGGTAAGAAATGAGCAGACTTTGTCAATCTATCAACAATGACCCAAATCATATCTATGCCTTGAGAAACTTTGGGAAGACCAGTAACGAAATCCATGGTAATGTGCTCCCACTTCCATTCTGGAATTTCAAGTGGTTGCAATGGACCTTTTGGTACTTGATTCTCCGCCTTGACTCACGTTGACATCGTTAGACGCGCTTTGAGATAAACAAATACATCTCTCTCTTCATATTGCCCCACCAAAATGTATGTCGAAGATCATGATACATTTTGGTACTCCCATGATGGATTGCAAATGGTGTGTTGTGAGCCTCCATCATGATTTTATACTTTAAATCAGTGTCGTTAGGAACACAAAGTCTGGAGTTGACTCGAAGTATTCCTTCTTCATCGATTCTTGCTTCTAGAATAACGCCCTCTTGAACCTTTTTCTTCACATTCATCAGCTCTGAGTATGTAGCTTGAGCGGCTTTAACTTTATCGATTAAAGTTGATTCTAATCGTATATTCGTTATCTTCACGTAGGTTCGTATATTCGCACTTGTAACCGCATACGATCTTCTACTCAACGCGTCAGCTACAACGTTCGCACTTTCACGATGATATTGAGTGGTACGATCGTAATATTCAACAGCTCGAGCCAACGTCTTTGGCGCATTATACGTTCGTTTTGGTTGAAGAATTATTTGAGGGTTTAAGAAATGGGTTTTGTACTGGGGTCAATACAAAATTCTATTTCACGCTCTAGGGTAAGAAGTCTTCAAGAATACATCAGGAAATTTATTAACAATAGAAATATCATTCAAAACTATGACTCTCATCCAAGACTTGGATAACATGTCACATTGATACCTATCAACTTGCCATCGTCATTCACACGACGTTGCCTACGTAAAGTCCGGCTTCTGCATTCCACACAAGAAAGTCAACAACGAAAGGATCGGGGCTCTTTATTTATGGCTTGATATGACAATGATTGACTTTAGTGGTTTGGTTGCTTGAATTCGCATAACAGGTTGGTTAGGAATATGAAAGCTAACAAACTTACGAAAAGCATGATGAGTAGTTAACCAATCGTTTCAAAAAATCACATCAAAGGAAAGTATTTTCAAAGAGATAAGATCAACAGGTAACGTGAAAGTGTCGATTTGAATCAAACAAGATTTATAAATAGTGAAGTTAACGAAGGTTCCTCCTAACAGAGTTTCAACAGATAAGTCAAAGTTAAATTTTTTTTTTAAGAGCTAAGTTTAAACGTTGAACACAACTAGGTGAGATACAAGAGTGGGTAGAACCAGTATCGAATAAGGTACAAACTTCGCAAGGGTTTATGATTAGCTTACCCGCGATAACTTCATTTGGGTTCCTCACTTGTTGGGAAGTCATGACAACCGCTCTCCCTTGAACTACCCGGCTTTGACTTGTATGGGGTAGCATTTGGTGTCATCACTATCGTTGGAATTGACTTTAATATAGGGCATATTCCACCTCAACTCGCTTTCATCGTACTCTCGATTCATGATCCAATCATCAATCCTCGATCTATATCGAGTTCGGATTAACCGCCTGTATAAGGTAATTCAAAACTCGATGTTGGGTTCTCCCAATTCTTTGTCCAAAAAGAGAAATGTATATCATCTATTTTAGCCTTTTTGGATCGGACGTCTCTTTCTACAATATCAACACGTCGTGCGGCTTTTACCCACGCATCCTTCATTCTCACTCATTCAGTTGTTTCTTCTTTCAGCTGATCCTTGATATTTGAATTCTCATATTCCAACTTTAATATCTTACACTGTGCCAAAGCGTGATTTTGTTTGAGCATCACATATCGGGTAACACAATTTTGAATCGTTACATCTCTTTGCTCCACGACCGCCTGCCGTTCTTCAGCCTGCTCTTCTAACTCATGATCAAAATTTTGTAATTCTAAGTTTTGATCATAAACTTCTTCTAACCAATTCTCCTCAGGTTCCTCTTCTTCTTCCTCTTCTTCCTCACTCTCAGCTGCTACCTCTGCCACTAGCTCGGGTGCAACTATTAGTTCTTCACTTACCACGTAGATATCTCTAATTTCTTCTTCGCCTGATATTACATTATCCTGGTTGGTGATTAGAGGTGCCACGGTCTCATTCACTCCGTTGTTGACATTTTCAGCTGCCATTTTCAAATACTGCCACAAAAAAAATGTTAATTAACATGTCATATATTATCAATATACTCTGACCAACCAATTAAATAACAAATAAACTTAGGTAGGTCATACTAGTGAAAGAATTCCCCGTCTCTCCCCTCCTAGTTCTTGTCTCACACCTTAGCCAGGGATCATATCCATAAGCTCTGATACCAACTGTGACGCCCCCAAAATTAGGTATACATCACCCATCTTGGGTCGCCAGATACATGGTACAGAATTCAAATACAACTTACTAATACAATTGTCGTGTACAATACGACAAAACATAAACTGTGAGTTTGAATACAAATATTATCTACTAGAGATTATATAAACTCAAAAGGAGTCCTCATTACAATTATTATCACACTATTTCATAGAATAGTGAGGACTACTAATGCTATCCTCTGGACCATCACTCCATTCCCCGACTCGTCCCAGCTATATTCTCATTTCCTGAAGAGAACAGTGAAAGAAAGGGTGAGCTCAACTATCCCAGTAAGAAATATTATGACTAAGAAAATGTAGAATAAATTATCATTAGTCTTCAACAATGTTAAACTGATAAAATATAATAGACATCAAGTTTAACTGCAGCGGAACAAGCAATCCATTAAAAGAGTCAAGTAGAAAATAAAATCTACTATCTTTTATGATTAAAAAGGTTTTTCATCATCATTATCGCCGAGACTCAACAATAAATATTCCACATCATCGAATCACCACCCCGCACTACTGGCCAAGGATATTCTTTAGTATCACGACAACAATTATCCATACACTACGGGCCAAGAATATTTGTGTATTCATTAATGGTCATGATCATGCCAACAATCGTCCATCAATGCACTACTACGCCAATGAGGACTTTTACCACATCATTTGTAACATTACGGTCATGATTACACCGAATAATCTCTCGTCATAATCATACCAAGTCCATCTACGCACTACAGTGCCATGTGATGACTTTCAACATAATATAAACATGAGGATGATGACAATGATATAAGAATTCAATAAAACAAGTTCAAGAATTAATTTGTCCAAGAACTACTAATGTCCAAATTGTCAACATGATACTGCTTTGTAGAGTAAAATTCAAGAATGATCAAAAGAATATTTCCATAAAAAGATACTGCAAGGATATTCTACTAATTTCATGGAGTATAGAAGTCAAAACTTTAACCAACCGAGTATAATAAACAATGGAATAACAAAAGAAATCACCATGCATGCGGTACCAGCATGACAAAGTTATTCCAATGTAATACTAAATAACGGAACTGTGTCAAAGCGAAATTACGCACCGACGTGATGTTCCAAATGTAATAATAAAGAATGGAATAACAATGAAATCACCATGCATGCGGTACTTGATGACAGACAAAGTTATTCCAATGTAATACTAAAAGGATTTGGAATCGGTCCGGCGTAAAACGCGAGCATGTGATATTCCAATGTAATAATAATAAAGATTTTAACCGTGTCCTGCGTAGAAAACGCATGCATGTGATATATTCCAACAAAATAGTAAAGACGGAATAATAGAAGAATGTCACTAAGTGTAGGGTAGACCGCGTATACAGGTTATTCCAACAGAATAATAAGTAATGGAATAACAACAGTTCTCTTCATGAATAAGAAAGAGTAACACCCCTTACCGTAAAAGAAACTGGATATAGTAAAAGAAAGGCAGCAGACTTCTCTTTTTCTTTCTCTCTAAAATTTTATCTCTCTAGAGTTCAGTGAATTCGTAAGAAAATAATAAAGGAATGAGCTTCTATTTATAGAAAAATAGAATGCATAGTAACTAACTCATGAACGGTCCAGATTAATTTACTTTAATCTGTCGGTCCATATTTAAAGCAAAATCTTTTAAATAAAATATAATATATATATATATATATATTATATATATTCAATATATATAACATGCCAAAAAAAACCACAGAACACGCTTCCTTGATCAATTATTTTTCTTCTTTCACCAAATTGTCAACAAGGCTATACATCTATATATATATATATATATAATAATAATAATTGAACTCTTCCCCACGTGAATAACAACTTTTCTCCCCCACCCACTTGACCACATGACAACTACATATATATATAAATGCATACCTTATATATATAAGTAATAAAATAAAACTGTGATGACTTCTCACGTAAGTATTAATAATTAATACCGTGTGCTACTATTCAACCACACGTATTACTGTACTTTTACTACCGAGTAGTTCAACAGTATCAACGGTAAAACTTCTGTCGTTATTTCAATAAAATATTTTTGTCGTTTTCTCAATCCGATAATAATTCCGTTGTGGGGTCCACCAATGATTGTGCCGTTGTACTAATATTCCCTGTTAAAACGAATATTCCCCGACCAATCGAATATTATATAACAACTTGCATACTTTGCAAAATTTATAAATATTACCCACAACAATTATATCAATTTCACTCCATAATATTCAAAAATAATATTTATAGAAAATTCATCTTTATTCAAAAAGTTGGGGTTTTACAACTTAGCAGATCACACGTTGCACTGGATGAATATATATTGCTCAAAAATATCAGTGTATTGCAAAGTATAAATTTGTGAGTTATATATCTTCTAAATATGCAAACACTGATTTATATAGCCAATAATATTTATTTTACCGTTAATATATATATTCCAGTTTAATTCAAACGGCAATATTCACAACAGTAAAGTTTAGAAACGAAGTCCACAAAATCTGGCTTGGTTACAACATCTCCAACGGTAAAGCTTGGCAAGCCAATAACGTTAATATTCATCCAGACTCAATCTTTGTTAGCATGCAGTTTGAATAAATCAACAATACCTTTTAAGAGATAACTCTTCATATAACAGTTTGACTTTATCTCTCAACACAAAAGGTGACGTGAAACAACTAAAAGCAGAATGACATCATACTCTTATCACACCTTTAGATTACCAATAAACAAATACACCTTGAAAATCGCAAATATCCAATCTCAATAAAATAGTTGCCATCCTTTAGTTATTTCAAGGAAATCATGATTACGTGCATACTTATCACAATTAATGTTTATCCATCTTTTTAGCAAACAGACCCACTAATATACATATCCACGTGTAGTCCAAGTGAGTATATCAAAAACAAATTTATAATATGCATACTAAACATATGTATTACTCCTTAAAAATAGTACACTCTATATTCATAGTTAGCATGCACAATTACTCCACATATCTGTTCATGCAACAATAAATATCCATGAGAGACATTACTCAATTATATAATATGACCGGATATTTAAATGCATAAAATTTTTAATCCATTATTCATTTAAGACATAAAATAATAATGTAATAAAATGTCCTAGAGCCTTTAAATGAAAAATCAATTATTATGCAATTAATCTTACATTTGTTTTCCTAGAAAAGAAAAATTCCTTCAAAGTCTTGAATATCCAATCAAAGCTCTTTATCACCAAAATACCTGAAATACCATAAAACAATTTAGTACATGAACATTTCATCATCAAAACATAAGGCTAGAATATGACTAAGTCAACATTCTCCCCCTTTTTGATGATGACAACCCAAAATTGTTTTAACTCTCATAAGTTCCCCCTGAATATATGCATAACAAAATAAGCTCCCCATAAATACATGCAATAATATCATTTCTCTCCCCCTTTGTCATCAAACAAAAAGTAGAGCAAGTCATTCTTCGAGATCTACCACAATCGTATACCGAAAGCGACCCTTTCAGTGAAATAAGGATTTGTGATTGCACGATGAACCTTCTCAGCCACACTCAGATCAACAGCAAAATGAGGTCTTGGAATGAAAGTTCCAGTAGGTAAGGGCATGTCAAGGAATTCACCAATGTATTGAAGAAGCGGTTCTGAATGAACCCATTCTCGATGATGAGAATGTTTACACGAAATATAAGGAAGTGAAACTTCCGGTTTGGAAGACGGAGTCTGTCGTCGCCGTGAGGGTCCGGTAGACTTAGGCAATAATGGACTGAAAGTGGATGCTTCAGATGCCGAAGAGTCCAAATACTCTTCCTCGGATGACACAACCCTCTGCATTTTCTTTTTCTGTCTAGATGGTCTGGCAGTAGAGTGAGATGGAACCGTCGTCTGGTCATCGTCAAATTCGATAAGTGATCGCTTGTTCGTACGGGTTCTCATGGTGATTGAAGATGTTAGATGAGAAGAACAAATGAGGCGTAAGATGAGAGAGTAATAATCAGAGGATAGAAAGAGAATGGAAAGATACAAAATATATAAAAGTGAATGCATGTATGTATCTTGATATCTTTTAAATCCATACGTCTCCCAAGACCTTACGTTTCCCAAGAAACACAGCTAACTCGTCTTTTCAATTTTCAAAAAACCATAATGATAGGCATGTACGCATACGTCTCCCAATAAACTAGGCAGCCGTCCGGTCTTTTCGATTTCCAAAGCTAATTATGATATACACCTTGATTCTCGCGTCCATTAAGTGACCACCCGAAAATATAATGATCCTACTTATTAACAATTAATACGATAGACATGAAATACTAGGATAATATAAAAAAAATCATGCAGTACACATTCCAAGTTCTCTACGTAACATACAAAATCTATCTTCACTCAAAGGTTTAGTAAAAATATCTGCAATTTGATTTTCAGTTGGAATAAAAATCAATTTAATTAAACCTTTTGACACATTGTCTCTTAAAAAATGATGCCTTACTTCTATATGCTTTGTACGTGAATGTAACACAGGATTTTTAGATATATCTATAGCACTTGAATTATCACAATAAATAGGCACGCAATCACATAATATATCAAAATCACATAGAGTTTGTCGCATCCATAATATCTGAGAACAGCAACTTCCTGCAGCTATGTATTCACCCTCAGTAGTTGAAAGAGCAACTGAAGTTTTCTTTTTACTATGCCACGATACGAGACTTTGTCCCAAGAAAGTACAAGCACCACTCGTACTTTTTCTATCAATTTGACACCCTGCATAGTCAGCATCTGAATAGCCAATTAGTTCAAAATGATTGGAAATTGGATAAAACAACCCTAAATTTATTGTACCACTTAAATATTTCAATATCCTTTTAACAGCATTTAAGTGTGATTCTTTTGGTTTAGCTTGAAACCTTGCACATAGACAAATACTATACATTATATCGGGTTTAGAAGCAGTTAAATATAGTAAACATCCAATCATACCTCGATATTTTGTTATATCTACATCAATACCTTTCTCGTCAGTGGTGAGTTTTATTGATGTGCTCATTGGTGTACCTTTCGAGTTAGATCCTTCAAAGCCAAATCTCTTGAGTAATTCTTTTGTGTATTTGGTTTGATGGATGTAAATTCCGTCCTTCGTTTGCTTGATTTGAAGTCCCAAAAAGTAGTTGAGTTCACCCATTAAGCTCATATCAAATTCTTTATGCATGCACTTGGAAAACCACTCACAAAGGAGATCATTAGTAGCACCAAATATTATATTATCTACATATATTTGAACAATAATAATATCGACATTTTTATGCTTAATAAATAATGTAGAATCTATCTTACCTCTAACAAACCCATTTGATAAGAGATACTTACTCAATCATTCGTACCAAGCTCTTGGAGCTTGTTCCAAGCCATAAAGAGCTTTCTTTAGCTTGTACACATGATTAGGATACTTTTCGTGTTCGACTCCAGGAGGTTGCTTTACATATACCTCTTCATTAATGTATCCACTGAGGAAGGCACTCTTTACGTCCATTTGATGAAGCTTAAATTTTTTGTAGCAAGCAAATGCTAACAGAATTCTAATTGATTCCAGCCTTGCTACTGGTGCATAAGTTTCATTATAGTCAATCCCTTCCTGTTGATTGTATCCTTGAGCTACCAATCTAGCTTTGTTACGAATGATTGTTCCGTGCTCATCAAGTTTGTTCTTGAAAACCTATTTTGTACCAATGATGGAAGCATCTTTTAGAGGAGGCATGAGTTCCCATACTTGGCATCTCTCAAATTGTTGAAGTTCTTCTTGCATTGCCAATAACCAATTTTTATCGAGAACCTCATCCTTTGCATTCTTTGGCTCAACCTGTGATAAAAATGCAGAGAATGCACAATGATTTTGTAAACCTCTTCGTGTGGTTACACCTTTGTTGATATCTCCAATGATATTCTCTGGAGGATAATTCTTCATATATCTAGCTGTTTTTGGCATTTGTATATCATGTAAAACTTCCTCTTGATCATAAGACTCATTTTCAGCATCCTGCAGATCTTCAGGTTCACGTTCATGCTGGTCATTCATTTTAGGTTGCTGAATTTGTTCATTTGGTCTCCTGATTTGTTCATTTCGATTTGCTGAAATGTTGACTATCTCCAAATTACCTGCATCATCTTCACTTTCTTTTGGAAGATCATTGTTAGTCTCATTGAAAGTAATATGAACAGATTCTTCTACACATGACTTTTTAATATTGAAGATGCGATAAGCCTTACTATTTTGAGAATAGCCAATAAATATTCCTTCATATGACTTAGCATCAAATTTTCCCAGATTGTCACTTGTATTTAGAATGAAGCATTTAGAACCAAATATTTTGAAATAACTTATGTTGGGAATTTTATTATTTAAAAGCTCATATGGTGTTTTCAAAATAATAGGACGAATGAGTACTCTATTTAAAACATAACAGGATGTACTTACAGCCTCGGCCCAAAATTTCTTTGGAAGCTTACTTTCTTGTAATAAAGTTCTAGCTGTCTCTTGTAGAGTCCTATTCTTCCTTTCCACCACCTCGTTTTGTTGAGGAGTCATTGGTGCTGAGAATTCATGGTTAATACCTCTTTGATCACAAAAGGTTATAAAATCTTTTTGAAACTCAATGCCATGGTCACTTTAACCAATTGAGTATAGAAGTCAAAACTTTAACCAATTGAGTATAATAAAGAATGGAATAACAAAAGAAATCACCATGCATGCGTACTTAGATGCATAAAGTTATTCCAATGTATAATAATAATTGAACCAGTCGCATAAAATTTGCAAACTGCCGGGATGTTCCAACGTGAAAAATAAAAGACGAAACCGGTAAAACACACGCATGTGGATGTTCCAATGTAATAATAATAAAGATTTTAACCAGTCCAAAGGTAAAACACACACAATGTGATGTTCCAAATAATAATAATAAAGACTTTAACCAGTCCAATATAAAACACACAGATGTGATGTTCCAATGTATAATAGAAGAATGTCACCAAGTATAGGGTAAAATCACATGTATACAAAAGGTTATTCCAATGTAATAATAAGCAATGGAATAACAACAGCTTCTCTTCATGAATAAGAAAGAATAACACCCCTTACTTTAGTAGGAGATTGAATATCGCAAAGAGTGTAATAATGTGAATACTCTTCTTCTTTCTCTCTTATTCTCTCTATACTTTCTCTCTATAGCTTGAATGAATTAAGTGAAAAATAATGAAGCACTAGGCCTCTATTTATAGAAGATTTCTAGCTTAGCACTTGCCATGTGAAAAGGCGAGTGGCTTGACGACTGGTGATGTGAAAAGAAAAGTGGTTTGACACCTGTAATGTGAAACGACAATTGGTTCGACACCTGTAATGTGAAACGACAAGTGGTTCGACGCCTGTAATATGAAACGGCAAGTGGTTTGACGTCTGGTAAAGGTAATTACTATTGACGAAGGTAATTACTATTCACGAAGGCAATTACTATCGACGAAGGTAATTACTATCGACGAAGATAATTACTATCGATTTAAGGTAATTACTATTGACGAAGGTAATTACTATTGATGAAAGAGACTCTTAGATGATGACATATGGGCCCCCATAAAATAACCAAACTTACCACAAACGCCTCATAATGGACTCTTTATATACATCAAGGATTGAATAAATATTACCACAAATCATTTTATTTTTAATCAACACATATTTAATCTTTCAACAATTATTAATCATTTATAAGTTGTCGTCTCAATTATTGATTTAATAATATAACATATTATACAGATGATATCGTGACAATAATTAAATCAATAATATAAGAGATATGATGCAACAATTCATCAGAGTAATAATTGAGTTTAAATGAGTGACTTCTCACGTAAGCATCAATAATCAATACCGCAGTGCTACTATGCAACCACGCCAGATTCGCACTTTTTTACTACCGGGTAGTTCAATGGGGCTTTTAACGGTAACACCTCATTAGTTATTTTTATAGAAAGATAATAATTTTGTCGCTTTCTAACTACGACAATACTTCCGCTAGGGGTCCACCAATGATATAGCCGCCGTATTTAATATTCTCTCGACAAAAGAATATTCCCCGACCAAACGAATATTTTATAACAACTTGCTTACTTTGCAAAATTTATAAATATTACCCACAACTATTATATCAATTTTACTCCATAATATTCAAAAATAATATTTATAGAAAATTCATCTTTATTTATAAAAGTTGGGGTCTTACAACCTCCCCTTCTTATGAAATTTCTCCCTCGAAATTAGGGTACGTACATGGTATGTCGAAGAGGTAAGGATTCTTTGATTTCATTTCAGATTCTAACTCCCAAGTCATTTCCTCAAACATCGTGGTTTCTTCACAAAACTTTGACTTGAGGTATAACCTTGGAGCGTATAATATGTTCCTTCTTATCCAAGATTTGAACAGGAACCTCTTCATACGTCAAATCTTCCGCTATTTCGTCCGGTTCTAACTCAATAATGTGGTTTGGGTCTTTCACATATTTACATTACATGGATATGTGAAAAATGTTATGAACACGAGAAATACTTGGCGGTAAAGCGAGTTTATAGGCCACAGTTCCTACTCGATCGAGGATTAAAAATGGGCCGATGAATCGAGGATTGAGTTTTTCTCTCTTTCCAAATCTTGTAACTCCTTTTCATTGAGCAACACGTAACAACACATGATCTCCTATATCGAATTCCACGTCCTTTCGATGAAGATCAGCATAACTCTTTTGTCAATTTTGTGAGATTTTTATACGTTTGAGTACTACCACTTGGGTTAACTACTAAACACATATATCTAACATCCCTTTTTGACGGATCACAAAAAGAAGTCAAAGATTTAAAACGGTGAAATTTCAAAGTACTAGGAAATTTTGGATTCAAAACTAGAAAATAAATTTTCTTTATTCTTTTAATTCACCCAAATCAACATCAAAAATGAGTAAATCCATACATAAATCCATAGAAAACACATAGCTCTTAAGGGTTTGAACATCCAAATCAAAACCCCCTTTTCATCAATTTCATAAAATAAATAAAGGAAGAAATTTATACCTTTCATCAAAATCTCTTTTCTTCTTCTTCCATGGAGATTTTCTTCTCCATCTTCTTCACTCATGGAGGTCGCCATCCTCTCCTCCCTTTCTCTCTCGGTTTTCTCCTTTCTTCTTTTTCTCTTCTCTCTTTCCGATCTCTTCTCTTCTTTTTTTTTTTTTTCTTTTTCTTCTTTCTTTCTTTCTTTTTTCTTTCCTTATCTTCTCTTCTTCTTTATTAAAGATCCTACATATGGCCATATTACCCACATGTTGGCTTAATCTAATTGCTTTCTTATCAAATGACCAAAAGTCCTTCCAAATTGGGCCAACACTTGGACATTTAATTAATTTCATTGGACTTGTTATTTTATTTTGCTTACTAACAAAATAACATTATCCTTCCTCTACAAATTAAATTGGGCCATTATAATACTTGTCACATACATAATATGTTGGGCTAGATTAAATAATTTAATCATCCTTAATCATTTATCTACAAGTCCCATGCTTAATTAATTAATTGGGCTTGTTTCAATAATATAACCTCCTTAGCCCATTAAATCCACTTCTCTTGGACTCTATTCAAAATAATTGGGCTATAACCTTATTATAGTCCATTATTTTTAATTCTATTTCATTCTACCCTTATCTTTAAATTAGGGTTTACATCTCTCACTCTAGAAAATAAATTCCTTACTCATGCCCTTTTAATTTCATAAACCAAATTATATTTGGTTATAAAATTAATTATTAGAGATATATAAAATAAATCTCTTAATGTCAATATATACATTTATATACTAATATTCTCCCATATTATAACCTCTCGTGTTATTTAATCACCACACCTAATATATATATTAGGTTACATAACTTAATTCTTACTTCACCCTTATATACAAAATAAATGTATTCACATTATATAATGTATATTTATTTATTCATATCCATAATTCACATAATCATAACATATTTCACTTCACTTAACACTAATTTTGACTTTTCTCCATAAAAGTCAACTATTGACTTTGACCAAAAGTCAACCTTTACACATTTTGTGTTTCTTCATCCATTCTCGACTAAATTGACGCTTACGCAACCGAGCAGCGATCCATGCTTCAAAATTCTATCTCTAACTCAAATTTTGAGTTTTAAATTACCCCCTTCTCATTGCTAATCGTATTATCTAACGACTTTATACTTATTCAAATTCTTATTTGCGATCCATATTAACACTCAAACTATGTTAATTACTAACATAGTTTTATCTTGATCATTATATCATTAACTTAATTCATCATTCCTCTTGCTAAAATATATATAGCACCTTACTAAGTATATATATTTCTATACATATACTCATCTTCGCTTTAACCTCATAAGATCTCTTCATGTGAAATCTTATCTCCAATAATAAAATTTCCATATGTATTTATATAACATTTTTTTTTAGACTATTCCGTTCACATCAATTTAAAGGTATCGTAATACCTTATTCTTAATATTCCTTCAAGTATATATTAATTCATTTCTAGGGTTTTGGAATTTTGTAACCCATATTTTCTCTATTCTTATTCAATAGCAAACCATATACGTTTTTTCTTGAAAATTTTAAATAAATTCTCAAATTCTCATCTAGGTTTTATTCTTTAACCTTTATTCTAATCATTCAAGATTTTAGAAACTTTTCTAGTTGTCACATAGGTCATACTAGCTAAGGAATTCCCGCCTCTCTCCTAAGTACTATTCTCACATCTTAGCCAGTGGATCATATCCTCAGACTTTGATATTAACCGTGGCGCCCCAAAATTAGGTATACATCACCCATCTTGGGTCGCCGATACATGGTATGTAATTCAAATACAACTTACTAATACAACCGTGTGGTATACAATTACAAAACATAAATTATTGAGTTTGAATACAAATATTGTCTACTAGAGATTATACAAACTCAAAAGGAGTCCTCATTACAATTATTATCACACTATTTCACGAATAGTGAGGACTACTAATGCTATCCTCTCGACCCATTACTCCGCTTCCCACTCGTCGTCCCAAATATATTCTCATTTCACGAAGAGAAAAAGGTGAAAGAAAGGGTGAGCTCAACTAGCCCAAGAAGAAATATTATGACTAAGATAATGTAGAATAAATTATCATTAGCCTTGAACAAAGGTTAAACGATAAAATATAATAAACATCAAGTTTAATCAAGTAATGAAACCAAGAATCCATTAAAAGAGTCAAGTAGAAAATAAAATCTACTATCTTTTATGATTTAAAAGGTTTTTCATCATCATTATAAATTTGAGACTCGACAATAAATATTCCACATCATCGAATCACCCTCGCACTACTACCCAGGATATTCTTTAGTATCACGACCACAATTATCCATGCACTACGGGCCAAGAATATTTGTGTATTCATTAATGGTCATGATCATGCCAACAACTGTCCATCAATGCACTACGGGCCAATGATAACTTTTACCACATCATTTATAACATTACGGTCATGATTACACCGAATAATCCTTGGTCATAATCATACCAAGTCCATCTATGCACTACAAGTCACAGATGACTTTCAACATAATATAAACATGAGGATGATGACAATGATATAAGAATTCAATAAAACAAGTTCAAGAATTAATTTTTCCAGGAACTAATAATGTCCAAATTGTCAACATGATACTGCTTTGTAGAGTAAAATTCAAGAATGATTAGAAGAATATTTTCATGAAAAGATACTGAATGAAGCACAAATATCAAGGATATTCTACTAATTTCATGGAGTATAGAAGTCAAAACTTTAACCAACTGAGTATAATAAAGAATGGAATAACAAAAGAAATCACCATGTATGCGGTAGATTAAGATGTATGCGGAGTTATTCTAATAGAATAATAATAACGAAACCAAAATCGATAAAAATTTGCAACCGACAGGATGTTTCCAATGTAAAAATAAAGACGAAACCAGTAAAACACACGCATGTGATGTTCCAAATGTAATAATAATAAAGATTTTAACCAGTCCAAAGTAAAACACATACGCATGTGATGTTCTAATGTAATAATAATAAAGACGGAACCAGTCCGTGTAAAACATACGCATGAGCAGGGATGTTCCAACGTAATAATAGAAGAATGTCACCAAGTATAGGTAAATCACAGATATCTGAGTTATTCCAATGTAATAATAAGCAATGGAATAACAACAGCTTCTCTTCATGAATAAGAAAGAATAACACCCCTTACTTTAGCAGGAGATTGAATACCGCAAAGATCTTTGAGTAACATAATACTCTTCTTCTTTCTCTCTTATTCTCTCTATACTTTCTCTCTATAGCTTGAATGAATTCGTGAAAATAATGAAGCACTAGGCCTCTATTTATAGAAGATTTCTAGCTTAGCACTTGCCATGTGAAAAGGCAAGTGGCTTGACGAATCGGTGATGTGAAAAGAAAAGTGGTTTGACGCTCGTAATGTGAAACGACAATTGGTTGAAGCCTATAATGTGAAAGCTACAAGTGGTTCGACGCCTTAATAATATAAACACGGCAAGTGGGTTGACGTCCGTAAAGGTAATTACTATCGACGAAGGTAATTACTATTCACGAAGGTAATTACTATCGACGAAGGTAATTACTATCGACGAAGATAATTACTATCGATGAAGGTAATTACTATCGACGAAGGTAATTACTATTGACGAAGAGACTCTTAGATGATGACATATGGGCCCCCCATAAAATAACTAAACTTACCACAAACGTCTCATAATGTACTTTTTATATACATCAAGGATTGAATAAATATTACCATAAATCATTTTATTTTTAATCAACACATATTTAATCTTTCAACAATTATTAATCATTTATAAGTTGTCGCCCTCAATTATTGATTTAATAATATAACATATTATACGATGATATCTTTGTGACAATAATTGAATCAATAATATAAGAGATATGATCACGAGAATTATCGTAGCAATAATTGAGTATAAATGAGTGACTTCACGTAAGCATCAATAATCAATACCGTGCAGCTACTATGCAACCACGCCAGACATCGCATTTTTTACTAATGGTAGTTCAACAGCTTTAACGGTAACACCTCCTAGATTATTATTTTTATAGATAGATAATTTGTCGCTTTTTAACTACGACAATACTTCCGCTAGGGGGTCCACTTAATGATTGAGTCAATCATTTAATATTCTTCGACAAAAAGAATATTCCTCGACCAAACGAATATTTTATAACAACTTGCTTACTTTGCAAAATTTATAAATATTACCCACAACTATTATATCAATTTTACTCCATAATATTCAAAAATAATATTTATAGAAAATTCATCTTTATTTATAAAAGTTGGGGTCTTACATTTTTGATGTAAATTTGATGTAGTATGGCAGAAATAATTATGGAAACTCTCTTGCAGAGGTTTTGGCTTTAAAGCTTATGTACCTGAATGAATTATGCTGAGATAACTACAATTTGACACGGTGTTAAGTGATGTATATTGGTCTTCAACAAAGACATGAATAGACCACCATCTTTGATTTTGTTTTCAAACCTGTTCTAAGTGAGAGGAGATAAAATTAAAACCTGTTTTCAAACCTGTTCGTTTTTTTAATTTTTTTTGAAATGCATAAAAAAATTATATTTTTAAGAGATATTTTAAACTTTCGCATACCCTTTTCTTCTCCTTTTGTTATGGATTGTAAAAAGTTAAGTTGAAGCAACCCTTTTTTTGTAGTAAACAAAATACAAAAGTAGTAAAGGACAGGGAAAATAAATCAGTTGGCTACATTTTGGTAAAAAAAAACTGGAAAAAAAAATAGAAAAAGGAAATAGTAGAAAAAATGATTTGTCCACAAATTGAGGTCACTTAATTTGCCACTAACTTAAAAGTAATAATCACATACTTAGAGTGTAATGCACAAACCGGTAAACTCTCACCACAACCCCCTATAATGTATATTCATTTATTTTTTTTGTGTAAAATTTGATCATACCCTTTTCTTCTCTTTTTGCAAAATACAAAAGTAGTAAAGGACAAGAAAAATAAATCAGTTGGCTACACTTTGGTCAAGAAAAATTGAAAAAAAATGGAAAAAGGGAAGAATAGAAAAAATAATTTGTCCACAAGTTGAGGTCACTTAATTTGTCACTAGCTTAAAAGTAATAATCACATACTTAGAGTGTAATGCACAAACCGGTAAACTCTCACCACTACCCCCTATAATGTATATTCATTTGTTTTTTTGTGTAAAATTGTTCATACCCTTTTCTTCTCCTTTTGTTATGAATTGTAAAAAGTTAAGTTGAGGCAACCCTTTCTTTGCAGAAATAAAATACAAAAGTAGTAAAGGACAGGGAAAATAAATCAGTTGGCTACACTTTGGTCAAGAAAAACTGAAAAAAATAGAAAAAGGGAAGAGTAGAAAAAATGATTTGTCCACAAGTTGAGGTCACTTAATTTGCGACTAGCTTAAAAGCAATAATCACATACTTAGAGTGTAATGCACAAACCGGTAAACTCTCGTCACTACCCCCTATAATGGATATTCATTTTTTTTTTGTGTAAAATTTGATCATCGCACAATAATATACTATTTTTTATTATATTTTAATTTATTAATTGTACCCACACATTTATTATTAAAAATTTGAAAAATCCCACCGCAACTCAGCCTATATTTTATTTTAATTTTAATTTTAAATTTAATTTTTTCTCCAAATTTAATTCGACTTACTTCTAAATTAAATTGGAAGAAACTGAACGTTTGGATTTCAAATTTGACCGACAGTCCCACAAAAACACCATTGACTAGTGTTAATTTGTTATATCTACTGCGCAACACTTCTACTCCGAAAATAAACCATCACGCTCTTAAATTTGACTCCACTTGACATTCCCGAGGAAGGAAGACAAAATTACTGCGCCCCAGACGAAGCCTGAAAATGACGCACTCTTTTTCGTCATCATCTTCTTCCACTTTCAAAATTGAGCAATGAAACCTCGAGATAACCCGTGAAAGAGAGCTGTATTCGAGAAGCAAAGCTTTACCATTCAAAAGCCCCCCCCCCCCCGCCCGGTCCCCAAAAAAAATGCTGGGTGATAGCGGGGAAACCCCTTCACGGTGAGGTTTATTCATTTAATCTTTTCTATCTTTTTCTCTCTATTCAATTAAAGCGTTTATATTTGAATTGCAATTGAGAATTTTGTATAATTTGTAAAATCGTACCTTTAATTTGCACTGCAATGAATTTCAAGCAATGATGCTGAAGTGAATTTAAGCAATTGAAGTACTTCTAGTGATTGAATCTCACTAATTGGTGGAATAAATTGCAAAATGATCATTAAAGCATTAATTCAAGACACTTTAATTACTACTATTAGTTGAGCTGTATTTCTTCTTTTGGTCATTGTAACTTGTAATTATGAAATTAAGCAGACATTTTTGATATCGATTGTGTTTTATCTAATTTAATGTTAAACTTTTTGTTGAACGCTGTCATATGCTAATTATTTTTATGATTGCTGAAATATTTAGACTTGGGAATTTATGCGTAGAAGTTACCAGTGCAACTCACTTATATATATATATATATATATATATATATATATATATATATATATATATATATATATATATAATGATCCGTGGAAAACGTTAGCTATTAACACTGTTTCAACTAACGCTAATCTAGCCATCCAATATTAGAGTTAATGACTGAGATGAATGCCCAGCCGCTAGAGGGAGTAACGGCCAACAAAAAAAAATTGGCCCAATTACTAATTATCCTCATTATCCTCATACATACTACTGATTTTCCAAGGATCATTTCTCATGGAGTTGGTTTAAATTGCACTAATGTTTGAAAAACAACAGGACCCAATGTATTGATTAAGATCAGTTCAGGATTAAGCATTAGCATGCGCAAAATTTATGTAGATATGTTTAGGTGCATTCACATTTTAAAAAAATAAAAATAAATAATGGGCCTTAACTTTTCTATCTAATACTTTTGATTTTGTACGTTGTTCGTTCAACAGCTATGAATTGTTGAGTATGGTGAAGAAGCACTCAAACTTACTAGGACAAACCACAGGTGATGATCGAGATGCTTCTGATGTTGAAATGGATCATCGCTTTTGGAAGGATGTCATGGATTTGTATTTTATTTCTGCTGTGATTGGTAAGCGCATGAGTTTATGTCTAATGATACACATTGGTTGCAGAGCTTGCATGGGTATGGTTTCAATGACAATATGGAGGGAAACCCACCTTACTTTGTACGCAGGTGGGCACCTAAGGTAAAAGCATCTTGAGTACATATTGAAATCTGTTGTATGCGTACTGAATTAAGTTTTAGACTTTTAGTTTGCTGTTAACTTTTAAGACATTTAATTTGTTACTCCATTAGGATTCTCCATAAGCTAATTTCAAGGTTCAAATGGGTCACTTTTCCCTTTTCTTGTAGCTTTCTCATGCCACCATTATGGTTAATGCCAAACCTAATCGTCTTCTCAATCATATAAGTAAATGTAGGAAGCAGCATAGTTGTAGCTTGCTTTTTACATGGAAGTACTAGGTGATGATCCTGCATATAGCTGTTACTTAAATTGTTGTGACTGAAGATGGGGTTCACATTCATTTATGGGAGAATAGTTGGCTTGATGATGATCTTATTGACAACATTTCCAAGATTGTTCTATCTCTCGTCCTTATACACTGTTCTGTTGCTCGTTTCCTTCATTTGGAAGGAGAGACTATTGCTTTGAACTTTCATTTTTTTTTATCCTTAAGAAATCTAAAAGACTGTGAGACAAATGATTTAATTGCTCTTTTGGAACTTCTCAGGTAGATTTTACTTTCTTATTGCACTTTTGATAGGAGACTATAGTCTTTCGATGCTTCAGAAAATTTCTCTTTGGAGTCTTTCTTTTTTCTGTTTTGTCTTTTTTTCCCATATCCGATCTCCTCATGATATTTTCCTAATTTCTTATGTTTGGAAGGACAAGGTTCCCTAAGTCTTTATTTTGGCCACAAGTTCTCAATCTTCCCAATACTAATGAGTTAGTGATATGTTGTGAAGGCGAATGCCATACAAAAGCTTGTGCCCAGATATTTTTGTCATGTGTAGGCAAAGTCTTGAGTTTAATGATTCTCTTTTTCGGGATTTTTTAGGAGGAATAGATGTTCCCAAGAGAGTTTGCTTCGGTTCATAATTTGGTGTTTTGGGAGTTACTAGGATGCTAAGATTATTTGGAAATGTCCTTGTTTTTTCGTTTATAAATGGACTATATGCATTGAAAAAAATGCTAGAAGTTTTATTGATACCTTTCTTTTTCTTCCTTAGTCTTTGGGATACAATTTCATTTCTAGCATCAGTATGGGCTTCGACTATTGGTGATTTTAGACTTTAGAGGAGTTGCTATTTCGGATGTATGATAGATTGGCAACAATTCTTTTTTTGTTTTCTTTATTTTGCTTGTATTTCATTGGAGAACTCCTTGTTATCCCTTTTTATATTTCACCTCTATCTAATAACATTTCTTATTTTTATCCCATAAAAATTGTTGTGACTTAAGATGCAAAAAGATTCGCCAAATAAATATGGTGTAAAGTTAATCTCTCTCTCGCCCCTGTTGAAATAATTAACATTGTTTTAAATAATTAAGAGATTCACCAACTTTAAAAGTATATTACCACATGTGATACTAATGGATTCTCTGTAAGAAATATCTACTTGCAAGCAATAATGAGGAGCAATATTTTATGCTGCAGGTCTTCCCATTCGTTAAGATCTCGCAATTGTTTCAGGGTCAATTTCTTGTTGAAAGAGATTTGCTATTTGTATTTGATCAATTGGTTGATAATGATTAGTTGGCCAGTATAGTTTTTGGGAAGATTTATCTATCTTTTCTAGTGATTGCACTGTTGGGATGATACTTGGACTTACCATTGGTTCCATCTCTAATATCGAAACATTAAATAATAGCTTTCACTTTGGTATAAACTATTTCACTTTGAAATTGAGATTATTTACTGAACCTACATGAGTGTTTACTGTACAAAATATAACTTCTATCTTATGTTCTTGTTCACCAGTTGAATAACTTAGTAGATGAGAATACAGTAGGTGTGGACTGGAGAAGCTCATTTTACTTAAACCTAATTGCCCACACTTTGTTCAGTGTAACAGTGGCAATTTGCAGGTACATTTTCCTTCTATATTTTTCTATGTTGCATTCTGTCTTTGTCCTCTTAATGTTGGTGTGTGTTTATGGATTATCTTCTGCTTCTTTGCTTAGAGATAATGTTTATATGTATATCTGGCTGGGCTGCTCTCATCAATGTACCTATTCCAATTGTCAAAAGTTACCCAGAAAAGAAATGAGATAGATATCCTTGTGTTAGGTTCTTTGAAATGATCTATACATGTCTGGATTACCAAATGAAACAATTCCAACCTCTGCATGCCAAAGAAGTTTAGTTATGTCTTGAGTTATGACACATTATTGAAAAAGATCTCTCACTGTATGTCAGGATTGTTCACTCTCTGTAGAAGTATTTTATTGTGAGAATACTATGTTTAATAGGTTATATCTACCAGATAGATAAACAATCACTATGTTTTTATAAAAACTTTCATGTTGGGGTAGATCTTGGCACACTTAGATTCTACACGTGTGTGATGGTTGCCTTTAATCTCTTGAGAATTTGGTGTTTCCATTTATGCTTGTTTTTAGTTAATGAGTTTTTCTTGCTCTTCATATTATTTTCCATATCTTTTAATAGTATTTCCATCCCAAAGTGCGAGTCCATATTTGGAATCAAAGTTTTAAAGAAATTTGAGTTTAATATGACTAATGGTTAAAATCAAATCTTAGTTGACTATTTTTTTTGGGATAACTTATTTGAATATTACTCCCTCCATTCCACTTTATATGACAAATTTTTCTGTTTTAAAAATTTCCGCCTAGGTTCAATTAATCTCCGTGTTCGATCAATCCCCGCCTACCACCTCGATTTGGCTGGGCGCGTAAGCCCCTCCCTAGGCAGAATCAGACCTCTACTTTGAAGCTCTACAATATTTAAAATGAATTTGTTAAGCTTTAAAAGATTGTGTTTGGTTATGTTTCATGTAATATTTTAAAAAATTACATCTGCTATATGCTTTGTAAAAGCATATAGTAGAACATGTATGTATAGGAAAAAATGAATAAATAAGATTGCTTAGGAAAATGCCTAGGTGCTAGGCGCCCACTCCACCGCCTAGGTCTGCTTAACGATTTTTAGAACACTAAAGTGAACTCTGGGGGGGACTTTCTAAGCAGAATGTCAAAGTCTCAGTTTGGGATGGAGGAAATTTATATATTATTCCTACTTACTCCATGTTGAGTACGAATTTTGCTGCAAAATGCAATGATACATCAGAGCTTTAGTTAGATCAGTTTTCTGGATGACCTAGATTGATTATTAGTTCCGAACGTCCACATATGCACAACGCAACTTGCTAATGAGTCCCACTAGTTTTTTTCCTTCGGACTTATTTAAGAAAAAATAAATAGATTTTCTTTGTGGAGTTTTAACTTATGAACTTATGATCAGATGGTTCTTATACTTGTCGTAGTTGGCTGTTTTGATAGATTTTGTATGCATGATCAACTAAGGCACTTTGTTTGCCATCGACGTGGCATAGAATTTAGTCTTTAGAAACCTTTGCGAAATAAATTTCACTTTCAAAATAAATTGAAGAATATAGAATTTTGAACAATTTATAGAAAGGTGTCTATCAATCCTTTGCAGGTTCTTTGTTTGAACCATCTTGAAGATTAAATATGAAATATATATGCATTACAGCATTTTAACTGCGTTTCTTTTATCTGGGCTCTTGTTTTGCTTTCAGTCATCAGGCCCTTCAAAACCATCAAAGTGGCGAAACAAATTCATTGACTCCGATATATAAGGTATTTGTATTCTGACATCGTAAGTAATTTGCACTTTTAATCATATAAGAGATGCATACTTGTGGGGATTTACTGCTATTGGCTTTGGAGGCTTTGGGGAGATTAAGGATGCTTAAGCTGCAATGGGAGTGTACAACGTTTTCTATTTGTTGGGGGATTTGCAATTGGATTATATGAGCAATGAATGGCTTTTTAGAGACAGTTGCTTTATTGCGGGATATGTTTACTTTTTTTGTTTGTCTTACTAATGGGCTAATTCTATGGGAGTCTTTAGGCATTCTTGTGTCTGATCTACGTAGAGGGCTTCACTTTTTTAAGTATGGTATTTTCTTTTTTAGTTCCACTTGTTTTTGGGTTGGTGAACTCCTTGTTCCCCTCTGCTTGTACTGCCTCTTTTCTACTAATGAATGTTCTTTTCCTATCAAAATAAAAAATAAAAAAATGAGACGCATCTTTGTGGGCCATATCTCTATCTTCTTTTTCCAGTTATTAAAGACTTAGGGCTGTTTGATAAAAACTGAATGTGTTTAAGTAATCTGAATGAGTTGAATGGAGCTGAATACTGAATGAAAAAAGTTGTTTGATAATTGATATGTTTGAAACATTTGAATAACAACTTTTTACTATTTTACACTTCTAAACTATTGTTAACAAGTATATAATTGTGATGTACTAAAAAAATTAAATACAGTATTTAAACTCCTAAAAAAATTAAATACAATATTTAACTGAACAAGTATATAATTGTCACTTTCCTAAACTCCTCTCCTCGCCGTTGAAATACTCCGCCATTTTCATTCCCCCTCTACACCCTTTCTCTCTCTTAACACACATTTGCACACTATATTTCTCTCTATATAAATACATATATACACATTCATAGCTCTAATGGCCCTGCAGGTGCAAATATCAGGATCTCCTTTTAGCAAATCAATTGGGTCAGTGGGTTCATCATGGCCTGTGAAGAGCTCTGCAATTTGCTGCGGAATCGGAGAGCAGAGGAGAGAGAAAACTGTGATGGGTCTGATTATGAAGAAAAAAGGATAATAATAATCAAAAGGGGTTGTTGTGTTCGACCTTGGAGACAGCTGGGCCGGTGGTGGGTGGAGTGACGGAGGTAGATAAGGACAGTTTCTGGCCTCTCGTTAATGCCGTCGGCGATAAGGTTGTTGTTCTAGAAGGGGAGCTGATGGAGAATATGAAGGGCATCATGCTTAAAAAATCCATTCAGTGGCTTAGGAATGATTCAGCCAAAAAATACTAGCTTATTCGGTCAGTCCAATTGGACTTAACGATTCAGCCATTAAGATCATTTTTATTCAAAACAAACGGATTGAATGACTGACCGATTTAGACCACAAGAATGATGCATTAAGTCCCAAACAAACAAGCCCTTGGTAAATTCTGTAGTAAACTTATTTATAATGCAACACTAGCTTTTTATCGCAGTAACAACCAGATTGTCTCTGAGCCTATCAAAAATATAAAAAACAATAAAATTAGCTTGAATAAGATTAGGGTAAAGAAGCAAGCCACAGGTAGATGTCATTGTCATGCTTAAATCATGTGTGTAGAGTGATATTCCAGCTCATTTCTCCATCTGGTTAAGCAACTTATGTTAGCTGATCAGTGTGAGTATTATACTGGTTGTTACTGCAACTATACATCAAAGGGGATCTATTCTGAATTTTCGGTAGGAAACAAACAATCTCTATTAAGCTTATGACTATTATTATAGTTTACTCATTTTACCTTTCATTTTGTGTAAAGTTAAACCTAATTTTTAAAGTTTAGACTATAGCAATGTTATATGACTGTAAGCACAGTGATCTGTTTCTAGATTTGCAAACATGTCCTACAAGTTATTAGTTTAACTGCACTATTTCTGTTAGATAATTGCTAATAATATGAACCAAAATATAGCCCAATTAATGGGAATTTCTTCTTTATCATGAGTTGTAGCCTTTGTATGCCACTGCCAGTGATATGTGGCTGGGATTCTCTGAAGCCCCTGAAATGCTTATATTGTAAGTATTTGGGTAAGGAAGGGGGGGGGATGGGAGAGAGCCTGCCAAGAGTCATACTTGGGGATATTTTCTTAGGAAGAGAAATTGCACGCCTTGCAAATGGAAGTCGTAACTTTAGATTAAGAAGCATTAGACAAATTTTATCCAAAAGAAAGAAACATTTGAAAGATTTAATTTGCCAATTATGAAATTTTATTTGTTTTACTTTGAAGGTTATCCGGTATGTATCATCTTTTTTAACTTATCTTGATGCCCATGATTCCTTTAATTATCGGGCTTGCACTTTTGGTTGAGGTTATGTACTTAGTAAAGATGCATGACCATCTGGCTTTCTCTGCAGGTTGTGAAGACTGTCTATGCATCTCCAAGCCGTGTTAATTTCCATTTGGACTCAAGAAAGGCTAGTGATTCTATTGCTGGTGAAATTGCATTTCTTAGGTTTGTGCTTTGATTTTTGATATTTAATGTGACATTGTTACTGATGTTTATCCAGGAAGTAGAGACAACACCTGCCTATCCAGAAATATGTTTTACAGTTGATGACTTTGATTCCACTTTTGATGAAGTGGTAATTCCAACCAATATTTTTCAATTACTACTTTAAATTTATTAATTAATTGTTTTCTGGTGATTTGGGCTATGTTTCATTTCGTGTGTGCGTATTATATATTCTTTTTCTTTAAATGTTAATAATTCTATTAAAACCACCAATGAGGGCAAAGCCAAGTACACGTGAAGTATACATAAAAACAAAGGATAGAATAGATACCTATGCCCCAAGAAAAGCAAACCCCACCATATACAAAGAGCCACCCCAGAAGTCTACATACAGTAGGTTCCTAATGCAAACTCTCCCCCAAAATCTATAAAGTGAACAATAGAGCCTGGGAACACCTTGTTCCCTATGCAACCAAAGTAATAACAGACTAAGAAAGAGAAACCTAACTTTCATAAACTTCACTAAGGTCGTGTTTGTTTGCAAGGATTAAATAATTTTATGTCTGTTTGTTTGTTTCCCTTAGACTATTAATCTTCAGATTAAATAATTCAACTCCCATGTTTGTTTAGAATAAGATTTTTCATGGGATAACTTAAAATTATCCGATATTATGTTTGTTTTGCGCAAGAATATTTAAAGGATTGAATAAAAAAGTTATTGTTTGGACTATTATATCCTTATCAGTAAAATAACAAAGAGATCGTAATCAATAGCGAGAGTATAGACGGATAGAATTGGATACGCTGATCAATTTTTAAAAAGCCAAGATTAATTTTGTTCACAAATTTTTAATCCCGATTGGTGGGTTTTATTATACATTCTTGGACATGGTATTAAATAGTCCCCTATTCTAAGTCATTTTGTTATCTTTGGATTAATACCTACTAAGTCCAATTTTTGAAACAAACAAAGGATGAAAGATTAATAGTCCAATCCCAAGTGTTATACTCTCAAACAAACATAGCCCAAGCATGGTTGTCACGACGCCATAGCGAGACGCCGCGTTAGTTGACCGCCATAACGCCTAAGCTATAAGGCGCTTGTCATGACAATCCATATGGCGAGAAGTCGTTAACAACGTGCAATTTTTACGTATTTATTATACTTAGTATATAGAACAATAAAATTTTATATACATTAAGACCTAAAACATAATAACTAACACTATGGAATACAATTAAAAACACAATTATATGAATACTCTACAAACAAAATTCGAAAATAAAACACTTGGACATTAAAAATTAGTAGAACAAGTCAACAAATACCACGTAGAAAATAAAAATAAATCAAGTCACCCTTCATACATATAAATCTAATAAGTAATAAAATTACACCACATAACAAGTTCATGGGTTATGATGAGTCATGCGAAAAAAATGAGTTAATCACTTAATTTGGACTAGTTACCAAGGTGTGAGCCTTGGCAACTCGGCGTCCAAGGTGTCGCCTTGCCCTTCTTCAGTGTCAAGACACCTAGGCGTCGCCTAGGCAATGCCATGACGACGCCATGACAACTATGGGCCCAAGTCTACCAAATTTTACGAGGTACCAAATCCCACCACAGTCTCCATTCTTTACCAACTTTCTCCCCTCCATGCCAGTAGCATTTGACTCACAGACATTACTCATGCAATGCCATTAAATGAAAACACAACAGTTTACAAGCTCCTTGCTGCGTCACAATGAAGAAGTTTATGGCCTACTGTCTCTTCCTCATAGCAAAATCGACACACCGGTTTGCAAGCCTATGCCCTTGCTTTTGCAGATTATTTTGTGAAGTGCCAACCTTCCATATATTCCTTTTGTCCTTCTACGGGGACAAATTTTTGGGACTGGAAAATTAGACCGATCCAATTTTTGTTTTTCTCTTGACTCCCAAAAAATTTATAATATTTATTTTAACTCAAATTTTTACAGAATCCAGTGATTTGGATACATATAAAAAACAGGGTTGTACAGTCTGTGCAACCCTGTTATTTACATGTATCCAAATTACATCTAAATCACTGAATTCTGCAAAAATTTGAGTTAAAATAAATATTACAATTTTTTTGGGATTCAAAAGAAAAACAATAAAAAATTGGACCGGTCCAATTTTCCTATCCCAAAAAGCTGTCCGCATAGACTTATTCATTCCTTTAAGGTAGCAAAGTAGTATTGTCACCCTGCAAGACCCTAATGTAAGACCTCACTGAAAAACACTTACTACTTTCTCATTCCACATAACTGCGTCCACGTGGCCCAGCCCTCCCTCCCTCCCTCCCTCCCGTGCAGATATGCAAGAAAGCCAGCCACCTCATCCAACTTCAAATCCAGGAAATTTCTCCTGAACAACAGTAAACACGACCATCTTCCTTTAAAATCTAACCACTGTCTGCAATAGTCTCCCTCAGATCCATCTTGATACTCAACAGATTCGAAAAACACTCCCCAAGGATCTTCTTCCCTCACCACTTGTCTTTCCAAAAACTACTTTTCTAGCGTTATCCACCTGCCATAAAATGTGTCTAACAAACTCAACAAAACCTGTGGGAGCTGCTCTCACAACACTCCTCCAAACAGGAGGAACAAACTTGAGTCCGCATCCTGCCTTCCTCCAACCGGAACGAATAATAATCACCTTTCTCCACTCCTACCAAAACCCTGCACAACCACTTTCCTAACAAAGCTAGAACCCAAGTCACAAATTATCGGTTATCTTCAACAAGATTTTCTTATGAAAGAGTAAGGAAAAGAATTTAAGAATAAAATATAATTCCTTCTGCGAGCAAATTATATAAGAATAAAATATTATACTTTATGTGAGCCGATTATATACTTGCTGCAATTTGTCATATATCATTAAGAGTTCTTTTTTACAGGTCTTGACTGACACAGATCATTGTTATTGTGTTCTTCTAAATGCACATGGTGGGGCAACATTTCCTAATGAAAAGTCACCACAAGATTGCAGTTCTAGTGAAAACTCTTCATTGAATATTAATACTGATGCTGGACTGAAAAACAAGACAAAGGTTTGACATGCTTTCTGTATACTTGTCTAAAAGTTACTTAAACTTGCTTCGTAGTTCTATCTCCTTTTTTGTCTATCCTGGATGAGTAGTTACTATGAGAGGGTGAGATGATGCTTGGAGGCTGCCTCTATAATCTATTTTAGCCATATAGTATGTTATATTTCAAAAATAAAAAGAAAGAAAAATCTTTTAAGTGTAAGGATCTCAAGCGAGTTGTATATATTGTTTTTGCTTCAAGTTGAAATATAGTAACAAAATTGCTGACTGTTATTATTTATCGCGTCATTCTGAGAAATCTAAAAAGGCCATAAAGAAACACAGTAGTAAATTAATTGGAATATAATCCCAAACTCCGTGGAATTCGCAAATGAATATCAAGTCCACCTAAAGTAGCTAACTGGTAACTTAATGTCCCACTGGGCCACTGATATCTTAATATTTATCTATTACGGCTAAACCTCTAACTCAATTCTGATTTATCTTTTTCAGACGAGAGTTTTGAAAGATAAAAAATCTACTATTAGTTAGGATGTTCAAATGCTATTAAATATTAGTCTGTGTTCTCTTTTCTTTTCTTATTTTTTTTCTTTTGTAACTTTTGATTTCCACATCCCTCGTATAAAAACCTTTGGTACTCATGTTCATCAAGCAATTCAGCCTATTTCAGGATGTTGTTTTAATTTAAACTTCCACTTAAATGTGATTTCTTCTAATAACTTGTCCAATAAAACTAGATCTCCACCAACTTTGGTCTTACATCCCCCCAATTTTTTTTACCAAGTTTCACAAACAATAACCAAGTTAATATACGAATGATTCCCATCTTCTTCGGCAAATTTGGGCGTCTTTCTGATATATATTTTTTTCTTTTTTCATTTTTTTACTTTCAATTTCCACATTTCCTTTCCTATCAAAGCTTTTGGTACTCATATTCATCAAGCAATGCAGTCTTTGTCAAGATGTTTTAATTGATAGTTCTTGGTAAATGTAAATTCTTCTAATAACTTGTCCAATACGACTCTCTACTAACTTTGGTTTGTAGTTAGTACAACCCAAAAAAAAATTAGTACCAAGTTTAATGAATATTAATGCGTTAATATACGAATGATTCCCGTATTCTCCAGAAAATTTGGACGTCTTTCCGTTTTCCCCCCAAATGTCTATGAATTAAGAATTGTTTACCATTCCGATTTTATTTTGTGATCTGAATTTGTTACCATCAATAGTTTGGGATTAAGGCTTAGGTGGTTTGGGCGGTGTTTGTTTACCTCTTAATATCTCTTAACAGCTCCATGTTTGATTCGGTAAGAGGGTAAAATTGTTTGATAAAATTTTGTTTGCCTCTTATCGTCTTTTAATCAGTAAGATGAAGATGTAAATCTAAATCATTAAGAGTTGTCTTTTAATGAAAAATTTAAATCTATGGAGCCTCTATAAATATTGCACTCTCTCAATTCCAAATTTTAAGATAATTATTGATTTTTGAAAAGTCAATTTGAAATATTTTTAAATTTTAAATTGATATTTTTAAATTTAAAAGTTATTCAGATGTTTTATACTTTTTAGTTACCAAACAAGTTTTTAAGTTCAGATGCTATTTTACTCGGATGATCTAATTTATTAAGATATACTAACCATTCAGATTTTAATTACTCAGTTTTATTAAACACCACCTTAGTTTAGTTGAGATCAGTCTCTTCTAAACGTCAGTAGATACAATTAAGAGATTTACTTTTTCTATATTTTTTAGTTTAATTACTCAGTTTTTTTTGTGTTGCAAGCATCTTGACATGTTTGTTAGTTTGTGATTGCAGATTACATTTTTCTCAGGATTTGTCAGTTATCAAATGGTTCGAGAAGCCTATGATGGTATTATGTTACTCCCTCTGTCCAATTTTGTCCTAATTTGAAAACACACGCCTATTAAGAAAAAAAAATCTCTAAATTACCCATTTTAATTACTCTATTATTATTTTGCTAACTCTTTCTTTCTCTTTCTTGGAATAATAAAATAGAGGGGGGAGAGAGAGGAGAAAAAAGAAGGGTGGTTGTGCTTTTAATGTCAAAGTTAGTAGTGTTACTTTTTTTAAAGTATGTCATGTTTGTAATGAATTTTTTTAATAAATTAAATGACGGTAGTATTGGAAAAAAAGGTAAAAAATATTATTAAGATGGAAAAATGACAACTAGATTTAGACAAACCGAAAAAGAAATTAGGACAAATAAAATTTGAACGGAGGGAGTATTTAACTTCTTCATTTTCATTAAGTTCAGGAATTATCAACAAATTTATCTTTCATCCATTTAAGATAGATTACATTTTCTTTCTCTCAATGTTCTAACATGCGCTAGACTAATCATATATCATGACAGATCCAGTTTAAACATTTACTTTTTTCCTGTGTACTTTCTTATTGTTATTGTCGACTTGTTGTAATAAACCTCCAGAGGGCTTTACAACTTAATAATGGAATTCTCAAGTGAGATCGAGTATCCAGAGAAGATAATGCTCGAATTCAGAATTCTTTGACTCAAATCATATATTTGTAGAAATAACAGGAATCCAAATTGGTAAGTTATGTGAAATGCACTTGAATATTAAGTGAAATCGTGGAACTGGGAAATAAGTGCAGAAGTGCCTTAGAAATGAATGTAGAGTTTAGTTATCTTCGATGTTAGAATATGTTTTAAACTGTTTAAAGTCCATTATTGAATCTCATATTTTTACTCAAACAACGTGGGCTACCTAATAGGCTTCAAATGAAATTTTGCAATTTACTTGGTTGGTATTGTCATAATGTTCTCTCACTTGCAGAATGCTTCACTAGATTTAGTAACCCCAAAAAAAAATAGAAAAAAGAACAAAGAAAAACACAGTTTAGTAGAGTACTCTGCTAAACCAAGCTTTATTTCTTATTGCCTAGGATATGATCTGTTACAAGGAATTCTCGAAAAAACATAGGATTCACAACCACAACCCATCTCATTTCACATCTTTATCATTCAAAAAATATCTGAGATGTGTATTGATTCTGTGATTTCACCTTATAAGTTATAAGGATAAATTGAAAAAGTATCTAGTCCCACATTGGTTGAGGATGGTTGGTGTAAGTTTACCTTATAAGACTACCAATTATAATCTCATTTTTATGTGGACTCTGCTGTAGTATGATACTATGAACTACAATATACCTGCATTAACCTATTTTTATCGAATTCTCCTTTCATTATCTCCCAAGTTACAGCTGGAAAATCTGGATTCGGAAGCCTTCTGTCACTTGGTCATTCTTCTGGCAAAACCGACAGGGTATACATGAAAGGTCCTGGAGGACGTGGGGAAGTTGAAGTAGCAGTTTCTGGTGTTTTAGGTATATTAATAACTCTTTCCTGCTTTGATCTAGTGATGTCACCAAAGCATATTGGATTATTTTCTTATGTTTTGGTTATACTGTTTTGGCCAGACATAAATCTTAACTGATCCATATATATGATTCTCCCTCCGTTCCCCTTTTAATGTCATGTATCAAAATCATGCTTGTGCACGAAGTTTAAGACATACGTGAACACATGTAGTTATAATATTTTTCAAATTTCCTTGTTTAAAATTGGGGTTAAATACACTTTTCTCCACTCTATTCGACCTTGGTTTACAAATGCATCATCGAACTGATTTTTTTTACGGTCAACTCATTAAAGATTTTGCCGTCTATGTCCGTTAATCATTTAACAGAACAATGATGTGGCAATACGTGGCAGGTGAGAGAAGCTGAGTTGGATAACTATTAAATTAAATTATACTTAGTTCTATAATAAATAGTTAAACAAAATATAAATCAAATTAATATACATAACAAATAATTAAATTAAATTAATTAATTAAGAATAAAAATAAATTAATGAATAATTTTTACAAATGTATTTATATAAATTAATTAATTCATATTTTTTAAAATTTTAAATATTTTAATTTTACTTTAAAAATATAAAATTATCTAATATTTTAAAATTAAAGGATTATTATTATTATTATTATTATTATTATAAAATTATTCTTTCTTATTATTCTCCTTCTAATTCTTCTTCCTCTTCTTCTTCTTCTTCGAACCCAGACTTCTCCCAACTCGTCGGCGACTTTTGTTTTAGTGGAGACGACGATGAGAGAGAAAGTGAAAATGATGAGGGAGGAAGGAGCAGATATATATCAGATCTATATCTACAAATTCCGGATCTATTTATGGTTTCGTTCTGCTCTTTAAAATTTGTATTTATTTTCGAAAAAATATTTGGGATTTTGCCCAAAAGTGATTCGTTTCAAATTCGAGAGGTGTGGAATGACAATCTGGACTGTTCTCCGGCGATTTGCCAGTAGTAGGATCTGGTAACTGCATATGAGTTCATTGTTTGGGGAGAGAAGATGAGAGATTCAGATGAGAGAATCGTCATTCCAAATTTGGCCTTGAAGGGAAAGGAGGGTGGCGAAGGTCGGAGGTGAGACGACGGCGAGATTATAGGCGGCGACTAGGAATCGGGCTGGAATATGGAGATCATGATTATAATGGTGGTGGTTTAGGAGGGCATCCCGAAGGTGGGTTAGGGCAAGAAATGATTGAGGGGTTTTGGGATTTGATTAATTTGAAGCAATTGGAGCAATAGATTTGTTGTTGTTGAGATGGTGTTGTAGAATCGCTGGAAAAAGGAAGAACAGAGTAGACGAGGATTGGAGTGTCGATGAGGATGATTTAGTACTATAAAATTATAATTTTAACTTTTAATTTTTTTAATTAATGAAAATGGTGATTTTAAGGAAAATTAATGTATACAAATTATTAATTAATAATAAAATGGTGATTTTAAGGAAAATTAATGTATACAAATTATTAATTAATAATAAAATATATTGATTAATAATAAAATATATTAATGTATAATGTTTACAAATGTATTTATATAAAATTAATGAATTCATATTTTTATAAGTTTTAAATATTTTAGGTTCACTTTAAAATATAAAATTATCTAATATTTTGAAATGGAGGGATTATTATTATTATTATTATTATTATTATTATTATTATTATTATTATTATTATTATATTAACTTTTAAATTTAATTTTTTAGCAATATATATATATATATATATATATATATATATATATATCACATTTAAGTTATTAATTTTTTGTATTTTATAATTGTGAAGTTGAAGATTTTATTTGGTTGCTTTTTTTCCTATTGTTTTATTTGGTTAACTTGTCTTAATTGTTGGCTTTTGAGTATTTTATTTATTTTTTTCACCATGACATGCCACGTGGGCATATATATATATGACATATACAAAGTCTATCTGCCATGTGTACTCAATCCGTTAAAAGCCAAACAAGTTAACAAAATTTGTAACGGTTTGTAAACAAATTGTAGTTCAGTGAGTCGAATGAAAAAAAATTCAGTTCAATGATGTATTTGTAAACCGAGGTCGAGTAGAGTGGAGAAAAGTGTATTTAACCCTTTAAAATTGCCCTTTAGATTCTAAAATTTTAGAAAAAAACTACATTACAAAATATTGTTTCTAAATGTGCTTTTGAATGTCGTAAAAGTAAAACTTGTGATACAAACAATCTTTCTTTTCCTTCCTTTCTTAATGCTTAAACGGTCAGAGGGTGTGTTACCTAGAACGCGTTTTGGTTCTTGGAACCGATTTGTGTACGTGGTACGTTAAGGTTGTTTTATGTGAGTTCTTATAGTTAGAAATTCTCATAAGATCTAAATGCTATAAATCTGTTATAAAACTGAAGTAATTTAAAAGAGAATGTAAGAAGAATTTTTGCTAGAACTTTTCGGTGCGTCTTTCTATTCAGCAACAGAGCCTTTTATAGGCAAGAAGAGGGAATATGTATCCACAAAATAAGCGTTAATATAAGGATTTATAGCTTATAGGCCTATGGCCTATATTCCTAGCTATTGACTTGGCCAAATCAAAATATTGCAACAAAATCTGAGTTTTAAAAGATTTTTAGTTGGATCGATCAACAAGTTGATTGTTCCATACATAATTTAGTACAAATGTGATGTTTGAGCATCCAATACTAAGTTAGAATATTATTATTTGTGCAACTATAGGTAAAAGTAAAACAAAAAAAATAAATATTTAGCTGCTTAAGTTTAGAGTATTGGTACGTAAGAGTACTATGTATGGGAATGCATGTACCAATACGTTGTTCGCTAGGTAAATAAGATTATTCTGGTAACTATAGTTAGAGCCTAATTTTCCAAATAGGCTTAAATATTTCTGCAATCTCTTTTTCATGATTAACATAATTTAATCTCGGTCAAATTTTTCGAAATTAGTGTCTTGGACTAATATTTTTGTGATTAGTTTTATGAATTGCATGTCTAACGTAAATGTTGGCATTTACTAAATCCTGGTGTTACCAAGTCAGATGAAAGCATGCAAGTATTGTCCACTCACTCACCAGGTCAATCTTCCAACAAAGCGTTTGGGTTTGGTGAAATTGTTCGTATAGCAGCAACTGTTGCATCCGTGGCTGCAAAGAATGCCAATGCAGCTGCTGGTCGGAGTTCTGATGACGAGATGCTGCCCCTAAAGTGCTGCTTGATGTCCATATCATTGCCCTGGGAGCATTTTGCTTATGACCTTTTGTTCAAGGTGAGATCTTAATCCATTAAATTTCTAAAGTTGACCATGGGAGGAGGGCTGACTTACGTCTTCTCATTGCTTAGGGAAGTCCGCCAGTTGACTTGTAGGATTACGTTTTTGTGATACGAGCGGACATTGAAATCTGACAGATTTGTAAATGAATCAAGTTCACACATTCAAGTAACAGAAATAGACATGGAACTTCAACATAGCTGAGAATCGCAAAGAATAAATTTGTATATAATTTGTATTTAAAGCCTTGCTAACGCCCTCGGCGGCGCCTGTAATTATGTGGAACATCAGAAAGTAATAGCCAGAATATTTAGTAAATGCATGCTGTATCTATTACACCAGTACCAGGTTCATTGTTTCATTGTTTAGTAGGCTGTTTCCCGGTTAGAGAATTCAAATGCTTCTACACCTAAATTTTCTGGATTTCAGCTCATATGTATTTTGTATTGTTCCATTGATCTACTCTTTATAAATTTATCTACCCATTTTTTGTTGTTGCTAGTTACGTGGACAATTGCTATGGCGACTTTCCATGTATTTCACAATTTTAATTCGGCAGAAAACTTTTGGAATACCTAGCAAAACTCTTTTTGAGTACTCAGTATCACTACTTGCTTTAAATGTGTTTTGCTGGGTATGATGAATTTTTATTCTTCTCATCATTTTTTCACAAACCATGTGCATTTAAAATTGCATGAAAACACTTGCAACAAAATTAATAGGAAAATCGAGTGTTATGAAGTGGTATATCAATATAAATTAAATAAGAATGTTCAGGCATTAATATGAATCAAGAATTTTGACAAGGATGCAACATTTTCCATCCAATACTTGTACTAATTAATGGAGAGCAAACAAAAGAAGACACAAGGCAAAAGATGAAAGAAAGATTGAGGAATCAGGATGCAGAAATTACTAAATTATTATTATTTTTGTGTGGCTCAAATATGCTTCAATATTTTTTTTCTTGCATTTTAGAAGATAAAGCCTAATATTTCTATTTTAAGACATTGAATCTTAATATCCCTAATTTTTTGAAAATAAAACTTTTTGGTCACTAAAATTAGCATTTTAAATTGAAAGGAGTACCAAGTCTTTTACGCAATGTTTGTTTACAAGATTTATAATTCCGGGATTATAATTCAAAGATCCCGGGGTTATAATTATAATCTAAAGATTATTAAGTTATTTTATAATCCTAGACTAATAGTCTCAAGTCTAAATTTAAAAACAAACAATACGCTTGTGATTAATAATCATATCTCAAGTATAATTATTGCAAACAAACATAGCTTTAA
Organism: Panax ginseng; assembly: GCA_020205605.1. Lineage (NCBI taxonomy): Eukaryota > Viridiplantae > Streptophyta > Magnoliopsida > Apiales > Araliaceae > Panax > Panax ginseng. The sequence goes on from CM035140.1 coordinate 130,457,973, forward strand.
GATTAAATACATTTATATTGGCCTCATTTTTTCTGTCTTTTATTTGTCTTTCTATCATCACTCTAAATCATGTACCTATAGTTTTTTGTATCTCCAAAGATATTTAAAAGTGAAATTACCAACAATTTTCCATTCTGACCAAATATTACACGCCAATGGCAGGAAGTTTTTATTTATAAAAAAAATTAGGAACATTAAGATTCAATACATTATAACTGAAACATTAGAATTTAAGTTCTAAAATGCGAGAAATTTAAATGATCTAAAATATATTTAAGCTTCTTCCCTCCCCTCCCTCCCCCTCTTTCTGGATTCCCCACCCCACCCCACCCCCCACCCCACCCCCCCACCCCCACCCCCACCCTCCTTCTCGGTTTGGTTATCATGGAGTTAACTTACGATAATTTATTGATCGACTAATACAAATGATCTTTGAAAACGCATGAAGAGATTATCTCTCTTGCGCAAGGTTATTAATCGATTAATCAATTGATTAACTTCAGGCTAACCACTCTCCTTCTTTCTTATCTTAACCAAGTACATGCACATGGAGCCTAGTAATCTACTAGATAGTGAAAAGAACAAAAGGTTGAAGGGAATCTGGGATTCAAAAGATTACATTATTCTTGAAAGAAAAGAATAGAAATAGAAAAAAATAGACATGGAAATGGAATTGATAGGAGCACCAAATTCTAAAGCTTGCATGTTAGCTCCACTATGATGAATTGGAATTTGCTAACATGCCAAAACTGAAACTAACTGCCAAACAAGAAAAATCACCAGAACCAAACACTATTCTCTATATAATCCAAGAACTCAAACGAATCTATTCCCTGTCTAAGTAATATATACAAATAAGGGTAATTAATGTGTATTCAGCTTTTGAAGGAAAAGAAAGCAATGTTTGTGTAATATGAGAAAATTTATCTTTATATAAGAAATTAAGTTAATCCAGTAATCCAAGAAAATATTATTGTGCTATGGTTTAAAGTCTTATTTAGTTGAATTTGATTCAATTTAAATTTGAAATTTGATCCGAGTTGTTTTAGTTGAAGAAAATATATTGATTAATATTAATACATTATATACATCTTTGTTTTTATTTTGAGTCGACCCACAATAATTTTATGGGAATTGTTAAATTCACAATACTTTTTGTTATTTTCACAACAAAAGTATTGCTGTAAATGTATAGCGATGGTGAAAATCGTCGCTATAGAATTTATAACGACACTTTTGTTGTGAAAATAATATTTTCTGTTGTGAATTTAATAATTTCCTAATTTTATAAATTGATTGAGTTGTTTTGACTCGTCACAAGTTAATCCCGAGTTAATTATTTAATACTCTCTTATGTTGGTTTGCTTGCTAATATCGAAGGATTCTGCTGATACAATGTATGTCATGTATCTTTGTTAGACTCTTTGTATCCCGTTTATGTATCATTTCTACAATAATTTAATCTTATTAAACTATTCTTATCATGTAGATATATCATTTCTAAGTACATATATGTATGTTTTATTTGTACATAGTCTGTCAAAATTACGTCGTTTTGACAAATTTGTTTTTGATTTCTGATTTAGGAGAAGAGAAGCTGTTTTTTTTAAAACAAATTTGTCACAACGACGTAGTTTTAACAAACTATGTACAAATAAAACATACACAAATATGTATGACCATATTACCCATATAAAAATATGTAAAATAATTTAATCTATTTGAATGTATATACCCTGTGCCTTGCACAAGTAGTCTATCTAGTGATTATATAAAATGTAAATAACTACTACTGTGTATAAATGCACAAAGTATACTATGCAAAGTAAAAAAAATGTGGATTAGGACTAATGTGCAACCGTAATAAATAAAATAAAATAGTAATATATGGATTTATTTTTTACACTATCTCAACACATATATTTGTGTTGGTATTTAATGTCCGGCCCTCTCCAGTGAATTGGAGGAATGAATTCAAAATCGAACCTATTATAATAAGAGTTTTTTCCATGCTATAAAGATAAAAACCGACTTTTTATGTTATAAGATTTTTTATCTTATATAATATTTTAAAAAACCGTCGTTATAGCGGGTTTGTACTTGGTTCGTTGGAGAAACGGAGTGCATATTTAATATCCAAATAAATTTCTTGTTATACATAGCAACACTCATATGAAAATGAGGACTATGTATTGACTTCTTTTTTTTCTTCTTTTTTCTTTGTCAAAATAAAAGGGAAGGATAAAAAAAATTAAAAGTACTTTACTGCTGGTGGAAAAAGGTGGAGATGTTAAAGTAATTAGGCATGTACCAGTTTTTTATTCTTATATATAAAAAAAACTGAAAATAGCAAATAATCATTACTCCATTAAGGGATAAACTTGTATTGAAATTAACAATATATAATTATACAATGATGATTATATAAATTACTATAATATATTAAGAAAATGCCATTGTTAGCTTTATGAGTAACGTAAGGCACATGAGTTTGGCAGTCTCTTCGTGATCTAATTTGTTGTTTATGTTTTTGGTTTGATTCTTCGTGATTAAGCTAATTATCTGTTGGACCCATCCTGAATAAAGCATATAAAGACACCCATGACCCACCCATGAACCGACATAAATTAGAATTTGTCATATAAATAAATAATATAAATAAATATAGGGCTTAGAAGGGATGCTGTCACTTAAGTTTGTTCAAAAAATTCGGTACAATCGGTTTTTTACCCGTTTCATAAAATTTTAAATGAGTTCAATAACGATATAAAAAATCGGTATATACTGTACCGAACCGGTTATACTATATATAGTATATATATTTATATTTGTTCACCAAGAAGTATTATAAGAATTAAAAAAATAAGATAATTGGTGAAATTTACCTTTAAAAATTATCCTAAAAAACTCTAATACCACTAACATAAAGAGCAAAAAACTATAAAAAATAAAAAATAAAAAGAAAATTCATACATACAATATAATGGCACATGATCTTACTGCTTTGCAAAAAAAAGAAAAGAAACCTTGCTCCTTTTTTTATATGTATCATCCATGCATACTTTTATAATTCTTTAACTCATAATTACGGCTACATATTAGAGTAAAATTATTAAAAATAAAATTTTTTAAAATACAAATAAAACCGGTACGTGATCGGTATTATCGGTTCCGTCCCTACAATAAATTGACACATACCAATTCGAAATACTGATATTTTGGTAGCGATGTCAGTACTTATTTTTTCAAACATTCGATAGCAGAACACCCTTAGTTGTCACCACACCCATCTAGTTGTAGTCCAAATATTATTACAAGCACAGTTATGAAATTTAACTAGGCACACTTAGAAGGGGGGTTGAATAAGTGTAAGAGCAATCTATGACCAATTTTTAAATTCTATTAATTTCAGGCTACTATAATTATTGAAATCAGCTTACTGAATTAATATAGCCTATTAAATAAAATACTTGATGTTAAAGAATTATCTTACTATAATGCAAGTAGTCAAATTAAGATAATTAAGTAACTTATATGATTTTAAAGTAAAGCAAATAATAAAATCAACACCAAGATTTTTTACGTGGTTCAGCTATTACCCTCTATAATAATAGCCTAGTCCACGTCCAATACCAACTAGTATTGGAGACTCACTTTATTTATTTCTTTATAAATAAATACAGATTACAAAACAGATTCTAACACAAATTAATTAACAATTAATTTTCCTTGAGCTCTCTTGCTCCTTGTGCACCTATGCACACTTCAAGCACCTTTGCTTCCTTGAACCTGTTCGTAACCCTTTCTCTAATCCACTAAGATTAAAACCTTTAGACTACACTTAATCTAAAACAGAGAAATTCAATACAATATAGAGGTCTATGATCAATGCAAGAATAATCAATTTAACAATTAAAGGCTCAACTATATGCAATGATCAATTAGCACACAAAACTAAACAATTAATTTCTTACCAAATATCAGCTCAAATAATACCAGAAATTAAATTGCTTAGCTTCTCAAATGTTGCATTGATAAAATCAATTTGCTCGATAATCACAGTATTAAGTGCAAGAATTATATTCGTGAGAGTTGTTCTTTCCATGCTTGAGAATACTGATTTTTATAGCCAAAAAATATTACCGTTAATTTAAGAGATATGTTTTGTTTCAGTTCAAATTCTCAAATGATAATATCTCAACAAAAAGTTGCAACGGTAAAGCAATGGTATATATCCAGATAACAACTCAAACCATTTAGTAGTTACTGTTTGGATAATATAAAACAACCTTTTCAAATACAACCTACTAACAAGCTTTGACTAAGTCTTCCTTTATCACATAATGGCAGTAGGTGGCGTGTAACAAACATACTCCTTTTCCAAGACTTAAGGCTTTCAAATTTCCAAGATAATCATTACTCCTTGAAACAACAAACAACTTTTCAATATGCAAGGTATTAGAGTCCCAAGACTCTTATAATTACCATTCTCGTAAACCGTGCACACATGTAACTCACGTGTATTCATGTGTACATATATCAAATAATGCATTTAAAAATCTTTTGTTCTCAATAATATATTTAGGAAAATCCTTTTTCAAAATATTTTTCATTTAAGACATAATATAAAATATAAATGATATGTCCTAGAGCCTTTAAATGAAAAATCAATTATTATGTAATTGATCTTACATTTATTTCCTAGAAAAAGAAAACTCTCTTCCTTCACTTGAAGATTCCACCAACATTCTTTTATCAACAAATACCTGAAACATCATAAAACAATTTAGTACTTGAACATTTCATCATCAAAACATAAGGATGGAATATGACAAAGTCAACATTCTCCCCCTTTTTGATGATGACAACCCAAAATTGTTTTAAGTCTCAAAAACTCCCCCGGAATATATGCATCTCATAAATTTACTCCCCCTAAATCCATGCACCAATAACATTTCAGGATACTAAAATGTGATATTCAATTTTTAGTAAATTAATTACCTGCAGTAATTGTTAGTTCATCAAATACCAAAATATTTACTGCAAATATATCAAATATTTAAAACCCCAAATTAAGCATAAGTCTTTTTGGTGATACACACCAAACCCACATAAAATTTTAAAAAATTTGTGTCCATAGTAACCCAAAATAATCAAAACTCTCCCCCTTTGTCATCAAACAAAAAGAAGAGCAAGTCATTCTTCGAGATCTACTACTGTGACGCCCCCAAAATAAGTATACATCACCCATTCTGAGTTGTCAATACATGGTACAGAAACAACTACAACTTTATTATTACAATAGTAAAATTGTGAGTTTGAATACAAATATTATCTTCTAGACAATATCTATACTCAAATAAATCCTCATCACATTTATTGATACATTATTTTACAAAAATGGTGAGGACTACTAAACAACTCTCTCTAGAACCTTCATTCCATACCCCGACTGCATTCGCTATATTCTCGCCTCCTGAGAAGAAAAATGGAACAAAAAGGAAAAGGGTGAGCTCAACTAGCCCAGTAAAGAATATTATGACTAAGATAATATACAACAAATTATCGATAGTCTTCAATAGGGAAAAATATAATAGAATACAATAGACAACAAGTTTTAAATCAATATTCGCAGCGGAAATAATAATTCATTAGAAGAGTTAAGTAGAGAATGCAAACTACTATCTTTTATGTATGAATTTAAAAGTTCATCGCCTATCTTTTATCCTTGTAACATTAATCAATATATATCCGAATCAAATATTCATCTTTGCACTACGTGCCAAAGATATTCATCACTAATCATGTTCATCTAAACACTGCTCATCTTTGCACTACGGGCCAAAGATATTCATCGAAAATCATTCATCTTTGCACTACAGCCAAAGATATTCAATAATATCATCATTTAAGACCGAGGATGATGAAAATATTTTTAAAGAAACGAATCCAATGAAACAAAAATGACAAGGATTAAGGATTAAGGATTCGTACTTTGTTTTATCCACGTCCAAAAATACCTCAAAAATAATCATAGTGGTGTAAAATTCAAGAATGATCAAAACATGGATACAATCAAAGCTAGTATCCGTAATAAATATTTTGGACGAAAAGAAAATTTTTATTTTTCGATGAATAGTCTTGATTTGTGAATAATCTCAGATATCGTGAATAGGCCAGATATCGTGAATAGTAACCCCTACACTAAAAGTTCTAAATTTGATAAAAACTTCAGATCAATATTTCAGCATAATGATATTGAAGAAATAATATCATTATGAAAAAAAATAATATCCCTTACCTCGGAAAGACAAAGATTTAACTGGAATACTAGATATAAAGCTATAACTTGAACTTGCAGACCGTATAACAATACTCAAAGTATACTCAAAATACTCACAAGAATACGCTCGATAATATAGAGAGAGAAAACTTCAGTTTCTGGTGTGATTTTCAATTCTAACCTAAGAACCCTATTTATAGGAAAATGCTTAGAACACCAAAGTAGAAAATTTAATAAATTAATAATATATATATATATATATATATATTTTTTTCCAACGCACACTTTTAAGGATCTGAATTCAGCAAATTCCAACACATACAAGACCCACAATAATGACAAAAAACGTTTTTCATATTTAAAATATTTTAAACTTCCAAAAATTAATTATTTCGGAGCTTCAGAACTTCAATAATTTATAATAAATAGCCCTTTTGTCAAACAATTCAAGCTTGCGAAGTTTTTATAGGAAATTCAATTCTCTACAACGTTGCGTAAAGAAAGTTTTTCCAAATTCCAAATGAAATTGACCGAAATCCACAAACGAAGCGATTTTATTAAAAGCTATAATCAAATTTCATCAATAAATGGGGTCCACCGACATGTTTAACATGTTTTAATCATTTATTGCAACAAAAATACTCTTCCTCCTCGTATACTCATATATCCCACATTCGTTGTAAAATATCACCATTATTATATTATTAAAATATAATAATATATATATTTAAATGAATTATTTTATCGAGAAAAAGATAAAATTTCAATTTTCAACAATTGTCACATTAAAATTTTTCTCCATCTATATCTACATAAAATCAATATTTTCCTCATCATATGAATTAATAATTAATTATTCACAAATAATATTACTGTAATCATAATATCGACAACCAAAGCGCCTTCTGAGGAAGCAGGAGGCTTTCCAATAAGAATTTCTCCTTCTCGGCGCCGCAATTAGGTAACCAAACCTCTCCTTAGAGCGAACTTTCTAGACATTGCCAATAATGTTATCCAATAATATTATTCAGATAATATGAATTATTGCTTCGATAATGAAAAAATAACGTGTAAAGGACAATTATCAAACAACAAAGAATATAAAATATCAACACAAAGAATTATTGAATCAATAAAATAAAATAATTGAGCGAGAATTATCGTAACCATTATTGAGTAGTGCCTTCTTACGTAAGAATCAATAATTGGTGCAATACTGGTAATATTCTTGTGTTTTAACCAATTTAGTATTTTAACAAAGATTAACTGTGAATAACTACGCTCGCTATTTTTTTAAACAACTTATATTTGTCGCTTTTCTTCATCTAATCGCTTTACATTATGGGGCCCACACATGGTCATACCGTCGTCAGCATTTAATATTCTCCGACAAAGACGAATATTTTACGACCAAACGAATATTCCCCGACAACAATGAATATTTTATAACCACTTGCTTATTTTGAAATATTTACGTATTTTACCCATAACTATCCACATTAATCACAACAACCCTTACTATTTCAAAATAATAATTAGATGAAATTAAATTTTATTTATTAATTATTTGGGGTCTTACAACCTCCCCTCCATATGAAATTTCGTCCTCGAAATTGACATACGTACCTGGTGTTTCGAAAAGGTAAGGATACCTCGCTTTCATTTTCGCTTTCCAATTTCAGTCATTTCTATAGCAGGTTCCTCCACAAAACTTTAACTTGTGGTATGACCTTCGTCGTTGGACATGCTCCTTCCTATCCAAGATCTTGACAGGTACCTCCTCATACGTTAAGTCTTCGTCTATCTCGTCCGGTTCTAACTCAATAACGTGGTTCGGGTCTTTCACATATTTACGAAGTACAGATATGTGAAACACATTATGAACACGAGACATACTTGGAGGTAACGCGAGTCTATAGGCAACATTTCCTACTCGGTCAAGAATTTGAAATGGACCAATAAATCGTGGATTGAGCTTTCCTCTCTTTTCAAATCTTGTAACTCCCTTCCATGGAGCAACTCGCAACAATACATGATCCCCTATACTAAATTCTACGTCCTTTCGATGAAGATCCGCATAACTCTTTTGTCGATCTTGTGCCGTTTGTATACATTGTCGAATCATTTGGATCTTTTCGGTAGTCATACGTACTAAATCGGGTCCCAACAATGTTGCTTCACCCACCTCATCCCAACATATTGGAGAGCGACACTTTCGTCCATATAATGCTTCAAATGGAGCCACACCTATACTTGCCTGATAACTGTTGTTGTAGGAGAATTCCACCAATGGTAAATACTTATCCCAACTGCCTTTGAAATCTAGGACACAGAGTCTTAATAAATCTTCAAGAGTTTGAATAGTCCTCTCTCATTGTCCGTCCGTTTTAGGATGGTATGCCGAACTGAATCGTAAATCCGTACCCATAGATTTTTGCAAGCTAACCCAAAATCTTAAAGTGAATCTTGGGTCACGATATGAAACTATGGATACTGGCATGCCATGCAACCTCACAATCTCATTTACATATATACTAGCAAGACGTTCAAGGGAATAAGTCTCCCGTATCGGTAAGAAATGAGCAGACTTGGTTAATCTATCAACAATAACCCAAATAGCATTGATGCCTTAAGAAACCGTAGGAAGACCCGTAACGAAATCCATGGTAATGTGTTCCCACTTCCATTTCAGAATCTCAAGTGGTTGCAACGGACCCTTAGGTACTAGATGCTCCGCCTTTATATGTTGACAAGTTAAACACATCGAGATAAACTTTGCAATCTCTCTCTTCATATTGTTCCACCAAAATGTATGTCGAAGATCACGATACATTTTAGTACTTCCAGGATGGATTGCAAATGGTGTATTATGTGCCTCAATCATAATCTTGTACTTCAAATCAGAGTCGTTAGGAACACAAAGTCTGGAGTGGACTCGAAGTATTCCTTCTTCATCAATTCTCGCTTCCGGAATAGCTCATTCTTGTACTTTCTTCTTCATACGCATCAGCTCCGGGTCGGTGGCTTTAGAAACCTTAAATTTTTCTATTAAAGTTGGCTCTATGCGTATACTTGACATCATCGCACTCATTCCTCGCATATGATCTTCTACTCAACGCGTCGTTTACCACGTTCGCTTTTCGAGGATGGTATTGAATAGTGTGGTCGTAGTCTTTTAATAGCTCGAGCCAACGTCGCTGCCGCATGTTGAGTTCTTTTTGAGTGAAGAAATATTTAAGGCTTTTATGGTCTGAATATATCTCAACTTTCTCCCCATATAAATAGTTCCTCCATATCTTTAGCGCAAAAACGACTGCTGCCAACTCTAGATCATGAGTAGGATAATTCCTCTCATACTCTTTAAGTTGTCACGAGGCATAGGCTATGACTTTCCCACGTTGCATGAGAACACATCCTAACCCTTTGCCTGAAGCATCGATGTAGATAACAAATCCATCCGTACCAGATGGTATTGTTAGAACAGGTGCCGAAATGAGTCTCCTCTTCAGCTCTTGGAAACTCTTCTCGCATTCTTCGCTCCAAACAAATTTTGTATCCTTCCGAGTTAGCTGGGTTAATGGAGTAGCGATTCGAGAAAACCCTTCCACGAATCTCCGATAATAACCAGCTAAGCCCAAAAAGCTACGTACTTCAGTCACCGACTTCGGTTGCTCCCAACTTTGTATTGCTTCAATCTTCGCCGGATCAACAGATACTCCATGTTTCGACACCACGTGCCCAAGGAATGCTACTTCCTCAAGCCAGAACTCGCATTTCTTCAACTTGGCATAAAGCTTGTTTTCACGAAGCCTTTGGAGTACCAGCTTCAAATGGTGCTCATGATCTTCACGACTTTTGGAATATATGAGGATGTCATCAATAAAGACAACAACGAACTGATCCAAATATTCCTTGAATACTCGATTCATCATATCCATGAAAGCCATGAGGAGTATTAGTCAATCCGAAAGACATGACTAAGAATTCATAATGCCCGTCATCGAAGTTCTAAAGGCGGTCTTTGGAATATCCTCGCCTAATCTTGATTTGATGATATCCGAATCGAAGATCGATCTTTGAAAAAAATTGTGCCCTTTGCAACTGGTCAAACAAGTCATCAATACGAGGTAGAGGATACCTATTCTTGATGGTGACATGGTTCAATTCTCGATAGTCAATACAAAGTCGCATACTCCCGTCTTTCTTCTTTACGAATAAAACATGAGCACCCCAAGGAGATGTACTAGGACGAATGAAACCGATGTCCAACAACTCCTGTAGTTGGACCTTTAACTCCTGAAGTTCAATAGGAGCCATTCGATATGGGGTTTTAGAAATGGGCTTTGTACCAGGTTCAAGATCAATAAAGAATTTAACTTCACGTTCTGGGGGTAGACCGGGAAGTTCTTCAGGAAATACGTCAGGAAAGTCAATAACAACAGGAATATTATTCAAATTTGACGTGTCTTTATTCAAATCCATAACATGGGCTAAGAAAGATTGACATCCGGTTTTCAATAAACGAATAGCTTTATGATTAGATATGATGGTGGTCGATTTTAATGGTTTAGTTGCTTGAATTGCATAAACAAAGTTGGTTAGGAATATGAAAACTAACAACCTTACGAAAACAATCAATTTTGGCATGATGAGTAGTTAACCAATCAATCCTAAAATCACATCAAAAGCAAGTATCTTTAAAGAGATAAGGTCAATCTGTGAGGTGATGGTGCCAACTTGAATCAAACAAGATTTATAAACAATGGATGTGATGAAAGTTTCTCCTAACGGAGTTTCCACAGATAGGTCAAAGTCTAATTTCTCCGGAGTCAAGTTTAAACGTTGAGCACAAGCAAGAGAGATAAATGAATGGGTAGCACCGATATAAAGTAAGGTATAAACTTCGCAAGAATTTATAAATAGCTTACCCGTGATTACCTCGTTTGGGTTCCTCGCATTTTGACCAGTCACAACAAACGCTCTTCCAGGAACTGTTAACTTTGACTTTTCTGGGACAGTCTTTTGAGTCACCGTCCCCGCTGAACTAGGTTTCGCTATCGTAAAATCCCGAGCGATATGTCCTTCATTTCCACAATTATAGCATACCTTGAACTATTGTGGGCAGTTTGGACTGATATGTTCCTCTTTTCCGCATTTGTAGCATATTATCGGTGGTCGTTCTCCTCCCTTAGAACCCGATTCTTGTCACAAGACTGCTGCTTCACATGGTCGTTGTTAAATCTCCTCTTTTTAAAATCTCTTCCCGACTCGCTTCTTCTATTTTTATGGCCATGATTACCACCAGAGAGTGGTTACCATTTTGTCCGTCTTTTTCTTTCTCCGTGGTTATCGTTGTTTTGTTGGCTCGCTATCTCCTAGATGATCCTCGATTATGGTCCCCTCGGTTGACCGTGTACTCAAGTTATCTCGCTCTAATAATTGAGCCCTATTTACAACATCTGAATAGAGAGAAAATTTATGAGAAATGAGATCTTGACGTATCTTAGGGTTTCAAACCTCTAAGAAACATCCGCGTCATACGTTCCTCATTCTCCACCAAATGAGGTGCAAACCTGGATAACTCTGCAAACTTTGCCTCGTACTGAGACACCGTCATATTGTTTTGCTCTAATTTGATGAACTCCACTTCCTTCATATGATTTAACACTTTCGTGAAAGTATTTGTCATTAAATAGTTCTCAAATATCTCCCAAGACATTCTCGAGTGCGGTTTGGATGGAGTACGCTTCACGCAGACTCCCACCAAAGAGTCCGCCTCGCCACGGAACATAAAGGTGGCGAATGGAACCTTCTGTTCCTCCGTGCATCCCAAGACATCGAATATCTTGGTAATTTGCTTGACCCATGTTTCCGCCATGATCGGATCTGGCTTTCCCTTAAATTCTGGTGGTCCCAACTCTTTGAACTGCTTGGCTGTGACAACCCGTGAATTGCTATCATTTCCTCCTGTATTTTGAACACGAGTCTCCCTCGTCTGATTTTGCATGAACTGCAAAAAGCTTCTAAACATCCCCTCGTTCATCATCTGCTCAGTGGTGTTGTTCACAGGATCAACATTGCCAGCCTGTTGCACGTTCTCCTCGTTGGTGAGTACATGCGTCTCCACGGTCTCACTTCCACTGTTAATATTCTCAGTCGACATTCTCAAATACTGTCATAAAACAAGGGTTAATTAAGCAAATCAATATATCACATAATATCCCTATATACTGACCAACTAACAAATAAGCTTAGGTAGGACACACTAGCGAAGGATTTACTCGCTCTCCCTCCTAGTTCTATTCCCCGATCTCCGCCAGAGATCATATCCCTAAGCTCGATACCAACCTGTGACGCCCCCAAATATAGTATACATCACCCATTCTCGAAAGTTGTCAATACATGGTACAGAAACAACTACAACTTTATTATTACAACAGTAAAACTGTGAGTTTGAATACAAATATTATCTTCTAGACAATATCTATACTCAAATAAATCCTCATCACATTTATTGATACATTATTTTACAAAAATGGTGAGGACTACTAAACAACTCTCTCTAGAACCTTCATTCCATACCCCACTCGCATCTTTCGCTATATTCGCCTCCCCGAGAAGAAAAATGGAACAAAAAGGAAAAAGGTGAGCTCAACTAGCCCAAGAAAGAATATTATGACTAAGAAAATATACAACAAATTATCGTTAGTCTTCAACAGAGAAAATCTAATAGAATACAATAGACAACAAGTTTTAAATCAATATTCGCAAATAAAAATAATAATTCATTAGAAGAGTTAAGTAGAGAATGCAAACTACTATCTTTTATGTATGAATTTAAAAGTTCATCGCTCATCTTTTATCCCTATAACATCAATCAATATATATCTCGAATCAAATATTCATCTTTGCACTCACAGTGCCAAAGATATTCATCACCGTCATGTTCATCTAAACACTGCTCATCTTTTGCACTACGGCCAAAGATATTCATCGAAATCATTCATCTTTTGCACTACAGCCAAAGATATTCAATAATATCATCATTTAAGACCGAGGATGATGAAAATATTTTTAAATAAACGAATCCAAAGAAACAAAATGACAAGGATTAAGGATTAAGGATTCGTGCTTTGTTTTATCCACGCCCAAAAATACCTCAAAAATAATCATAGTGGTGTAAAATTCAAGAATGATCAAAACATGGATACAATCAAAGCTAGTATCCGTAATAGATATTTTGGACGAAAAGAAAATTTTTCATTTTTCGATGAATAGTCTTGATTTGTGAATAAGACTGAGTATCGTGAATAGTCAGATACGTGAATAAGAACTCCGACACACTAAAGTTCTAAATTTGATAAAAACTTCAGATCAATATTTCAAAGATAATGATATTGAAGAAATAATATCATTACGAAAAAAAAATATATCCCTTACCTCGAAAGACAATTATTTAACCGGAATAATCGGATATAGGCTATAACTTGAACTTGCAGCATCAGATAACAATACTCAAAGTATACTCAAAATACTCACAAGAATACGCTCGATAATATAGAGAGAAAACTTCGATTTAAAGTGTGATTTTCAATTCTAACCTAAGCACCTATTTATAGAAAAATGCTTAGAACACCAAAGTAGAAAATTTAATAAATTAATAATATATATATATATATATATATATATATTTTTTTTTTTCCAACGCACACTTTTAAGGATCTGAATTCAAAGAAATTCCAACACATGCAAGACCCACAATAATGACAAAAAACGTTTTTCATATTTAAAATATTTTAAACTTCCAAAATTAATTATTTTGAGCTTCGAACTTCAATAATTCATAATAAATAGGCCTTTTGTCGAAAAATTCAAACTTTATGCTGCTTTTTATAGAAAATTCAATTCTCTACAACTTTGTAGAAGAAAGTTTTCCAAATTCCAAATGAAATTGATCAAAATCCACAAACCAAGCGATTTTACGGTGATATAATCAAATTTCAAATAATAAATGGGGTCCACCGACATGTTTAACATGTTTTAAACATTTATTGCAACAAAAATACTCTTCCTCCTCGTATACTCATATATCCCACATCCGTTGTAAAAATATCACCATTATTATATTATTAAAATATAATAATATATATATTTAAATGAATTATTTTATCAAAAAGATAAATTTCAATTTTCAACAATTGTCACATTAAAAATTTTCTCCATCTATATCCACATAAAATCAATATTTTTCTCATCATATGAATCAATAATTAATTATTCACAAATAATATTACGTAATCATAATATTGACAACCAGTGCGCCTCTAGGAAAGATGGGGCTTTCTAATAAGAATTTCTCTCATCAAGCGCCGCAATTAGGTGACCAAACCTCTCCTTAGATGTAACTTTCTAGACATTGCCAATAATGTTATCCAATAATATTATTCGGATATAATATGAATTATTGCTTTGATAATGAAAAATACTTGTGTAGTGACAATTATTGAAACAACAAAGAATATAAAATATCAACACAACAATTATTGAATTAATAAAATAAAATACCTTTGAATAAAGAATTATCGTAACCATTATTTAGTAGTGCCTTTTACGTAAGAATCAATAATTGGTGCAATACCGCAATGCTACTTCGTGTTTTAACCACCGAGTATTTTAACAAAGATTAATTCAGAATAACTACGCCATTATTTTTAAACAACTTATATTTGTCGCTTTCTTCATCCAATCGCTTTTATGGGGCTCACACATGGTCATACTTCGCCGCATTTAATATTCCCCGATAAATACGAATATTCTATGACCAACGAATATTCCCCGACAACAATGAATATTTTATAACCACTTGCTTATTTTGAAATATTTGCGTATTTTACCCATAACTATCCACATTAATCACATCAACCCTTACTATTTCAAAATAATAATTAGAGGAAATTAAATTTCATTTATTAATTATTTGGGGTCTTACAACTACCACTGCTTGTCGAGCGGCCCTTTCTGTGAAATAGGGTCGGTGATTAGCACGATGAATCTTTTCAGCAAAACTTAGGTCAGTAGCGAATTGGGGAGGCCTAGGAATGACAGTTGCAGGTGGTAGAGGGACATCTAGAAATTCTCCTTGATATTCGGCCAACCAGTTGCAATTCACCCACTCTGGGATAGTTGAATGCTTACGCTGCATATGCAGTTTAGATCCCACATCATTGAAACGAACAGAAATAAACTCAGCCAATTCCCCTACTTGATTACTAACAAACTTAAGCTCTTGACTCAACTGACAGGAATTCTGATTAAGCCATCTCTGCATAACCTCTCGCTAAAGCAAAGGGTTTGCGCTTCAAAGCCCTCAGAAGTCAATGAATTCATCTTCAATATTATTGTACAGTTTGTTAATTTTAGGGGCACCCAAAGGCAATTTGCTCTTTTCCAACAGGGTCATACGGTTATGAAGGCTAGTCATTTCAGTCTGCATTTTTTCTTGATTTCCGAGAACCAGTTTCAACATCTCAATGATTTCAGAAGAAGATTAAATATGGGGCTGAACAGGAGATGAAGGAATTGAGACTGGAGGAACAGGATTTTCAGACGAGATTCGAACAAACATATCATCAAGTAGACTGATACGTGACATTTTCAAAGAAGTAACGCTGATAGAATCAGTGACCGAAACAGAATTTTCATTTTCAAAAGAGATTTTAAAATGACTAAACAAAGTAGTAAGAGAAGCACTGTAAGGCAAATAAGTCTTGGTTTTTCGCAAACAAGTAGTCATGTGATGAAGCATCATTTGGGACAAGTTAAAAGAAACACCTCTTAAAATCAGGGCAACAACTATCAAATCTTGATAGGTAAAATCTGCTCCTCCACCTAACTGAGGCAACAGATTGTATCTAACAAGATGATGAATAACACAAGATATAGGAGAGACATCAACAGTTTTAGGAGTGAAAACATCAGTCAATAAATTGTTGTTCATCACAATTTGTAGTTGTTCAAGAGGAGTGAAATGAAAATGAACAGCACCTTTCTTTGTAAAAGGACAAACACCCGAAGATGGGATATTTAAAATACTACCAAAATCGATGACTGTAAAATACAACGATTCCTTTGACAAAAGAAGTATAAAAATCACCATGACATTCTAGATTTGTGTAAAATTGTTGGACAAGGCTAGGGTATGCCATAGATGGAGGAAAAAGTATTGAAGAAAAACCATAAGATTCAAACAAAGGTTTTAAAGGAGATTGTTGAAAACAAATCTGATCAACAGACTTTTCATACATAAATTGTTTTGGAAAGATGATGGTTTTAAAAACGAACCTCATACGCGTTACTGCGAAAGTAGTTGTTAGGCAGATCAGAAGATAGATTAGGGTTTACCGAAATAGGAGGAGGTGTAACTTCCGGCTTGGAAGACTGAGTCTGACGTCGCCGAGAGGGTTCGGTAGATTTCGTCAGTGATGGACTAAAAGTGGACGCATCAGACGCCAAAGAATCCAAATACTCTTCCTCTGACGACACAACCCTCTTCATTTTCCTTTTCTGTCGAGATGGTCTGGAAGTAGATTGGGGAGGAACCGGTGTCTGATTGTCGTCAGAATCCATCATCGATCTCTTATGTGTTCGAGTTCTCATGATGTATGAAGGTAATGTAGGAGAAAACAAACGTAAAAAGAAAAAGAGAAAGAACAAATAAAGTCAGAATGATTTTGAGAAGTAGAAAATGAAGAGAGAGACATAAAATTATATAGAGGAATGAATGCATGTATATATCTTGACGTCTCCCAAGCCTTTACGTCTCCCAAGGCTGTACATCATCCTGTCCTCTCGCTTTTCAAAACCATTATGAGAGACTCCTGGAGTCTTGCGTCCAATATTGAAGCAGCCGAAAATTTATCCTTATAATGAGAGAGAGAGAAATAAATATCAAATGCATGTATGCGTACGTCTCTCATAAGACACAACTGACTTGTCTTTTCAAAAAAAATCATCATGGCATATATTTGGAATACCGTGTCCAAGTTTTAATGACATTTAATGGGCAGCCAAAAAATCTATCTATTAATTATCCAAATTTTAGCAGTTATCAAGAGAGACATGCGTAATAGGATAATATGCAAAATTAAAACAATTTAAGCAATACACATCCCAAGTTCTCTACGTAACATGCAAAATCTATCTTCACTCAAAGGTTTAGTAAAAATATCTGCAATTTGATTTTCAATTGGAATAAAAATTAATTTAATTAAACCTTTTGATACATTGTCTCTTAAAAAATGATGTCTTACTTCTATATGCTTTGTTTGTGAATGTAACACATGATTTTTGGATATATCTATAGCACTAGAATTATCACAATAAATAGGCACACAATCACATAATATGTTAAAATCACATAGAGTTTGTCTCATCCATAATATTTGTGAACAGCAACTTCCTGTAGCTAGGTATTCACCCTCAGTAGTTGAAAGAGCCACTGAGGTTTGCTTCTTACTATGCCAAGATACTAGACTTTGTCCCAAGAAAGTACAAGCACCACTAGTACTTTTTTTTATCAATTTGACATCCTGCATAGTTAGCATCTGAATAGCCAATTAGTTCAAAATGATTGGAAATTGGATAAAACAACCCTAAATTTATTGTTCCACTTAAATATTTCAAAATCCTTTTAACAGCATTTAAGTGAGATTCTTTTGGATTAGCTTGAAACCTTGCACATAGACAAACACTATACATTATATCGGGTCTAGAAGCAGTTAAATATAGTAAACATCCAATCATACCTCGATATTTTGTTATATCTACATCAATACCTTTCTTGTTAGTGGTGAGTTTTATTGATGTGCTCATTGGTGTACCTTTCGAGTTAGATCCTTCAAAGCCAAATCTCTTGAGTAGTTCTTTTGTGTATTTGGTTTGATGGATATAAATTCCATCCTTAGTTTGCTTGATTTGAAGTCCCAAAAAGTAGTTGAGTTCACCCATTAAGCTCATATCAAATTCTTTATGCATGCACTTGGAAAACCACTCACAAAGGAAATCATTAGTAGAACAAAAAATTATATCATCTACATATATTTGAACAATAATAATATCGACATTTTTATGCTTAATAAACAATATAGAATCTATCTTACCTCTAACAAACCCATTTGATAAGAGATACTTACTCAATCTTTCGTACCAAGCTCTTGGAGCTTGTTTCAAGCCATAAAGAGCTTTCTGTAGCTTGTACACATGATTAGGATACTTTTCGTGTTCGAATCCAAGAGGTTGTTTGACGTATACTTCTTCATTGATGTATCCATTAAGGAACGCACTTTTTACATCCATTTGATGAAGCTTGAACTTTTGTAGCAAGCAAAAAATCTAATGTATCACGAATTGATTCCACCCTGCTATCGGGTGCATAAGTTTCTTCATAGTCGATCCCTCCTCGCTGATTGTATCCTTGAGCTACCAATCTAGCTTTGTTACTTAATGATTGTCCCGTGCTCATCAAGTTTGTTCTTGAAGACCCATTTTGTACCAATGATGGAAACATCTTTTGGAGGAGACATTAGTTCCCACACTTGTCACCTCTCAAATTGTTGAAGTTCTTCTTGCATTGCCAATAGCCGCCATCAAGTATAGCATCCTTTGCATTCTTTGGCTCAACTCCGATAAAATGCGAGAGAATGCATGATGATTTTGTAATCCTCTTCGTGTGGTTATACCTTTATTGATATCTCCAATGATATTTTCTAGAGGATGATTCTTGATGTATCTAGCTGTTCTTGGCCTTTGGATATCATGCATAACTTCCTCTTGATCATTAGACTCATTTTCAACATCCTGTAAATCTTCAGGTTCATGTTCATGCTGATCATTCATTTCAGGTTGCTGAATCTGTTCATTCGGTCTCTTGTTTTGTTCATTTCGGTTTGCTGAAATGTTGACTATCTCCAAATTACCTGCATCATCTTTACTTTCTTTTGGAAGATCATTGTTAGTCTCATTGAAGGTAATATGAACAGATTCTTTTACACATGACTTTTTAATATTGAAGATGCGATAAGCCTTACTATTTTGAGAATAACCAATAAATATTCCTTCATATGACTTAGCATCAAATTTTTCCAAATTGTCACTTGTATTTAGAATGAAGCATTTAGAACCAAACATTTTGAAATAACTTATGTTGGGAATTTTATTATTTAAAAGCTCATATGGTGTTTTCAAAATAATAGGACGAATGAGTACTCTATTTAAAACATAACACGATGTACTTACAAACTTTCTACCCAAAATTTCTTTGAAGCTTACTTTCTTGTAATAGAGTTCTAGTCGCCTCTTGTAGAGTCCTATTCTTCCTTTCCACCACCCCGTTTTGTTGAGGAGTCCTTGATGCTGAGAATTCATGGCTAATACCTCTTTGATCAGAAAAGGTTATAAAATCTTTTTGAAACTCAGTGCCATGGTCACTTCTAATTCTAATTAGTTTGAAACTATACTTTGTTTCAAGTTTTCTTATTAATCTTTCAAACTCTTTAAATGCTTCATCCTTAGTTCTCAAGAGTAATACCCAAGTTTATCTAGAGAAATCATCTACTATTACAAAAGCATAAAACCTACCATTTATACTAGAATGTCTTTCTGGTCCAAATAGATCAAGATGAAGTAGTTGTAAAGGAGAAGAGGTTGATACCATGTTCTTTGCCGTAAATGATGTTCTTACTTGCTTTCCGAGTTGACATGGAACACAAATTCCTTCTTTCATATATTTGATTTTCTAAGAACCCTTTGACAAGATTCTTTGAGGATAATTTCTTGATTAAGTCCATGTGAATATGTCCCATCCTCTTGTGCCACAAATTAACCTCATCTTGTACAGCTGCTAGACATAATTCTTTATCCTGTTGCTCAAAGTCAATAGTATATATATTTCCTTCTCTTTGTGCAACTAGAGTGATATTGTTAGTACCATGCGAAATAGTGCATTTTTCTTTATCAAAACTAACTTGGTGACCATTATCCATTAATTGACTGATACTAATAAGATTAAATTCAAGTCCATTAACAAGGTGTACATTATCAATATTTACCTTACCATTTCCAATTTTACCTTTTCTGATTATCTCGCATGTTCGATTATCTCCAAATGTAACTGTACCATTTTTCTTCTTGATTTTTAGCTCCACGAACTTTGTTTTGTCACCAATCATGTGACGAGAGCATCCGCTATCAAGAATCCATTTTTGAGATGGAACTTTTGCTTTTAAACATACCTGTCAAGAAAAGATAGTTCTTTGGGTCCATTTATGTTAGTAGCAAGTAAATCACTCTTTTTAATCCATACCTTTTTAACCTTATTTTGTTTCTTAAAGCAATTTATATCTAAATGACCTTTAATACCACAATGTTTGCAAGTTGTGAAAGGAGAGCAATAATTTAAGCTAAAACGTGATTTTGAGTTTAACATTTTCATATTACTCTTTTTATGCATAGAATTAAAACCAATTCCTTGTCTTTCAAAATTAGGTCTTTGTTTTCCTAATATGACATTTAGATTTTCTTCACCTTGAACAAATTTAGCAAGAGATGATTTTAGTGAGTCTATTTCTTTTTGAAGTTCATTATTAGGACATGTTTTAATAGGAGATTTATCACTAAATGCATCAATACACACATCTCTCATTTTTAGCTCATTAGTCAATTTTTGGACTTCATTATTCCAGAAATTTACCTTGTTGAAAAGTATTTTGTTATAATTATCTAAATAATCAATCTTAGCAGTCAAAACCTTTTCTTCTTGACATGTGGATTCCTTTTCAATTTCTTTCTTTTCATGTATTAGTGAATCTACTTCATCCATTAATGTATTAACTAAACCTTTTAAGCTTGCATTCTTTTCTCTTAACTTCTTATTTTCTTGTTCTAAAGAATTTAGTTCATTAGGAGATACCTGATTCGATTCACCTTCAACTTCCACGAAGCATTGTGCTATCTCATCTTTAGCATCGATCTCCACTTCGGATTCTTCATCACTCCAAGTAATAAAGGCTTTGTTCTTCTTGTTGTCTTTGTAGTTGGTCTTTCCTTTATTCTTTAGTTGAAAACAGTCTTTCTTGAAGTGTCCAGGACGTCCACATTCGAAGCACGTCTCTTCATTTTGCTTTCCTTTGAATTTATTTGAATTGAAGGTGTTTCTCCTCTTATTTTTCCTTTGTAGTAACCCCTTGAGTTTCCTTGACGTCATCGCTATTTCTTCATCGGAGTTATCATCAAGTTCCTCTTCATTATCTGCAGTAAGAGCTAAGACCTTTCTTCGAGGAGTTTCCTCCTCATCATCATATCTCTTTAACTGATGTTCATATTCTTCTAGTTCACCAAACAAGGTTAAAGTATCCATGGAAGAAATAGTAACAGAATCTTGAAGAGTAGTGATTTTAGAAGCAAACCTTTCGGGCATACCGAAGCAACTTACGGTTGATTTCACTTTGAGGAATAGTCTTGTCCAGCAATTTCAAGGAGTTTATAAGGACTAGAAATCTTGTTTGAGCTAGCTTGATGGTTTCATCTTTTTCGAGCTTGAACATTTCATAATCGTGCATAAACATGCTTAGCTTGACTTCCCGTATTTTTGAAGTACCTTCATGACTTACCACTAAAGTATCCCACATCTCTTTGGCAGTGTTGCATGAGGAGACTTTATCTATCTCGGATTGTACCATGCCGCTGAGAAGTGTGTTCATAGCCTTTGAATCATATGAGACCATGTAGATTTCGGTTGAATCCATTTCTAGCAAAATCTTTGGTGTCCCATCATCTTTTCGTGGAACAACTGGTCCATTCTCCACAACCCACCATTCCCAAGGATCTCTTTTAAGATAGATCCTCATTCGGAATTTCCAGAAGTTATAATTTTCTGTGCCAAACAGCAAAGGAGGTCTATTGGTAGATTGACCTTCTTGATTTTTATTTCCGAACTGTGCCATGTTAGAATCTTTCCCTACAAGTCACCTTTAAGACCAAGATAAGTAGAGCCAAGCTTTGATACCAAATGAAATTTAACTAGGCACACTTAGAAGGGGGGGGGGGGGGGGTTGAATAAGTGTAGGAGCAATCTATGACCAACTTTTAAATTCTATTAATTTTAGGCTACTATAATGATTGAAATCAGCTTACTGAATTAATATAGCCTATTAAATAAAATACTTGATGTTAAAGAATTATCTTACTATAATGCAAGTAGTCAAATTAAGATAATTAAGTAACTTATATGATTTTAAAGTAAAGCAAATAATAAAATCAACACCAAGATTTTTTACGTGGTTCAGCTATTACCCTCTATAATAATAACCTAGTCCACGTCCAATACCAACTAGTATTGGAGACTCACTTTATTTATTTCTTTATAAATAAATACATATTACAAAACAGATTCTAACACAAATTAATTAACAATTAATTTTCCTTGAGCTCTCTTGCTCCTTGTGCACCTATGCACTCTTCAAGCACCTTTGCTTCCTTGAACCTGTTCGTAACCCTTTCTCTAATCCACTAAGATTAAAACCTTTAGACTACACTTAGTCTAAAACAAAGAAATTCAATACAATATAGAGGTCTATGATCAATGCAAGAATAATCAATTTAACAATTAAAGGCTCAACTATATGCAATGATCAATTAGCACACAAAAATAAACAATTAATTTCTTACCAAATATCAGCTCAAATAATACCAGAAATTAAATTGCTTAGCTTCTCAAATGTTGCACTGATAAAATCAATTTGCTCGATAATCACAGTATTAAGTGTAAGAATTATATTCGTGAGAGTTGTTCTTTCCATGCTTGAGAATACTGATTTTTATAGCAAAAAAATATTACCGTTAATTTAAGAGATATGTTCTGTTTCAGTTCAAATTCACAAATGATAATATCTCAACAAAAAGTTGCAATGGTAAAGTAATGGTATATATCCAGATAACAATTCAAACCATTTAGTAGTTACTATTTGGATAAGATAAAACAACCTTTTCAAATACAACCTACTAACAAGCTTTGACTAAGTCTTCCTTTATCACATAATGGCAGTAGGTGGCGTGTAACAAACATACTCCTTTTCCAAGACTTAAGACTTTCAAATTTCTAAGATAATCATTACTCCTTGAAACAACAAACAACTTTTCTATATGCAAGGTATTAGAGTCCCAAGACTCTTATAATTACCATTCTCGTAAACCGTGCACACATGTAACAATACTTGCATCCTTTCTAGCTTCTAGACATATATCAACATATACCCACGTGTATTCATGTGTACATATATCAAATAATGCATTTAAAAATCTTTTGTTCTCAATAATATATTTAGGACAATCCTTTTTCAAAACATTTTTCATTTAAGACATAATATAAAATGGAAATGATATGTCCTAGAGCCTTTAAATGAAAAATCAATTATTATGCAATTGATCTTACATTTGTTTTCCTAGAAAAAGAAAACTCTCTTCCTTCACTTGAAGATTCCACCAACATTCTTTTATCAACAAATACATGAAACATCATAAAACAATTTAGTACTTGAACATTTCATCATCAAAATATAAGGATGGAATATGACAAAGTCAACAAGTTATGTCGTAACCAACTTCATTAATAATATTGTTATTCTCTCTGTTTCAAATTATATGATCATTATTGACTTTTAAAAGTAAATTTGATATATTTTTAAATTCAAAATTGAGACGACTCATTAAATATTATGAAACAATAAAACTTATAATGAGTTATTTTTTAGATAATTTATAATATTTATTATTATATTGATTAAAATTTAAAAATCTATGCCAATTTTAAATTT
This sequence comes from Panax ginseng, assembly GCA_020205605.1. Classification (NCBI taxonomy): domain Eukaryota; kingdom Viridiplantae; phylum Streptophyta; class Magnoliopsida; order Apiales; family Araliaceae; genus Panax; species Panax ginseng. The sequence goes on from CM035140.1 coordinate 130,482,123, forward strand.
AAAAATCTTAAATTAACTTTAAAAATCAACAATGATTAAATAATATGAAGCATAGTATATTATTTTATTATTTTATCGATCAAAACTATGTCATTTTAGATAATTGTCACACACTAATTGTGACAACTACTCTTGAAACAAAATTTATAAAGTATAGGTGTGAAAATATTGGAGAGATTTTAGACAAAAGAGTTGAAGAGAGAAAGGAGTGGTAAAGAGAGAGGAAATTGAAAAAATGACTCAGTTTCAAAAAATCAATTATTTTTTCTACTCTTCCTTAATAAAATAGATTATATATATATATATATATATATATATATATATGAGAAATAATTCATATCAAGTACTTGCTATGAATTAAAATTGGACAAACACCATCATTAGCGTTCAATACAAGAACCAACAACCGAGATTAAAACTGAAAAATTCACGCCGCTACTAATAGTAGCAAACAACGGGTACAAATGTGAATTTTTCAGTTCTAATTTTAACCGTTGATTCTTATATTGAACGATAAAAAAATTGTATGCTTATTTTTGATCCATATCATTTCCCATATATATATATATATATATATATATATATATATATATATATATATATATATGAAATGGTAAATATATATGTGATGAACTAATATACTATTCGCTCCACTCTAAAAATTGATGGATCTCAACTAGTACTAAAATATTCCTAATATGTATTAGGATAAATTTATGTTAAAATATAATTACGAAATTTATTAATATATGCAATTGGTTAGAATTATAAGTGGGTCTACTTATTACACATTCTTCTAAAATAATTAACACATTACTTACATAACTGATAATCAAAAAACCAAATTATCGCGGTATATATGATTTTCCCTAGTAAAAATGAGAGCACAAATATCTCTTACCAAATAAAACATCATCACAATTTTTTTTATGTCCAAACTTTTAATTATGTAATTATAAATGTTAATATTAATTAAAGAAAATAAAAATCTAACAATAAAATTGATCCTTTTTGAGGGGATAGAAGGCATATGTTATATGGTAGAATAGTCTTTGTTTGATGTTATTTTCCTTCTACGCTTACTCTTCTTTCCATCTTTTTTTTTTCAAAAAAAGAAGAAGAATATATATTTAAAATTAATGTAAGAAATCTCACATTATATTTATGCATGTGTATAATAGGATTTATCTCAAAGTTATACTTAGTAATATTATACTTATTATTATATTCACACCTTAATTTTGGGAAAGGGACTATAATTAAACATGCACTCACAAATTACTTTTCGTAAAAGACGAAAATGCCCACACTTTTACAAACATGGATATTGGGTGGATCCCACGTGTCCCTTCCCATCCTCCATAAATACCAGTCTCCTTCATCTCTATTCTCCCTTTTCCTCCCACTTTTCCGCTTCTCCTCCTTCCGGTTAACCAGTTCACTCTCTAGACAACATGATGTCCACTGAACCGGTTGAGTTCCAATTCTCTGCAGATGAAATCCATGAACTCTTGAATCTCTTCCAATACCCTCCCCCTCCGAGAGGCGAACCCATTGGCTTTATTCAGTGGAAGAGAGAAAACTTAGACGTATGATATCGAACCGGGAATCAGCCAGACGATCCAGGCAGCGAAAGAAGCGGCAGTTGGAGAACCTCACGGTCGAAATGAACCAGTTAGAAGGTGAGAACCGGAAATTAAAGCAGTGTTTGGCCTTGGCAACAAATCAGTGTCAAGTTGTTATGAGAGAAACCCAACGACTCCGGTCTGAATATATCAACCTCCAAACAAGACTTTCCGGTTTATACGAAATGTTGGTTTCCATGCGGTTGCAACAGAACTATCACTATTGATTAGCCTTAATTAACCAAAACAATTAAGGCCTAATTAATCTCTAATCTCTCTCTCCTTTGTAAGTAAAGTAAATGATTAAAGTTTAATTAAGCGGTCATGCAACAAATAGTGAAGGCGTAGCTAGGTGGTTTGAGTCTTTTGGCAAACCCCGAGCTATTAATTAGAAATTAATTAAGGTGAGGGCCACTTGCACCCCTTACTTTCTCATTCACACCCCATAGTTCACTAAAAAATCCTAAGCTAATAAACACTCTATGCGTGAACATTTGCTCAACTCTCTCTCTCCTTCCCCACTATTCTTCTCTCTTGCTCTCTATTTCCTCTCTCCCCCACTACCACCACATTGTATCAATGGACGACGAGAATTTCCCTCTAAGGGATGATGTACCAGTGGAGATCAACTAAAGGATGTTGGTATTTGGCTACATAAACGGGTCACACTTTGTAAGGATGAATCTTATTTCAGATTGTCCAATCCCTTCGTCTCGAAAATGTGGTCTAATCATCACCATGCAAGTGCCTTAGGATGGAGAGAGTTGTTTTACTCAAGGATGGAGAAGTTCAAGATACTTACCTCTTCCACCAATTGCGAAACATCAACTGTTGAGTTCATCGATTGATGCAATTGTTTAGTTCTTAGTTATTTAGCTTACTTTTGTTGTTGAATGCTTTGGCTTTAATGCCCAGTTCATGTAAAAATATAATTCTCAGTTCATGTACAGGGTTTTTGCTCTGTTTTTGTAGTTCTACTGTGTTTGGGGGTGTCTTTACTTTTTTTTGAAAAAATATGAAAAATGGGTGTACTCAGAATCATATAATTTTTAATGGTGTTTTTTAACTATAATGTGTGAATGGGAAAATGAGAGGTGCAATTAGTCCCACCATTAATTAATGTTAAAAATGAGTTTGAAGTTTATGTTTTTGTTAGTTCAAGTTTATGAAATTAATTAAAGTTTATGTATATTGCTTTTACGTATGTGTTGTTAATTTTCGGACTTAACGACTCTATTAAGTGATAAAAATCAGCTCAAGCATGATCCACGAATTAAGTACCAAGTAGTTCCGATTTAATTAATGATTTTTTTAAATGCCCCTACTTTTGGAGGGATATCATTACAAGAAGAGTCCTATATTATGGAAAGAAGAGTATCTATATTATAAAGAGTCTTATTATTTATTGTGATAATTTTCTATCTAATTAAAATTGCGACGTATATCAATACATGTGAAAGATCAATAATAATCTAGAAGGGGGGTTGAATATATAGATTATTACAAGTTAAAAACATATTTAGGCCTTTTTGAATTTTTGTTATTAATTAGCAGTTTTAATAATTAGCATGCAAGATAATAAAAAGTTCAATCACAATACACAGAGATTTATCTGGTTCACAACATACACCCTTTGGTATGTTGCTACGTCCAGTACTCTGAAGTTCCTACTCGGAACTTGAGATCCTATTACTATCAGTAATAACAACTCTTTCAACAGGCGGAGAAGCCTTTACAAAGTTTTATAGACAAACTTTCAACTATTCAACTATTCTATCTTGGACAGCAAGCTTCTTGCTCCTTCCTCAAGTCTAGTTGTACCACCTTTTGAGTTTAGTTCTATTCTATGATCTGGTCTTGAAACAACAGCCTCTTCCTCACCTCATAAGTACACTAGAGACCCAACTTCCTGCTGACCTCTCTAAGACTCTGGTCTTGGTCGAATAATTACTTGTCTTTCTCACAGGTACATAAAATAAACTAACTAATCCTTTCTCTATTTATAAAAGTTTACAACAATGTGCTTCTTCAATAAGCTGATAAGAGTTAAGTACAGATTAATGCTTCTCTAATAAGCAGATAGAAAATCAGGAACAAATATACTAGTTATAAAAGTTCAAGGACTTTTATATTCAACAATAAGCTTCTTTAGAGCAGATAGAAATTTTGTTTGGATCCACTGATGCTTCTGATTAAGTAAATATATGATTTAAGGCACTTTATAAAGAATTAACAATTCTATAAAATAAAGAGTGTTTTTCTATGGATATTATAGAATTATTTGTTAGATAGTCTTTACCAAGTATTATATGAATTAATTCTATGAATCAATACTTGTATAAAAGAATTAATTCAAATCAAGTATAATATTTAAATCAGTTAAGCATAAACTGATATAACAAATATTACTGTTTAACTCAAATAATATATAAGAATATTTTATCTATTATATGAACTTTTATAGATAATGTCACTTAGTACTATAAGGAATCGTGCGGTTCGAATTTCTCTTGGTAGAGGTGTATCTTTGTAGCCTTGCTGTAAGACCCCGAATTTTGTGAATAAAGATTTAATTTTTTCGAAATATTTTTTTGAATGTTATGGTGTGGATTTGAGATAATGTTATAGTTGTGACACCCCCAAATCTCGGTACTTCATTACCTCAAGATTTGGTGTTCACGTAATCAAAACATTCATATCTAACCTTAATTACAATCGATCAAATGCGGAATTTAAAATTATTACATCACATCATCAAATAAAAGACTATCATCATAACAATAAAGCAAAATTACATTTTTTCATCACTTGTACATTTTTCCCTTTCCTTTGTTAGTTGTAGGTTTATCTACCTTTTCAACCATAGCTGCAATAAGTGTATGAATATGCAAGAGTGAGCAAAAAAAGCTCACTTGAAATAAGAATAAATAACTTTACAACATTTGCCAAATAATAGGCTCAATAGAACTGAATGATATGTCTTATTAACATTACAACATTTGCCAAATAATAGGCTCAATAGAACTGAATGATATGTTCTATTAACATTCTTAAATATACTACTGAGGGTCTAATGACCATGAACCATGTCCACAGTTATAAGTAATCTTTCAACTTTAACTTTAACAAATATATACGACTATAAGGACTCCACGTACTTAGGGGGATCAATCCTTCGTACAATATATTGTGCACAACCATTTCAACGCTAAGCGTAAACCCCTAAACATAGGGTTGTTCATCTCAGTATTTAGAGTACAAGTCCGCACCAAAGAAAGTTTGGTTTGGATAAGCTTTCAAGGGTAATTGAAGTTTAATGATCATCAAGTAGGGAACTAGTTGAATCAACAATGCTTGATAACACAATAGTAGTTTAATAACAACATAACTTAGAACATTTGAGAATCATAAATGAACTGATAATACATATCAAACTCATGCTTGAAATAACTATAGAGCATAAGCATTCAATAAGATGAATAAAATGGTTAACCTTTACTTGAACAGTAACATAAGCTAAGGTTCGAGTCCTATAACAGTAGAAATGATATTCCTGAACGTATATTTAACTGATAGCAAGCTGGAAACTAAAAACTTGCCCAAAAAGATATTAACTCATGCAAAGAATTAAAACAGTTCAATAATAGAGACGAGAGTTCAAAAACTACGTTCATTATACAATAATAGAACTTAAGAAACTTGCTTAACTGTAAACAAGTTAGAATGAATCAATCAAATAAGAATTTCCAATAACATTAGAGTTAGAGTTTGCTCGAATGAATTTTAGGAACAATTGACTTATTCAATAACAGTTAAGATATAAAGCTTGCTCAATTAAAAGAATGAAGTTACACAATATAATAATAGAACTAACTCAACGAAAGTGTAGAGTTAGAAAACTTGCTCAATATAAAAAGATAGGGTTTAGAAACTTGCCTCGAGCGTAAGCTATAATATCAAACTCACGTTCACCTACACATAGGTTTAGAACCACAATACCTATTAAAAATGCCAATGTACATTTCTAACCAAACTTATCATTAAAGCACAATTCTTTCATTACTCTTTACATTTCAGAAAATTCCAAGTGTTTTACTTCGCAATATTTGTCTAACTTTCATTGTGTAAACTAAGTTATCACATAACGCGTTCTCGATTTACTAATCATTTTTGCAACTTTGAACTTACTAACCACAATTAACTATGTTATGTTAACCTTAACATTACCCATTTAACATGCCAACATAATTTCAGATCATGTTATGATGCTTTCCCAAATCTACGTAAACATCGGCCGCGAATCTCAAACCGTAGGTATGCGCAATTGCGCCCATACAAAAAGCTTTGGATCGGTACATACATGCTTTAGTTTTCACGGCACTTACTAAGCAAGAATTGCTACCGATGTTCCTCGACAGACGCAGAGAAGGCTAATGAACAGTAGCCGACTTTAGCCCAACAAACACAAATTTCACCCAATAGACAGTAATATCAACACGTGAAATAAATATACAATTATCATAAAGATGTTTGCTAACATTTACAACCAATTAGCACAGTTTATCAACAACTAAAACTATTTTAATTTCTCAATTTTCATGTTTTTCATAAAAACTCAATTTACGTTATGTTTGTATATCAATGAATTAACATATACAAGCTTCAATTTATACCTTCACATACAAATTAGCCACTAGAATTGATGCTTACATGAGCCATATGAAAAAAATACACACAAACATATACTGTTGAAATTTTCTTCTACTGTAAACCGAAATTAGCATGCAATTATTATTTAAACATACTTTCTAATCATTATAAACACATGTAATCATCATAACTAATTTGAGAATATCAATTCTAAACATATAATATTCACAGAGTATGAAAATTATTGTCGTAAAACTCATATATGTACATATATATGCAAAGTTATGTAAACATACCTTCAATTAGCGTGTAATTCTTGTTAACCCACTAAAATTGCTTGAAAATCCTAAGCTTTCTCTCAATTTCTCTCAACCCTTCTCTCAATTTTCTGTGAAGCTCTCTAGGCTAGCAAACTAAGTTATGTGCAAAAACCAACTGAATAATAAGCGTAAACAAAAGAAACTGATATAACCTTAATAGTTATAATCAGTTATCCAAATACCGTATATATTATATTTATTATTCTATTTGTTTTATTTATATTATTTATTCTATTTATTTTCAAGAACTAGAAATTCCAAAAGCCATAAGGCTTGTTTGGCAAAACCCCTTTAAATATAAAGAATTAATATACTTGAAACTTGTTTGGATAAAACTAAATTAAAACTACTTTAATTTATTTTAATAACTCCTTATAATATAGTTATTTGTCACACTATATCTAATCAAGCTTTCATATTTATTTTTAATTAATTCAAATCATAATTAATTAAATAAATCCTTTAATCACATAACACAATACAAATAATTAACCATTAAATTAAAATATCAATATAATAATCATTTCCTTAATTCATCAATTATTTATTTAACAAATAATTCTCCAAATAAAATTAAATCAATTAAACAAATATTTATTCAATGATAAACACATCCATTAAATATTTATATAATTCAATAAATATTTAATATTACAATTAAAATTCGAATGTTACATCATTCCTCCTTAAAAGGATTCTGTCCTCAGAATCACAATTCAAACAATCAAATCGTCACATTCTTCCCTACTTACAAAGATTCTGTCCCCAGAATCGAACACATAGATTAAACAAATAACTCAAGGTAATTTTTCATCATTTCAGCTTTGAGTTCTCACGTTGCCTCTTCGACATTGTGGTTTCTCCATATCACCTTCACAGAAGGTATCACTTTATTTCTGAGCACTTGTTCTTTCCTGTCGACTATCTGGATAGGAGTCTCTTCATAAGATAAATATTTATCGAATTGCAATGGTTCGTACTCGATCACGTGCTTGTAATCGAGTTTATACGGTCGTAACACCGAAATGTGAAAAACATTATGAATGTTTTCCAATTCTGGAGGTAGAGCTACTTCATAAGCCACTTCCCCCACTCTTCGTAGTATTTCAAACGGTCCAATAAATCTTGGGCTGAGCTTTCCTTTCTTGCCAAAATGAATTTTCCCCTTCCAAGGTGAAACTTTTAGGAAAACAAAATTTCCTACTTCAAATTCACGATTCTGCCTATGTTGATCGACATACTTTTTCTGTCTGTCTTGGGCTGCTACCATTCTTGTCCTGATGAGTTTGACAACTTCAAAGAGCTTGTTGTACCGATTCGGGTCCTAACAGATTGGCGTTCACCGACTTCATCCCAAAGACAAAGGAGTTCTCGCACTTTCTGCCGTACAATGCCTCGTAAGGTGGCATGCCGATGCTCGCGTGGTAACTGTTGTTGTAGGCAAATTCTACCAACGGTAAATGTTCGTCCCAACTTCCTTTGAAATCCATGATGCATGCTCTCAACATATCTTCCAACGTTTGGATTGTTCGCTCGCTTTGCCCGTCGGTTTTCGGATGGAATGTTGTACTCATTCGCAACTGTGTTCCCATACATTCTTGTAGTCTCTTCTAGAAGGTTGATGTGAACCTTGGATCTCTGTGTGATACAATTGACACTGGAATTCCATGTCTTGACACGATCTCTTTAACGTACAGTTTCGCTAGCTGATCAAGATTAAATCTAATCTTTATTGGTAAAAAGTGCGCTGATTTTGTCACTCTGTCCACTATCACCCAAATCGCATCACATCCTCTCTGAGTAGTTGGAAGACCAACAACAAAATCCATTGTGATATGTTCCCACTTCTATTCTGGTATTTCCAATGGTTGAAGTAATCCTCTTGGTCTTTGATGTTCAGGCTTGACTCTTTGACATGTCAAGCATTTTGCCACACATTCGGCAACATCTCTCTTCATGTTAGGCCACCAAAAATGTCACTGTAAATCTTGACACATCTTCGTACTTCCTGGATGAATCGAATATCTTGTGTTTTGTGCTTCGGTTAAGATTTCGTCTTTAAGCTCTGGTACTGCTGGAACCCAAATTCTTTCCTCAAACCGTAGTAGTCCTTCGGTATCGATCTTGTATTTTACATCGTTACCCTCAACCACTTTCTCTTTGATCGTTTCACATTCTTTATCTTGTAGTTGAGCACTCTTCACTTTGTCCACCAAAGTTGGACTGACATCTATCTGAAATAATTGTTGAAGTATTAATAATGTGTTTATTAAAGATATGTGAATTACAAAAGTTAGAGGGGAATAATGCAAACTTGGAAAACTCTAGGAGTACCAAAGTGTAATAAGTTAAATCAATCTGGACCATTGATGGTGGTTTTAATAGTAAATCAATCTGGATCGTCGGTGGTGATTTTAATAGTAAATCAATCTGACCGTCGCAATGGTTTTAATAGTAAATCAATCTGACCGATTGATGGTGGTTTTAAAAGTAATCAATCTGGACCGCTCGGTGTGTTTTTAAAAGTAAATCAATCTGACCGCTTCGCCGTGGTTCTAATAGTAATCAATATGGGCCATCTGCTCTAATAGTAAATCAATCTGACCGCTTTCGTGAATAAGTTACTATTTAGTCCATTCTCCTATAAATAGATGCTTAATTCTTCTTTCATTCTCACCAATTCACTGAGATTCACAAGAGACACTATAGAGAGAGAAACTGTAGAGAGCAAGAAGAAGAGTATTCTGCAACTTCACTATTGCAGTATCAACCCTTCTACTAAGGTAAGGGGTATTATTTCTTTCGTATTCATAAGGAATACTACTTTTCGTATTCATCCTTTAATATGTCAGAATAACCTGTCTAAGCGGATTACGTACCATATGACGGGTGAAAATCCATTTGCAGTTTCGTATGTTATTTCTTTTCATATTCTTAAATCTAAACTTACTATAGTAAGTATTGCTTTTATAATCCCTGAAATTAGTGGGATATCCTTGAAGTTTTGCGCTTCATCTAGTATCGTTTCATTGGAATATTGATCTGAACTTTCTTATTAAATATCAATATTTTCACCCGGGGTACTATTCATGGGTTACTATTCACCCGGTTACTATTCACTATAATATTATTCACTCGAGTATTCGGGACACTTTTCATGCCGGGATACTATTCATGGGTTACTATTCACCCAGCTACTATTCACTATAATATTATTCACTCGGGTATTTGGGGTACTTTTCATGTCAGGTTACTGTGACTCCCCCAAATAGGTATACATCACCTATTCTGAGTCGCCAAATACATGGTACAGAATACAAATATAATCTTTAATATACAACATGAGGATGATGACAATGATATAAGAATTCAATAAAACAAGTTCAAGAATTAATTTATCCAGGAACCAATAACGTCCAAATTGTCAACATGATACAACTTTGTAGAGTAAAATTCAAGAATGCTCAGAAGAATATTTCCATGAAAAGATACTGGATGAAGCGCAAATATCAAGGATATTCCACTAATTTCATGGAGTATAGAAGTCAAAACTTTAACCAACTGAGTGTAATAAGGAATGGAATAACAAAAGAAATCACCAGGCATGCGATAGACTGCATAGGCAGGTTATTCCAACAAAATAATAATTAACGGAACCAGGTTCGGCGTAAAAGCGCATGCATGTGATATTCCAATGGAATAATAAAGACGGAATCAGGTCCGACATAAAACGCACAGACAGGATATTCCAATAGAATAATAAAGACGGGATCAGGTCCGGCGTAAAACGCACAGACATGATATTCCAACAGAATAATAACGAATGGAATAACAGAAGAATTTCACCAAGTATAGGGTAGCCCTCGTATACATATTATTCCAATCGAATAATAAATAATGGAATAACCGAAGTTCTCTTCATGAATACAAAAGAAATAATACCCCTTACGAGTACAACAACTAATATCCCTTACCGTAAAAGAAACTGGATATAAGAGTAGGGAAGTAGCAGAATACTTTTCTATAATTTCTCTCTCTAGAGTTTCAGTGAATTCGTAAGAAATAATGAAGGAATGAACTTCTATTTATAGGAGAATGGAAGGGCACTGTTCATGGACGAAATAATTTTGCAGATTCACGGATCAAGGTTTTGATATCACACTAATGCAAATGTCAATCAACTAACCAATAGGATCAAAGCAAAAATTAAAATATAATATATATATATATATATATATATATATATATATATAAACACATGCCAAATAAATATATAAATATATATATTATATATCTACCACTTGATTTTTTATCCCCCCCATAACCAACATCAATCCCCCACCCTCCCATAATCACTTTCACTACACTCTTATACATCACTATCACATTATCACTTTTCCACCATTTTCCACTCACACACATCACACATCTATCACTTTCACCTATCCTTTTCTCCCACCATATACTCATTACATATATATATATATATATATATATCTTCCATAGTATACTCTTTCTCCCTCCATTTCCAAAATCATTTTTCCAACACAAATGGACCCCACATGTGGGCCCCACTTTTATTATAAAAAATTTTCTACCGATTATTTTGGAAAATGGGTAAATGGAGATTCATAAAATAAGCAAAACTTACACAAATACCTCATAAAAAATCACATTACTAATTTTAACTCATTATTATAATTCACAATATTAATCGACCAGGTCGTTCCCAGGAAAGAGGGGGCTTTCCAATAAGGATTTCTCCCTATTGGCGCGCAATTAGGTGACCAAACCTCTCCTTGACAGAACTTCTAGACATCGTTAATATTGTAAATAATAATATTTATAATTTTTTCGTCTCAATTATTGATTGAATAATATATAAAATATTGATAATTATTGAATCAAATAACGTGAGATATTATGCAGCAATTACTGTAGCAATTATTGAACAAAACTGAGTGACTTCTCACGTAAGTATCAATAATCAATACCGGTGCTAATCTTGTGCAACTACGCCAGACATCTTTATACTTTTAACACCGGTGTTTTCAACAGCTAATCTGTAAAACTTCCGCCGTTATTTTCATAAAGTATTTTTGTCATTTTCTTAATCCGACAATAATTCCGTTGTGGGGTCCACCAATGATTGTGTCGTTGTATGAATATTTTCTGTTAAAACGAATATTCTATGACCAATCGAATATTATAAAACAACTTGCGTACATTGCAAAATTTATAAATATTACCCACAACTATAACATTATATCAAATTCATTCCATAATATTCAAAAATGATATTTATAGAAAATTCATCTTTATTTATAAAAGTTGGGGTCTTACAACCTCCCCTTCTTATGAAATCTCGCCCTCGAAATTAGGGTACGTACTTGGTATGTCGAAGAGGTAAGGATACCTTGATTTCATTTCAAATTCTAACTCCCATGTCATTTCCTCAACATCGTGGTTTCTCCACAAAACTTTGACTTGAGGTATAACCTTGGAGCGTAGAATATATTCCTTCTTATCCAAGATTTGAACAGGAACCTCTTCATACGTTAAATCTTCCGCTATTTCGTCCGGTTCTAACTCAATAATGTGGTGCGGGTCTTTCACATATTTACGTAACATAGATATGTGAAAAACGTTATGAACACGATACATACTTGGCGGTAAAACAAGTCTGTAGACCACAGTTCCTACTCGATCGAGGATTAAAAATGGGCCGATGAATCGAGGATTGAGCTTTCCTCTCTTTCCAAATCTCGTAACTCCTTTCCATGGAGCAACACGTAACAACACATGATCTCCTATATCGAATTCCACGTCCTTTCGATGAAGATCAACATAACTCTTTTGTCGATCTTGTGAGGTTTTTATACGTTGTCATATTGTTTGAATCTTTTCCGTAGTTATACGTACCAACTCCGGTCCCAACAACGTTTCTTCACCCACCTCATCCCAGCATATTGGAGAACGACACTTTCTTCCATACAACACCTCAAATGGAGCCATGCCAATACTTGCTTGATAACTGTTGTTGTAGGAAAACTTCACCAACGGTAAGAACTTGTCCCAACTTCCCTTGAAGTCAAGGACACAGAGTCTTAATAAATCTTCAAGAGTTTGAATAGTCCTTTTTGATTGTCCGTCCGTCTGAGGGTGATATGCTGAACTAAATCGTAAATTCGTGCCCATAGCTTTCTGCAAACTAACCCAAAATCGTGAATTGAATCTTGGGTCTCGATCAGAAACTATGGATACTGGCATACCATGCAGTCTTACAATCTCATTTATGTATATACGAGCAAGACGTTCAAGTGTATAAGTCTCTCGTATTGGTAAGAAATGGGCAGACTTGGTCAATCTATCAACAATGACCCAAATTGCATCTATGCCTTGAGAAACCTTGGGAAGACTAGTAACAAAATCCATGGTAATGTGCTCCCACTTCCATTTTGGAATTTCAAGTGGTTGCAATGGACCTTTTGGTACTTGATGCTCCGCCTTGACTCGTTGACAAGTTAGACACCTTGAGATAAACAACGCTATCTCTCTCTTCATATTGCTCCACCAAAATGTATGACGAAGATCATGATACATTTTGGTACTCCCAGGATGGATTGCAAACGGTGTGTTGTGCGCCTCTATCATGATTTTATACTTTAAATCAGGGTCGTTAGGAACACAAAGTCTGGAGTTGACTCGAAGTATTCCTTCTTCATCGATTCTTACTTCGTATAGCACCTTCTTTGCTTTCTTCCTCATACGCGCTCGACTCCCAGTGTCTCAGTAGTTTGAGCGACTTTAACTTTATCAATTAAAGTTGGTTCTACTCGTATATTTGCCATCATCACATGGGTCCCTGAAGTCTTTAACTCTATCTCCATCCTTTCCAAGTCACACAAAATGGGCCTTTGCGTTAACAATATTGCACTCGTACATGCATATAATCTTCTACTCAATGCATCAGCTACCACGTTCGCTTTTCCAGGATGGTATTGGATGGTATGATAATAATCTTTCAACAGTTCAAGCCAACTTCGTTATCGCATGTTGAGTTCCTTTTGAGTGAAGAAATATTTGAGGCTTTTATGACCTGTAAAGATCTCCACTTTCTCTCCATACAAGTAATGCCTCCAAATTTTAAGTGCGAAGACAACAGCTGCCAACTCTAGATCATGAGTAGGATAATTCCTCTCATATTCTTTGAGTTGTCTTGAGGCATAGGCTCAATTTCCCACGTTGCATGAGAACACATCCTAACCCTTTGCCCAAGCATCACCAGTAGATGACACATTCCTCCTCCGAGCCGATGGTATTGTTTAAGTCTTAAATGAGTCTCCTCTTGAGTTCTTGAAAACTCTTCTCACATTTCTCGCTCCAACCTAATTTTGTATCTTTCCGAGTCAATTTGAGTTAATGGAGTAGCGATTCGAGAAAATCCTTCCACGAATCTCCGATAATAACCAGCTAAACCGAGAAAGCTACGTACTTCCGATCCATCGATTCGGGTTGCTCCCAGCTTTGAATAGCTTCAATCTTTGTCGGGTCAACAGATATTCCATGACTTGATACTATGTGCCCAAGGAATACTACTTCCTCAAGCCAGAACTCGCATTTCTTCAACTTGGCATAAAGCTTGTATTCTCGAAGCTTTTGGAGTATCAGCCTCAAGTGTTGCTCATGATCTTCACGGCTTTTGGAATAAATAAGGATGTCATCAATAAAGACGACCACAAAGTGATCCAAATATTCCTTGAATACTTGGTTCATCATATCCATAAAGGCAGCAGGAGCATTAGTCAATCCAAGGACATGACTAGGAATTCATAATTCCCGTACCGAGTTCTGAAAGCAGTCTTTGGAATATCATCGGTTTTAATCTTCAATTGCTGATATCCGGAACGAAGATCAATCTTTGAAAAGAATTTAGCGCCTTGCAACTAGTCAAACAAGTCATCAATACGTGGCAATGGGTACCTATTTTTGATGGTGACATGATTCAACTCCCGATAATCAATACAAAGTCGCATACTCCTATCTTTCTTCTTCACGAATAGAACAAGAGCACCCCAAGGAGAAGTACTAGGACGAATAAAACCAATGTCTAACATTTCCTGCAGTTGGGTCTTTAACTCCTGAAGTTCAATAGGAGCCATTCGATATGGGGCTTTGGAAATGGGTTTTGTACCGGGTTCAAGGTCAATACAAAATTCAATTTCACGCTCTGGGGGTAAGCTAGGAAGTTCTTCAGGGAATACGTCAGGACATTTATTAACAATAGAAATATCATTCAAAACTAACGTATTTTTGTTTAGATCCGTGACATGAGCTAAGAAAGCTTGACATCCATTTTTTAATAAACGAATAGCTTTATGGCTTGAGATGACAGTTATTGATTTTAATGGTTTGGTTGCTTGAATTCGCATAATAGGTTGGTTAGAAATATGAAAGCTAACAACCTTACGAAAACAATCAATTTTTGCATGATGAGTAGTTAACCAATCAATCCCTAGAATCACATCAAATGCAAGTATTTTTTAATGAAATAAGATCGACAGGTAATGTAAGGGTACCGATTTGAACCAAACAAGACTTATAAACAGTGGATGTAATGAAGGTTTCTCCCAACGGAGTTTCCACAGATAAGTCAAAGTCTAATTTCTCCGGAGTCAAATTCAATCGTTGAGCGCAAGTAGGAGAAATAAAAGAATGGGTAGAACCGGTATCAAATAAGGTATAGACTTCACTAGAGTTTATGATAAGCTTACCCGTGATGACCTCATTCGGGTTCCTTGCTTTCTGGGAGGTCACTACAAACGCTCTCCCTTGACTACACGGCTTTGACTTTTTCTCGGGATGTTTTGGTGCCTCCATCCTAAATTTGAACTTGTCTTCTGGTGAACGACAAAATTGGGCTAGGTGACCTTCTCTTCCACAATTATAACATGCTTTGACTGGCATCATCGCTGCAGCTTTGACCGATGTGTCCCTCCCCTCCGCATTTGAAGTATATAATAGGTGGTCGTTCTCCTTTCTTAACAATGTGTGCTGGTGCTGACGTCTTTCCATCATTGTTGAATCTCCTCTTCTTGAAATGTCCATTCTTATTGTTTTGGCCCTTATTACCACCGAAGTGATTACCATTTCTGGCCTGTTGATTCCCTCCACGCTTGTTGTCACCGCTTCGATGACTGCTCTCACTGGTATTATTATTTTGCTGGCTGCTTTCTTTTAATTGCGTTGACTCGTTATCGCGCTCCAATAACTGAGCCCTATTTACAACATCTGAATACAAACATAGTTTATGAGAAATAAGATATTGACGTATCTCCGGTTTCAAACCTCTTAAAAACATTCGCGTCATTCTCTCCTCATTATCAACTAAATGGGACGCAAACCGGGACAACTCGACAAACTTGGCTTCTTACTGCGATACGGTCATGTTATTTTACTCCAGCTTGATGAATTCTACTTCTTTCTTGTCACGAATACTTTCAGGAAAGTACTTGTCGTTGAACAATTCTTGGAGCTTCTCCCAAGTCATCTTCAGTGCGGCAGGTTAAGTACGCTTTACCGATTCCCACCAGTAACCTGCCTCTCCTCGCAACATAAAGGTGGCAAAGGGAACCTTTTGCTCCTCGGAGCATCCCAAGACATCAAATATCTTGGTTATCTCATTTATCCATGCTTCCGCCTTTAAGTGGTTTTGGCTCTCCAATAAACTCCGGTGGTCCCAGCTCCTTGAACTGTTTAGCGGTGACCGTCCGAGAGTTTCCAGTGTTTCCACCTACATTTTGGACAGGAGCCGCTCTCGCCTGATGTTGCATGAATTGCATAAAGCCTCTGAACATTCCATCATTCATCATTTGGTCAGTGTTGTTGTTTGCGTAAGTATTATCGCCTTCTTGATGCACATTCTCCTGATTATTGATATGTGGAGACTCAACGGTCTCCTGTGCTCCATTGCTATTCTCAACATTCTCGGATGTCATTTTCAGATACTGCCACAAAATAAGGGTTAAGTATCATATCACATATTATTTCTATACTCTGACCGACCAATTAAATACCAAATAACTTAGGTAGGTCATACTAACGAAGGAATTCCCCATCTCTCCCCTCCTAATTCTTGTCTCACATCTCAGCCAGGGATCATATCCCTAAGCTTTAATACCAACTGTGATGCCCCCAAAATAGGTATACATCACCTATTCTCGAGTCACCAAATACATGATACGAATACAAATACAATCTTTAATATACAACAAGAGAGAGAGTCATGAGTTTCAATACAAATCATCTCTTCCGGATAATATCCACTCTCGAAATAAGTCCTCATTACATTTATTGTCACACTATTTAATGAGAATAGTGAGGACTAATAATACTATCATCGATCCATCACTCCGCTCCCCGACTCGTCCCAACTATATTCTCATTTCAAGAGAAACGATGAAAAGAAAGGGTGAGCTCAACTAGTCCAAAGAAAAATATTATGATTAAGATAATGCGAGAATAAATTATCATTAGTCTTCAATAATGTTAAACCGATAAAATACAATAGACATCAAGTTTAATCTGCGGTGGATCGAGCAATCCATTAAAAGAGTCAAGTAGAGAATAAAATCTACTATCTTTTATGATTTAAAAGGTTTTTCATCACTATTATCGTTGGGACTCAGCTTAATAAATAATCTATATCATCCCTGCACTACGGCCAAGGATATTCATTAGTATCACGACCACAAATTATCCATGCACTACGGGCCAAGGATATTCGTGTATTCATCAATGGTCATGATCATGCCAACAACTGTCCATCAATGCACTACGGGCCAATGAAGACATTTACTACATCAATTGTAACATTACGGTCATGATTATACCGAATAATCCCTGGTCATAATCATACCAAGTCCATCTATGCACTATAGGCCACAGATGACTTTCAACAAAATATAAACATGAGGATGATGACAATGATATAAGAATTCAATAAAACAAGTTCAAGAATTAATTTATCCAGGAACCAATAACGTCCAAATTGTCAACATGATACAACTTTGTAGAGTAAAATTCAAGAATGCTTAGAAGAATATTTTCATGAAAAGATACTGGATGAAGCGCAAATATCAAGGATATTCCACTAATTTCATGAAGTATAGAAGTCAAAACTTTAATCAACTGAGTATAATAAGGAATGGAATAACAAAAGAAATCACCGAGCATGCGATAGACCGCATTGCAAAGTTATTCCAATGAAATAATAATTAACGGAACCAAGTTCTATTAAAACGCACGCATACATGATATTCCAATGTAATAATAAAGACGGAATCAGTCCAAATAGAAAACGCATGAGCATGGATATTCTAACGAGAATAATAAAAAGACGGAATCGGTTCGTAGTAAATGTATGCAGATGTGATATTCTAACAGAATAATAACGAATGGAATAACAGAAGAATTTCACCAAGTATAGGGTAGCCCGCGTATACATGTTATTCCAACCGAATAATAAATAATGGAATAACCGAAGTTCTCTTCATGAATACAAAAGAAATAATACCCCTTACGAGTACAACAAATAATATCCCTTACCGTAAAAGAAACTTGATATAAGAGTAGGGAAGTAGCAGAATACTTTTCTATAGTTTTCTATAATTTCTCTCTCTAGAGTTTTAGTGAATTTGTAAGAAATAATGAAGGAATGAGCTTCTATTTATAGGAGAATGGAAGGGAAATAATTTTGCAGATTCACGGATCAAGGTTTTGATATCACACTAATGCAAATGTCAATCAACTAACCAATAGGATCAAAGCAAAAATTAAAATATAATATATATATATATATATATATTATTCACTCGGGTATTCGGGACACTTTCCATGTCGGGATACTATTCACGAGTTACTATTCATGGGTTACTATTCACCCATCTACTATTCACCCAACTACTATTCACTATAATATTATTCACTCGGGTATTTGGGGTATTTTTCATGTCGGTTACTAATCACGGGGTACTATTCACCCAAAAAATTGATTTTTTTTCTGTCCAAAATATTTTTGATACATGGATATTATTCTTGAATTTTACTCCACAAAGCAGTATCATGTTGACAATTTGGACATTATTGAATTCTGGATAAATTAAATTATAAATCTTTAAAATTTATCCTTTGCTTTCATTTAATTAAATGCTTATATCATTGTCATCATCCTCATGCTTATATTGTAATGAAAGTCATCCTTGGCTTACGTGCATAGATGGACTGTTGATTGATATGATTATGACCAAGGATTATTTGGTATAATCATGACCATTGATGATTACATGAATATTCTTGGCCCGTAGTGCAGGGATGATTCGATGATGTGGTTTATTTATTAAGCTGAGTCTCAGCGATAATGTAGATGAAAACCTTTTTAAATCATAGAAGATAGTAGATATCATGCTCTACTTGACTCTTCTAATGGATTGCTTGTTTCGCTGCACTTAAACTTGTTGTCTATTATATTCTATCAGTTTAACATTTTTAAAGGCTAAGGATAACTTATTCTGCATTATCTTAGTTATAATATTTCTTACTGGGCTAGTTGAGCTCACCCTTTTGTTTTCATTATTCTCTTTAGGAAATGATAACATAGCTGGGACTAGTCGGGGAACAGAGTGATGCTCTGAGATGGCTGTTTTAGTAATCCTCACTATTTAGTGTTATAATAAATGTAATGAGGATTGAGTTTGAGTTTGGATACTGTCTATGAGACAATATTCGTGTAAAAACTCTCAGCTCTTGTTTTATAATTAAGTTTGTATTTGTATTCTGTACCATGTATTTGGCAACCTAAGATGGGTGTTGTATACCTATTTTGGGGGAGTCACAATTATACTATAATATTTTGAGCCCCAAAACGTGCAATTATCGAAACTATATTTTCCTATAAATAGAAGCTCATTCTTCCTTCATTCTCACCAATTCACTAAAACTCACAAGAGCAATTATAAAGAGAGAAGCTATATAGAGAGAAGCTATAGAGAGATAGAAGAAGAGTAGTCTGCTACTTCACTACTCCAGTATACAGTCTTCTTCTGAGGTAAGGGGTATTATTTACTTCATATTCTGAAGAGATATTATTTTTCGTATTCGTATGAATATTATTTTCGTTCAATATTAGTAAAGAATATCATCTTCGTTCAATATTCGTAGGAATATTATCTTCGTTAAATATTCGTTGGAATATTATTTTCGTTTAACAGTTGTAAGAGATATTATTTTGTTCAGTATTCATAGGAATAATATTTTCTTCCATACTCTGCAGTATTTGAGTAATATTATTTCGTCTCGTAATCCTGATTATACCATCATTCGGTTAAAGTATTGCTTCTATATTCCGTGAAATTAATAGAATATCCTTGAAATTTGCGCTTCATCTACTATCGCTTCACCAGGATATTTTCTGTACATTCTTGTTAAATTTTAAGTTTTTCATGCCGGAGTACTGTCCATAAGTACTATTCATTTATACGGTACTATTCACAAAAGTACTATTCATGAGTACTATTCACAAATTACTATTCACAAGTACTATTCACAAAGTACTATTCATGGAGTACTATTCCCGAAGTACTATTCACGAGGTACTATTCACTCAGGTACTATTCACCCGGAGTACTATTCATAACAAAAATTGATTTCTTTTCGGTCCAAATTATTTTTGATACATTACCATTCTTGAATTTTACTCCACAAAGCAGTATCATATTGACAATTTGGACAATATTGAATTCTGGATAAATTAAATTATAAATCTTTAAAAATTTATCCTTGAACTTGTTTTATTGAATTCATATATCATTGTCATCATCCTCATGTTTATATTATGTTGAAAGTCATCAGTGGCCTGTAGTGCATAGATGGACTTGGTATGATTATAACCAGGGATTATTCAGTATAATCATGACCGTAATGTTACAAATGATGTGGTAAAAGTCCTCATTGGCCCGTAGTGTATTGATGGACAGTTGTTGGCTTAATCATGACCATTGATGAATACACGAATATCCTTGGCCCGTAGTGCATGGATAATTTATGGTCGTGATACTAAAGAATATCCTTGGCCGTAGTGCAGGGGTGATTCGATGATGTGGATTATTTATTAAAATTTGAGTCTCGTGATAAAAGTGATGAAAAACCTTTTAAATCATAGAAGATAGTAGATTTTATGCTCTATTTGACTCTTCTAATGAATTGCTTGTTCCGCTGCAGTTAAACTTGATGTTTGTTATATTTTATCAGTTTAACACTGTTGAAGGCTAACGATAAATTATTCTGTATTATCTTAGTCATAATATTTCTTGTTGGGCTAGTTGAGCTCACCCTTTTGCTTTCATTGTTCTCTTCAGGAAATGAGAACGTATCTGGGACTAGTTGGGTAACAGAGTGATGGTCCAGATGATAGCATTAGTAGTCCTCACTATTCTATGAAATAGTGTGATAATAAATGTATTGAGAACTCCATTTGAGTTGAATACTGTCTAGAAGACAATATTCGTATTAAAACTCTCAATTTATATTTTGTCGTATTTTACACAACAGTTGTATTATTAAGTTGTATTTGAATTTTGTACCATGTATTTGGCGACTCAAGATGGGTGATGTATACCTATTTTAGGGGCGTCACAGTTGGTATCAAAGCTTAGGGATATGATCCTGGTGAGATGTGAGACAAGAACTAGGAGGGAGGCAGAATTCCTTCACTAGTATGACCTACCTAAGTTTATTTGGTATTTAATTGGTCAGTCAGAGTATATGGATAATATGTGACATGTCAATTAACCCTTGTTTTGTGGCAGTGTTTGAAAATGGCAGCTAAAAATGTTAATAATGGAGTGAATGAGACCGTGGAGACACCTCTAATCACCAACCAGGATAATGTGATGTCAGGAGAAGAAGGAATTAGATATATCAATGTGATGAGTGAAGAATTAATAGTTGCACCTGAGCTAGTCGCAGAGGTAGCAGCTGAGAGTGAGGAAGAAGAGGAACCTGAGGAAAATATATTAGAAGAACTTTATGATCAAAATGTAGAATTGCAAAATCTTATTCATGAGTTAGAAGAACAAGTTGAAGAGCGGTAGGCGGTCGTGGAGCAAAGGGATGCAACAATTCAAAATTGTGTTACCCGATGTGTGATGCTTGAACAGAAGCACTCTTTGGCAGAGTATAAGATATTAGAGCTGAAATCTGAGAATTCTATGATCAAAATTATGATGAAAGAAGAAACAACTGAACGAATGAGAATGGAGGATGCATGGGTAAAAGCCGCACGACGTGCTGATATTGTAGAAAAAGACGTCCGATCCAATAAGGCTAAAATAGATGAAATGGATTTCTCTTTTTGGATAACAATTGGGAGAATCCAACATCGAGTTCGGAATTACCCTGTGCAGAGCGGTCAACCCCAATTCAATATGGATCGGAGAGTAATGATTCAAATCATGGATCAAGAATACGACGAAGCAATTGAGGGTGGAATGTACTCCATAGCGAAGTTAAGTCCTGTTGAGACGATGGCACCAAAGGCGGATACAGACAAAATAAAGTCGGTGGTTTCAGGAAGAGCGTTTTTTGTGGCGAGGAACCCAAATGAAGTTATCACGGTTTAGTTAATTATAAATTCTTGCAAAGTCTATACCTTATTAGATACCGCCCATTCTTTTATTTCTCCTACTTGCGCTCAACGTTTGAACTTGACCCCTAATAAATTAGACTTTGACTTATCTATTGAAACTCCGTTATGAGAAACCTTTGTTACCTCCATTGTTTATAAATCTTGTTTGATTCAAATCGACACTTTCATATTACCTGTCGATCTTATCTCTATGAAAATACTTGTAATTGATGTGATTTTTGGAATCGATTGGTTAACTACTCATAATGCTTTTCTTAAGGTTGTTAGCATTCATATTCCTAACCAACCTGTTATGCGAATTCAAGCAACCAAACCACTAAAGTTAATAACTGTCATATCAAGTCATAAGTAAAGAGCCCCGATCCTTTTATTGTCAGCTTCCTTGTGTGGAATGCACCGAAGCCAGACTTTCTATAGGCGACGCCGTGAATGACGATGACAAGTTGATAGGTATCAATGTGACGTGCTATCCAAGTCTTGAATGAGATTCACAGTTTTGAATAATATTTCTATTGTTAATAAATTTCTGGACATATTCCTGAAGACTTCTTACCTACCCCAGAGCGTGAAATCGAATTTTGTATTGACCCCAGTACAAAACCCATTTAAAACCCTTAAATATTTTTCCACTCCGAACGAACGTATTATGCGCCAAAGACGTTGGCTCGAGCTGTTGAAGGTTACGACTATACCATTCAATATCATCGTGGAAGAGCGAACGTGGTAGCTGACGCGTTGAGTAGAAGATCGTATGCGTTTACGAGTGCGATGTTGTTAACATAAAACCCATTTTGTATAACTTACAAATGATGAATATAGAGTTAAAGACTCTAAGGATCCACGTAATGATGTCAAATAATACGAGTAAAATTGACATTAACCGATAAAGTTAAAATCGCTCAAGCTACACACCCGGAGCTGATGAATGTGAAGAAGAAGGTTCAAGAGGGCGTTATTCTAGAAGCAAGAATTGACGAAGAGAGGAAATCTCAACCCTCGATTTAATTGTTCTATTTGAAATCCTCGATCGAGTAGGAACTGTGGCTTATAGACTCGTTTTAACGCCAAGTATGTCGCGTGTTCATAAAGTTTTTTTTCATATCGATGTTACGTAAATATGTGGACGACCCGAGCCACATTATTGAACTAGAACCGGACGAGATAACAGAAGATTTAACGTATGAAGAGGAACCTGTTAAAATCTTGGATACGAAGAAACATATTTTACGCTTAAAGGTTATACCTCAAGAGTTAGAATCTGACAAGGTATCCTTATCTATTCGGCATCCCAGGTACGTACGTAAATTTCGAGGGCAAAATTTCATAAGGAGGGGAGATTGTAAGACCCCGAATTTTGTGAATAAAGATTTAATTTTCTCAAAATATTTTTTTGAATATTATGGTGTTGATTTGAGATAATGTTATAGTTGTGGGTAATATTTATAAATTTTTCAAAGTATGCAAGTTGTCATAAAATATTCGATTGGTCGGGGAATATTCTTTTTATCGGGGAATATTCGTACGAAGACACAATCATTGGTGGACCCTACAACGGAATTATTGACGGAGTTAGAAAATGACAGAAATATCTTTTTATGAATATAACGGCAGAAGTTTTACCGTTAAACTGTTGAACTACCCGGCGATAAAAATAGTAATGTGATGTCTGAGTGGTTGCATAGTAGCACACATTATTGATTATTGATGCTTATGTAAGAAGTCACTCAATTATACTCAATTATTGCTACAATAATTGCTGCATAATATCTTTCATATTATTGATTCAATTATTGTCACAATATCATCTGCATAATATTTATTTTTATTAAATCAATAATTGAGACGAGAAAGTTATTTATATTATTATTTGCAATATTGACAATGTCTAGAAGTTCTGTCAAGGAGAGGTTTGGTCACCTAATTGGGCGCCAATAAGGAGAAATCCTTATCGAAAAGCCCCCTCTTTCCTGAGAACGACCTGGTTGTTAAATATTGTGAGTTATAATATTAATGATGAATAAGTTCGTGTTGATTAAAGATAAAATTGATAATTCTATTGTGTTGGGATTATTAGTGTTAGTGGAAATCGACATTTATTTCGATAGTAATTGATGTCTGGAAGTTATATTGACCAATCGGGTAATTAATCGGGTAAATGAGCAATTAATTGCTATTAATTCACATGCTTATAACTATGTGTTCACATGTGTGTACTATTGATTCACATGTATGTACTATTAGGGGAGGTGGTGCAAGATTGATAATACTTGCAGGACTAAATTAAAAATAAAGGAAAAGATGAAGGTATTATTGTAAGACCCCGAATTATATGAAATGAAAGTATCTAATTTTCTTATAATTATTATTCTATTTAATAAATGGTTAAAGTGATAAAAATTTAAAGTTAAGGGTGATATTTGAAAATTTTTCAAAGTAAGCAAGTTGATATAAAATATTCGTTGTGTCGGAGAATATTTGATTGGTCGGGGAATATTCATTTTAACAGGGAATATTAAATGCGGCGGTACAATCATTAATGGACCCCCACAACGGAAGTATTTTCGTAGTTAGAAAATGACGAAATATCTTTTATAAAAATAACGACGAAAGTTTTACCGTTAACTATTGAACTACACGTGGTAAAAGTAAATACGATGTCTGCGTAGGTTGCATGAAATGTAGCACATGGTATTGATTATTGATGCTTACGTGAGAAGTCACTCAGTTATACTCAATTATTGCTACAATAATTGCTGCATAATATCTCCCATATTTTTGATTCAATTATTATCACAGTATCATCTGTATAATATTTATATTATTAAATCAATAATTGAGACAACAAAATTATTCATATTATTATTTATAATATTGACAATGTCTAGAAAGTTCTGTCGAGGAGAGGTTTGGTCACCTAATTGCGCGCCAATAGGGAGAAATCCTTATTGGAAAGCCCCCTCTTTCCTGGGAATGATCTGGTTGTTAAATATTGTGAGTTATAATATTAATAATGAATAATTGTTGAAGTATTAATAATGTGTTTATTGAAGATATGTGAATTACAAAAGTTAGAGGGGAATAATGCAAACTTGGAAAACTTTAGGGGTACCAAAGTGTAATAAGTTAAATCAATCTGGACCATTGATGGTGGTTTTAATAGTTAATCAATCTGGATCGTCGATGGTGATTTTAATAGTAAATCAATTTGGACAGTCGGTGGTGGTTTTAATAGTAAATCAATCTGGACCGTTGATGGTGGTTTTAAAAGTAATCAATCTGGACCATCGGTGGTGGTTTTAAAAGTAAATCAATCTGGATCGTCGGTTGTGGTTCTAATAGTAATCAATATGGACC